>OZ023206.1:40169656-40509656 GCA_963995525.1 Escarpia spicata
GCTATTCCAGCCTCACGGATGATCAGATAACCTTACTCAGTATGGGCACGCGCTGAAACTTAATTGTCGACAGAGTTTTAAGATTTATCTAAGTTATGCAACATTTGTCCACCACAAAGTAGACACATTTGAGATGTTGTGCTACATATATTTATTTTAACAACAATACTAGTCTGATAGAATATTGTATTATAATTAGATCCTGATAATTATAATTAGATCCAGGCCTAGGCCTAGTATTAGCGACGAACGTAAAGCGACGTTATTTTCGTATAGATATGCGATTAGTGTCAGCGATTGTCAACTTAGGCGTTACTACAATTGGTTGCAGTGCGTTGTCACACGCATTATAATGACGTATTATAATGACGTATGATATCAATTTAAATGATGTGCCTACTACATATTAGAACACGTCACCGACAAACTCTGCCAGTGAAGTTGACCACATGACCACAACAGTGGCAACGCATGCGTGCACGCCAGTGTGCCTGCGTGCGGTTATTATAAATAATCGACTCACAGCGACAAAAGTAGCCCTGTGCGTATATATTTTTTAACATGTATTTCTTTGTTTTGCTGGTTTAACCGTATCACGGTATCTGATCATTTTTCTGTAGAACTGCTATCTGATTGCCCGAGTGAATTCAAGGCCTCGGTCGTTTGGTGCAGCCTCGGCGCCCTGCTGTCATCTACCATAATCTACGCTACCAAAATACCAGCGGTCATTTCGCCTAGATAATAAGCACATTATCATAATTAGTCATTAACATCATCAAGTTCCCATGATTGCTAGGACCGTTTGTACAATTATCTGATCATAAACATAAATAGACTAATTCGATCGCAGTCAACGCACCGTATTTTCGTCAGACGATATACGTCTAGGTTTATGTTTCCGCTCGTGTGATACTATTTATTTAAATGCTTTTTACAACTAACCTTTTTTTTAATGACGCATGTTTGGTGACTAAATCATTGATAAAAAAGTTTGACAAATAATAATGGTACACCAAACTACCTTGACCTGTTCCGAGAAGCTAGACGGGCCCCTGTCTGGGGCAATGCAGCCCTTTACACTTTGAGTGGGTGGCTTCTGGTTAGATTATTCATGTTGCAATATAAAATTGCACCGAGAAACCCGGTACTAGTCACAGCACTGTAAGCACTGTAAGCACTGTAAGCACTGTAAGCACTGCACTATGGGCACTGCCAGTCGTTATAGCACGCTAGATCAATGTATCGGTAGGCCTACATAACGTCGTCACGATTTAGTCGACCTAACCATAATTGTTTAATTTAATAATTTAATATATTAGGCCTACTAGACCTATTCAAAAATATATCATTTGATTGTTTGCGTTAGGTTGTTTATACGCGTTTGATTTTGATGTAGCTGCAATCGAATACTTCCTGCGTTGTGAAATGTAATGAAATGACGACTAGACATCCGTAACATGCAACGATCGTTATATAAATGTGTGAGTGTGACCCAAGCGCAATCACACATTACTAGTCCGTGAGCATTGGGTACAAATGGATGCAATCCGAAAATAAAAGTAGGTCTAAGCTGGACAGTTCAGGAGTGTTTCAGATTACAATAAGAAATAACGTATCAAAGGACCCAAGTTTGCCGTGTACCTTTGCCATGGCAGGCTTAAATGTTGAACAGCTATGATGCCGTAGTCAACACTAATGTAGACTGTAGGCCTAACATTACTTACTCATAAGTAATCATTCTTAATCCTGCCATGCTTACTGCGCGTAGGATATCTAAGTGTTTATAACCCAACTTAACTATAATCGAGTAACACCCTTTGGCTTTATACATTTTATTTTTTAATAACATATTGCTAATGCGGCAGAGCCGGGGGGGCTTGGATAACGTCAAGGATGCGCAGTTGGATTTTATTAGAGAGCCTCAAGAGTGGTGTATATATATATACAGTTTGAGATTTTTTGAGAGCCTCAAACGGGGTACATGCAGTTGGAGGTTTTTGGAGGTACAATTTTTGCTCCCCCATTTCCAAGTAAAAAAAACTAATTAACTAGCAAATATGGAATAATGTAATAATAAATTATATTAATACGAATAAAAACATTGTAGCTTTTTAACAGGAATAGTGTATCAAATATACTGGTTTTTGTGTGCAAAAGGTGACTTTAATTGAACATTGTGACAACTAGCACCGGTCCCATATATTATAAGTATAATTATTGTCACGAACGTAGCGTTGTTGTGACGAAAACAGAAATAACCGACTGGGGAACGTTTAAAGTGTTGTTCAGTGTGGCATTTTATAATTATTCTCTAAAAAATGAGTCAGTTATGATTGTTTTTGTGTTTAGCCGTAATACTCAAGGACTGGTAGACCCATATAATAATTGAATTCGTGTACCGGCGGGGCGTAGTCTGGTACATGTACTGCCGTAGGGACATAGCCGAATACGACTAGCTAAAGTAGCGTTGCGTAATACACCTGTAACTGCAGGGAAATAGTATAATGCAATCAGTGTGAGAATAGGGTCTACGTCTGAACTGATACATTCCGATGTTACGTCAGTAGAACAGCCTGATTCCGCAACGGATTCTTAGTTTTGAGGTTGTAAGTTGGAGAGCAATGCCTCATTTCACTGCAGCGAGCACACATTGGGTGTATAGCAAGTGGCTGTGACATTCCAATGGCAGTTTGTTGCCGTTGTGTTGATGCCTGCGATGACGTGTTTCCGTCTGACCCCCGAGCACTCACGGCGGTATAGAGCCCCCCGGGTGATCATATTCGGTCGGCGGTATGAAGTTGCTAGCGATAATCGTACATGCCGTACACAAGGCACAGCTGTCGGTGTTGACTATTCCGTTGCTTATGAACAGTTTTATGTGCTATGACGCTGTTTGAACTGTTGCTTAATGTGATTTATTTCCTTCGTTGTACGATTTATTAGACGCACAGGGAGTTCGGAAAAGATACTTTGAAGACACTAAGTTAGATCTCTATACGGTAGAACATGATATGAATAAATTGGCTTATTCGAAAATGTATAGCATTCGGTGTCTTTTCATATTAATGAGTTATTCTGTTGACTTTGCGGCTTAAGGCGTGACAAAACTGTATAAGGTAATTCCTACAAAATGGCGTGTCGATTGACAACATTCAAGACTATATCCAATTAATAAATATATTATTTCAGTAAAAAGGTTTTGCACCTTAAGATACAAAAAGGCGAACTATTTTTTAAATATAAAGATATATTAATTGACATGAAGCAAATCAGTGAAATAAACGTGCATTACGGATTACAAATTAGTCATTCAAGTAACCCTACATAATATCGCAGATAAACTCGTGCTATTGCTGTAACGAAGGCAACCCTATAGCGGCACACGCCCTGGCCTCGTGCAGATAAACAGCCCACAAAAATATAGCCAAATCATTAAAGGTACCATTCCGATACTCGGATCTAAGTAACCGGATCATACAGTGCCTGTATATAATGCGTGGCTGGGCGATCAGATCGTGTTATCTAGGAGTGGCTGAAAGCGATACCCGTGTCTATCGTCATATCAGTAGGACGTATATGAGCTGTCGATCATTTACTACAGCGTAGGTAAAACAAACGCCGACATTAAAACAAGCGGATACGCCGTCGCAGTTCAACGCATCTCATATCCGGCAAAACTATAAAGCAAACTACCAAATCACATACAATCTACATATTACAGGCAATCCTTTTAAATCACTTATTCCTTCCCGGAATTACCAGCCTAGTGACATTTTCTATGGTAGAGTCGTATCGGAGTAATTTGGTGCAGAAGAGGCAAATTTTATAGACGCTGCAAGACATTTAGTTCCACTAGTGACGTTCACACTAATATTTAATCGTAATTATATTGTCTGATGTTTTGTTATTTATGTCGAGACGTTGGATCGTCACCGTTGGGCTGTTCACGTCCAATTAAAATTCCACCTTGTTGTGCGGTTGTCGTCTGCGTTTAACGCCGCCACAAGTGCGGGCAGTGTGCGTCAAACGAGACGTGGGTGTGACGTCAAATGTGTGGTAGGCCTCCCCCCCCCCCCGTTGTTTGTGGGCTACAAAATAATAAACCAGTAACATGATCATGTTATTCCACGTCCGTGTAATCTACTAGCACTGTTGCTCTCCTCTATATAGACTCACTCACTCACTCACTCACTCACTCACTCACTCACTCACTCACTCACTCACTCACTCACTCACTCACTCACTCACTCACTCACTCACTCACTCACTCACTCACTCACTCACTCACTCACTCACTCACTCACTCACTCACTCACTCACTCACTCACTCACTCACTCACTCACTCACTCACTCACTCACTCACTCACTCACTCACTCACTCACTCACTCACTCACTCACTCACTCACTCACTCACTCACTCACTCACTCACTCACTCACTCACTCACTCACTCACTCACTCACTCACTCACTCACTCACTCACTCACTCACTCACTCACTCACTCACTCACTCACTCACTCACTCACTCACTCACTCACTCACTCACTCACTCACTCACTCGTTCATTAATTCACTGTTTCACTCACTCATTCAAGCAATATTTCGCCCACTCACTCATTCACCCATTTACTTATTAATTCACTCATTCGTTCACTTATCCATTCACTCACTCATCCACCCACCCAACCCCCACCCACTAGTAACGGTCAAACAACCAATTCTACCAACTCGTATATAAAGTTGTTGATTCTCGGGCGTCCACGCAAGTTGTGTCGTTCGGGTTTAAGTCCTCGGGGTTCATTCCTATAAATTTAGCACACAAGTACCCCCGTGGGGTGCGACCTAAACGCGACACAACAAACATAACGTCTAATGGTCATCAACCCACAGCGACCCGAGACGCTTGCGTCCACCGACACCTCGCCGAGAGAACGACAGGCGTCGTTCGCACACAGCTGGAAAAACCGTACACTGTAAGTTATATCTATGCACGTCAGATAAAATGGCGATGATTCAGAATCCTGCTATTTGAGAAAGAGGTATTATTTTTAATCTGTCCTGTTGTTTTCAAGATGACGATCGGATGTCGACTAGTTGTGTGCTCGCCCACAGGATGACTAATGTGGTGTTACGCACTGGCGTATTTAGAGGGGGCGGTCGCTCCCCCCAATGGTGGCAGCTACCCCCCCCCCCCAACAGTCGCACTGCAGCCGTCAGCTCTGTCACCCCCCCTCCCAATGAAAAATCCTGGCCGCTGGTGTTACGAATGGGTTTATCGCGTCATTTTGTCATACGTCAATATTGTTTCCGCAGAAGTTTATTACACAAAATATCAATCATGTTTTCATTAGTAAATGTAATATACAGTGCAATATTTTGATTCTAAAAGTTTTTGACACGGAATATATTTATATGTTCTTTCGTCCTCTGCCTCTTCTTCTACTTATTCTTAATATTATTTTCATTCACGCTTGTCTTCTTATCCATCTTCCTCTTCTCCTTCCCCGTCTCTTCTTCTTTTCCTTATTATATTTCTTCTTCTTCTTTTCCTCGAGTTTTCTTCTTCTTCTTCATATTCTTCTTCGTCCTCATCTTCTTTTCCTTGTTTTTCTTCGTCATTATCTTCTCCTTCTTCGTCTCCTCCTTCTCCTCTTCTTCTTACCTATTTCCTTCTTATTCTCATCTTCATATATATTTCTTCTTATTTTTAGTGTTATCCTCTTCCTCTTTTTTTTTTTTCTTCTGCTCCTCCGTCTTCTTTGTGTTCTACGCTATCTTCTTCATCTCGACATCTTAGTCTACTATAAAACAACAGCAGAAAACACATGCACGCACGCACGCACGCACGCACGCACGCACGCACGCACGCACGCACGCACGCACGCACGCACGCACGCACAGACACTCGCACAGACACACACACACACACACACACTCACACACACACACACACACACACTCACACACACACACACACACACACACATACACATACACATACACATACACACACACACACACACTCACACACACACTCACACACACACACACACACACACACCAGACCTGGGGCCGAAGTACTCGGTACTCATATACTCGTGTACTCGAGTACATTTTTGAAGTACTCGTACTCATAAAACTTTTGGGTCATGGATTCGTACTCGTACTCATACTCATTGTACTAAGATTTTACGAGTACATTACCAGTACATCTGAGTACTTTCTCAATATGTACTGGGGAAAATAAATATATTTGGTTATAAAATGAAACTTTCCTGAAATATTTTTATGTTCAACCATTTGTTAATACTTTGTTAATTATGATAGAATACCACCTTACCATCCCTACACATAGTACATCCTCATTCTCTGAGAACCATGACTTATGATACCCAAACATGGCAACAGGCAGCATCTTTTCCCAGTCAGAAACACCCTCTTCAGCAAACAATAATTGTAGGCTATCAGTTCAGGCCATAAACCTGTTTGTTTAATTGAGCCACCAGGATGTCCATAAAGAGCCAATTAGCAGTTAACCCAGCAGTTAGACAGGAAATGCCTTTGATGTAGTCTGGAGACCATGCCACTTGACAGTGGCTGACAGTGTTAACTGCTAAGAACAAGAAATTCCAGTCTTCCTCTGTAGAAGTAAGGTGGCTCAAGTCAGACTGCCTCCTACACTAGTATAATCCCATGCCAGCAGCCTGGCTAAAAAGTCCAAAGGGGATGCTGAGCCTGTTATGTGGACATGTGCTAACCCTCTCAACAATTAGTAGTCTACGATCAGAAAATATAAACTGCAAACTTATAATGTCAGCAGATTGCTGATTGTAGAGGTGAACGAATACCTCAGTCAGCCATGTACAGATCGTCACAGTGATCCACTGCAGTTCTGAGTTTTCCAACTCTGGCTCAGTTGGTCCCTCGCAATCTCAGCATTCCGGCCTCATCAGCCCCAGTTGAAAGGGTATTTAGCATAGCCGAGACAGTATTCTGCCCTGAACAGTGCAGCCTGAAAGACTCAATCTGTGAACAACTCATGTTCATTCGGTGCAATGGCAAATAGATGATAAGATCATACGACGCCACTGAAATGAATGCCAATGAAGTGAATTTCATTGTTGATGAAATATAGGTATTTCTTAGTTTTCCTCATAACAAAATGTATCAACTGCCATTGCATATTCACTTATTTGTGCTGAATTATATAAATTAGATTAATTAAATAATTAATATTTTTATTTAAACAAATTTACTCGTACTCGTGAGAATGTACTCGTACTTGTACTCGTACTCAGCTTTTAGCAATGTACTCGTACTCATCCATCGTCAAAGTACTCGTACTCGTACTTGTACTCATGAAAATGTACTCGGTCCCAGGTCTGACACACACACGCACGCACGCACCCACCCACCCACCCACCCACCCACCCACCCACCCACCCACCCACCCACCCACCCACCCACCCACCCACCCACCCACCCACCCACCCACCCACCCACCCACCCACCCACCCACCCACCCACCCACCCACCCACCCACCCACGCACCCACGCACCCACGCACCCACGCACCCACGCACCCACGCACCCACGCACCCACGCACCCACGCACACACGCACACACGCACGCACACACACACGCACACACATATTTAGCATGAGGGCAAAATTACAACTTTTCAACGGAAAGTAGACGATATAGTCAGCCATCTATTGCCGTATTCTGCAGCAACATAGACAATCAGGTTCGTTTCAAAGTTGGCTGCTGTACAAGTGTCATCACCATTCGACAGCTGCGATGTAGCATTGACTTAGAACAGGAATGATCTGCATTGACAGCCGCAGAGTTATTGCTAGAGTTTTATATAGGGGTCCGATGGCCAGAATAGAGTCCTTTGTGATATAGGGATAGTTAGTATGATCGATACAATGGTAGGATGTGACGAAGATGCTACAAACAAACATAGAATCGTAGTGATTATTTGCACACATATTAAGATTGTCTCGCTGACAGGTAGCATAGGTTCCAATGGACCACACCTGATGTAGCCAAGAGGGTGATTCCGGGTCACGGAGCATACAACGTCGCTTAATTTAACATATCCCCGAACACCAGGGGAGGTAATTCCAGCCCCAGACACACCTGGCTGTAAGAGGACATTCCTAATGATCGCTGACCGAGAAATGCCAAGAAAAAGAATGCGTCTTCCTTGGTGCCCGGTAGAGACAGCCACTCCCAGACTCGGGAAGGACAGCTGCTACCCCAAGGAAGAAACCAGCGTAGAAAAAGGGGAACGTCAATTGACAATCGTGATGTCGATATAGAATGATAGTTTCCTTGGTAAACGGCGATGTGTGTTTGCCGTCTGCGCAAGGTAACGTTGTATTTGTAAATTAGCGCAGCTGTTGACCAAGGCACCGACGTTGGCGATAACACGCAGACAAACGTAGGCGTCGTGTTCGGAAAATGTCAATAGTCGTCGAAGAGTTACGAACATATTTATATTAGCCTAGATGCAGAATATTGACGCAGTAAATGTTAAGTCTACACGATTGACTGTATAGTTCTGAAAAAGCAGGCGTAAAAGTATATTGGTTTACACATTATGTTTTTTTTTCGGTAGAATATATTATTTTAAGTACTTTTTTGTAAAACTCAAACTGAGATATAGTATCGTCGGTTGACCCTTGACTTTTTCATTCCACGTAGCGTTTGTCGCGTGGTCGTTCTGTTGTTTTTGTATGATTATGGGCAACGCAACTCTAACGTGGGCGGATGTCAATCGGTCGGACACATGTAACCAGTTTTAGAACAATGGTTTGGTTTTGCATTAAATGCCCACACTCATTAAGCTGATTAGTTTGGCACTGGGAGTTTAAGGAATGAAATCCCAGCTCAGTGAGTCAACGACAGGTTTGATTAACCTTCCGCTTATTTTCGTTATTTAAAATGATAGCAGAAACACATTTTTGTGACTTGATTCTTTCCACAACCCACAACCCACAACGACTTCACCGCTATGTTATTCCACTCTAAATAATCGACTCGTCTAGCACGACTGATTACAATTCGACAAGACAATGTAGGAAAAGCAATCGCCATAGCGGGCGTGGACAGGTGGAAAGCATTGTCCTTCGCCCGGTCACTTCAGGTCCCAAGTCGCTGCTAACTTACAGATTGCGTTTGGCAAACGTTTGCCGTTAACACACACGCACACTTCAAACAATGCGGACAGCAGCTGCGCTCATACCAACAACTGTATTATAGTATATATGCGACACACAACGTAATGTTACTGTCACTAGTGGTTAGACCGTCTGACTCTCCATCGAGAGAACCTAGATTCGAATCCGCGTGCTGTTGCTTCGAAACTTGAACAATTTCCTTCATTCTACGTTGTTCAGTTTACTCAGCTGTATAAACGAGTCCCTGGATATCGGGGTTGCCATCATTATTGTGTGAAGGAATAGTCTGTGTGCAGTAATTGTGCCACGAATGAACATTTCCCAGATACATTTAGACGTGTTTGAGTGTGCTGACCTGGGAGGGAGTGATTTGCCTCTACATAATAGCTTTGCATTCCGTCCACCATAATCCATAACACGGACGGACGAACGGACACTTTGTGTTATACAGCAGATTATAGTTTCCATAGGTTTACTGAGCATTCTTCAGGATAGTTCGTTTTCAAATTCGAAACTTTCATTTTTCATATCCAAGAATCATATTAAATTACCTGGTAGAGGCTTTCGTTGACGTGTCACGTCGACTTCATCAGTACCTATGACCTATGAAAACGAACTATCCTGAAGAATGTTCAGTAATCTTAGGACAAAATATGGACAAGAATGTGTCAAAGACGTGAGGAAACTCGAACAATTGACCAGAAAGGTTTCGCGCCACAGAAATCACCTTGTATTTATGCTACGTTGCAAAGACATCAATGTAACACCTCCCAGTCTCAGTCTGAAATGCCCGATAAACACGACGAATGCGAGGAGAATAGTGGACAAAGCCAGGAAGGAACTAGTGAGAGAGAGAATACGTGTCATAAACACCAAATTGGACACGTTTAAAGAGAAGAAACTCGCCGTAGAAACGAAGCTGTTTACTTCGTTGTCAAGGGAAGAACAACAAAACGTCACGCGCCACACCGCGCATGTCAGCGAGAGTACGCATGAGAAAACAAAATGGCGCCACCAACAACAAATTCGGCGCTTGGAAGCGAAGAGAGACAGAACAAACGAAGTTGACCTCACCGGAACACAGCTAAAAAAGGTGGGTGATAAATCTGTCGAAATACAAACTGTCCGGGGCCCAGAATAAGATATTAGCGAAGGGACTAAATTACGCGGTAACGCCAAAAAAAGTACCAACCGAGGAGTTCGTCGTAGCGGCAGAACAAGCGACATGGAAACTACCACAAGAACAAAAAGACAAACTTCGTGCAGATATCGCGGGAGTTCTGAAATCAGCAAAAGTTCCAAAACAGAACCTAACCAGACAAGAAAGAACAGCCTTGAAAGAGCTGCAGAAGGAGAAGTCCATCACCATTCTCCCAGCGGACAAGGGAAAGGCCACAGTCATCATGGAAACGAAAGAATACCAGGAAAAAATGAAAGAAATGCTAAGTGACGAAGCGACATATGAGAAGTTAAAGAAGGATCCGACCAAGAAATATAAGGCAGAACTCATCAGAATGGTAAATTCCTTGGAGAAGGAGGGGAAGATCACCAAAGATCAGTACAGGTACTTATATCCTACGCTAGAAAAATACCACGGATGTATGGATCACCAAAAATCCACAAGGAGAAGGTGCCACTCAGACCAATTGTCGACTACACACAGACAATAGCATACAGAGTATCCAGAGAATTGGCCAACATACTACAACCACTTGTTGGAAAAACAGAACACCATACGGAAAATTCACAAGAATTGGTGAAAGAAATTACAAAGCTGAGAATGGAAGAAGGAGAATCATTTGTGTCATATGACGTTGTGTCACTGTTCACGAAGACCCCAATCAGAGAAGCTTGCAAAGTCATCAGAAAAAGACTAGAGAATTACAAGACACTAAAGAAGAGAACAAATATAAACGTAGACGACATCATGGAGTTGTTGAAATTTGTCTTGGAGACGACATACTTCAGATTTGGAGGATAAATTTACCAACAGAAGTTTGGGGTAGCCATGGGCAGTCCAGTGTCCCCCATTGTTGTGAACCTGTACATGGAGGACCTGGAGCAGAAAATCATAGCCACAGCACCAGTCGATTGCCAACCGAGAAACTGGAAGCGATATGTGGACGATGTAATTTGCCTGGTACACACAGGAAAGGCAAAGAAATTACAACAACACATGAACACTGTAGACCCCACAGGTAGCATCATTTTCACACGGGAAGACGAAGAGAACAACAGCATGCCCTTCTTGGATGCAAAGTTCACCAGAAAGGAAGATGGCAGTGTGAAGTCCACAGTGTACAGGAAGAAGACGCACACTGACCAATACCTGAATTTTGCATCCCACCACCCCAAACATCAGAAGTTGGGAGTTGTCAGAACCCTTATGAACAGGTGTGAGACAATAACTTCGGAGGAAGGGGACAAGAAAGAAGAGGTGGAACACCTGAGAGGAGCTCTAAGAGTATGTGGCTATCCGTCGTGGGCCTTGAAAAAGTCGACAGATAGCAGTAAGAAGAAAAAGACCAATAAAAAGACTAAGGACAAAAACTATCGGAGCCAAGTAGTCATCCCATACATAGAGGGGGTATCGGAGAGAGTACATCGAGTACTGAAAAAATATGGAGTAGCAACGGCCATGCGTCCCCACACCACCCTCAGACACCTGTTGGTACATCCCAAGAACAAAGTACAGCTAGAAGAACAGGGCGAACTGGTGTACCAAATACCGTGCAAGAATTGTGGTGGGGAATACATTGGGGAGACAGGAAGACTACTCAAAACAAGACTGGAGGAACACAGAAAGGACGTAGACAACACGAAAAATGAGAAATACACAAGGAGCGGAAAAAAAAGATTGATGTCTACCATCAATAAATCCGCCCTTACAGACCATGCGACAACTGAAAACCATATCATAGACTGGGAGGGAGTGAAAATTGTTGACAAAGAACCCAACAGAAGAATTCGGCAAATCAAGGAAGCCATCTGGATCAGAAAAACCCAAACACCCATCAACAGAGACGAGGGCAATTACGAACTGCCTCACGTGTACGATGACGTCATTCAGCGTCATAGGTACTGATGAAGTCGACGTGACACGTCAACGAAAGCCTCTACCAGGTAATTTAACATGATTCTTGGATATGAAAAATGAAAGTTTCGAATTAGTTTCCATAGGTATTCAATGTCTACCGTCTCACCCTATCCATGGCGACAGCGCGGAAAACAACACCGCTAAACATATAGTATTGTCTCTGACTATAGATCACAACTCACTTGGGGCGCGAAAACACAGAAGATCATATCAATACAATTATTTATCCCGATCAATACATGAAAAACCTGTTTCTTGTGCTTTGACAGCACGAGAGTTCGGCTGGTGGTACTTATTTATGTGTTTAGTGTGCTTGTCTTTGCAAATAAAATTGATGAATTTTCCTTATCGCGTCGTAAAAACTAATAGGGTCGGTTCCTTTTTATAGGCACGATCTCGTAACCGAATTGTTTTACTATACGCGTAACTACACAGCGAAGAACTGGAGGCTCGTTCCTCTAGCAGGCGGCGCCAAATTCATTTAGGCGTCTACTTCCGATTACGATCAGGGTGAAACCACCAAAGTTCGCGTGCGACTGTTTGTTACAAATTGGTACGGACTGTCAAATGTAGGCCTCATGTGGTAAGAAAATGCAATTGATATTCCATGTTTTGTATAAAAGGTATTTAAAGCACATTATTATATAGCGTAGTACGCAGTCCTTACGATTGCTCAAAGTGATTTACATTTGACTCCCTGGCAGAATTATTCAATCGAATACCATCTCGATTTCTCTGGGAAGTGTTCAGCCATGCTATACTTAATGCGTGTAAACTACTCGTGCATCAATATCCACCACTGTCTAGCCAGGTAATCATTCGTACAGTTGAGTTAACTGGAGCAACGCGGCGGGAACGAACTTGCTTGCACAAGGGTCGAAACGGCCGCACAGTATTCGAGCACGAGCATGCGTGTAAACTACTCGTGCATCAATATCCACCACTGTCTAGCCAGGTAATCATTCGTACAGTTGAGTTAACTGGAGCAACGCGGCGGGAACGAACTTGCTTGCACAAGGGTCGAAACGGCCGCACAGTATTCGAGCACGAGTTCTCTCGATTGGTAGTCCGATGCCCTAGTCACTGCGCCGCGGCGCTCCCCAATAAACCCCTATATATAACCACTGATTGTGTATACGACAATATATGTATTCTAAAACAGGTGTGGACAGGAGTGCAACAGGCATGGACGTTTCCCCATATACTGGTAGAATTGTACCAGTTTGAATGTGCCATTCACCTACAATATCGCCAATTGTAAACCACGTTATCTTGCAGCCACGCTGGAGCCACGCTTCTTTCTCTCACACGCCATGTCCACTGGCTATGCAATGGGTGGTTGATACGCGGCACGTGACCCTTCAGTGTGGTGCAAATGGTCGACAACGGCGAGCTAATTGTTCATATTCCTTAATTGCACTTAAGCCTCCCCCGGCCGAGGTCACTTCACAGAAGAGCTGATATCATTAGCGGCTGGACATCGTACGGGCGTTTGTTCTCAGAAAACTCGCAAGTGACGTAGTTCCTTTTTCAGGTGAAATTACACAAAGGTCAGACACGTCTTTGTCGTGCTAATCGGGATATATCTTCTGAGTAACGCGACTAACGCGTAGCATACGTACGCAGATAACCTTAAAGAAATAGTTTTGAATTATTTCCCGGTGTAGTCAGAACTGCTGTTTTTGACCATCGTGTTAGGTAGCCGATGACCATTATTTCTATTGATATAATGACCATGCTAACATTCCCCTTATAACGCCACACGAACGTAACCTTCGTTGACCGTGGACATGTATTAATATCCTATACCGTATACTATTGTAAAACTATTGTTAAATAGAATTGGCCGTAGCCGGTGTCAGTGTTGTGTATTCGCCGAATTGTTGAGGTAGTGTCCAAACTATAATTTCCAATTACACTCGCTTATTCTCACTAGGGGATGTTTCATTCTGCATTCAGCAGACGGTGCGCCAATACCCAATCACATCCAGGGTAAATGTAAAATGTATACCGATGACATTTGTTCCAAACTCCCCGTAAGGGCTGTCCTGTCCCCACCCTACTCTAACTGTGGGTATATGGTGTGTGTTGGCGTTTATTCACGTCTCCGCAGAGATGACGAGAACATAATGTACAGTTATTGGATGCAGCATGGTTTCTGATGAAATTGTCATATCGTAGAAACATAGACTCTACATTGTGCATGTAATAAATTATTGTCCCAAACTAGTTAATCCTTAACATTGAATACAGTACCTCATTGGTCACGCAACAGTGCACACAGCTGCACAAATGGCGTGGCAAGAAACTGCCCTGGTCGCACACAACAAAGTGTTGCGTTCCAAATTGTTTGCTACGTTTCAGTGACGTCGACATTGAGACCAATATGGCGGCGGGAGAACGGCAGTCGAAGCAACCGAGGAGGGAACGCCACGGAGTATCAGAATAACACCTGGTCAGCGGATGTGGTCGGTAATCTGAGATATGCGATGCTTCTCCGAGGCAGGTAGATCACGTGGTATGTGGGCAGGCAGTCGTATTACGCAGTAGATCTGTGTAGGCTTCTTCGCTTAGCCGTGCATTGGTAAGGCAAAAAGCCGAGCTCATATAAGTCGTCGTTTGCAGCGAAGAAGTTATAACAATTCGAAGCGACTATTACTGTGTGTGTGTGTGTGTGTGTGTGTGTGTGTGTGCATGCGTGCGTGCGGCCGTGCGTGAGCGTGTGCGTGTGTTGTGTGTTGTGTGTTTGCGTGCGTGCGTGCGTGCGTGTGAAATTCACTGTTCTCTTACCGCGCGCACACGCATACACACGCACGCCTGCACACACACAAATTAGTTTTAGTTATAATACACATAATAGCTCCCGTGGTATATATGATATTTGGCTGGCACGTGAGAAATGTGGACACAGGACACATCCTCCAGAAACGGCACACAGTAATCTCGTAACCTTACTGTGTCCCTCGGTTCAAGCGAGTCCGTGACAAGATCGCCCTACCAGACAAGGCAGATACGCGACTCGAGACAAACAGATGATCGATTATGAATCCATATGTGGTATTGTCATGCATTCTGTCCACCGGTGTTAGATGACAAACTATCTGACTTTTTGCCTCGTGACGTGCCACTATCATCTGTGTGACTTCTGGTTTTTTAATATCATAGCGTGCAACTGTGCCCGGTGCGATAAATTGGCAGATGATCCTGGATAAAATCTGATGTGATCTCTTTAACCGTCACGCTCGGGTGATTAAATGTTTGTGTAACAGGTCAGATTAGCGCACCCACTAAATATTGTATTATACGGGTTGATCTTGTATGGCATTGTGACAAGAAGCACACATTTTATCAGAATCACAAAAAGGTCAATTACTCCATCAGGCGGTTTCACCTTTTGTGCTTTCAAATATCATCACAATTATAAGTTGATCGGGAATCTTAAAGCTCCTAAGTTTTAAGATTATTCCTCGGAGAATGGACCGAAAACCTTCTTGTTCTCTATGACAGGCTGGTTGTTTGGCCCGAGGCTCTCCATTAGCTTACGGCACCCAATCCCAAAGCCCCCTTTGATATTTAGATTTAAATTCTTATTTTCTCTCTGTGTCTATGTAAACTGTGTGCAATCTCACACCCGTCCATGCGCACGCACGCCGTGCACACTTCCACATGCGCGCGGGAGCACATATGTTCGCACACAAACACATGCGCAGGCACCGACACGCGCACACTCAATCAATCGACCAATCAATTAATCAACAAATCGCCCAAACAACCTACGAATGAGTATACGTGTGTGCATGTGCGTGCGTTCGTGCGTGCATTTGAGTGAGCGTGTGTGCGTCGTATTAATTTGCACATTTATTTGCACACCTATCAGTCCATCACTTATTCGTGTTGGTATCTTCTGCTCTTTCAGTTGGCATCTTCCGCCACGCCGAGCCGTAGCTCCAGCCCGGACGGTTCCGCCTCGTGCCGCTGACACGGGCCGCTCACGAACGGCAGGGCAACGGCGGCATGATACCGATACTCACGTCTATAATCAGAATCACCAGTTGCCAACTACTTGCACGTTTTGATGTGCACGTATCGCGAACAACACACGGCACATTTCACGAATTTATCACATCTTGTGTATGAATGCATCTTTTTCGCCACTGTTTGTGTCGTCTTTGTCGTCACTGCCAGTGTCGTATTTGTTGTCACTACCAGTGTCGTCTTTGTCGTCACTACCGGTGTCGTCTTTGTCATCACTGCCAGTGTCGTATTTGTCGTCACTACCAGTGTCGTCTTTGTCGTCACTGCCAGTGTCGTATTTGTCGTCACTACCGGTGTCGTCTTTGTCATCAATGCCAGTGTCGTATTTGTCGTCACTACCAGTGTCGTCTTTGTCGTCACTGCCAGTGTCGTATTTGTCGTCACTACCGGTGTCGTCTTTGTCGTCACTACCGGTGTCGTCTTTGTCATCACTGCCAGTGTCGTATTTGTCGTCACTACCAGTGTCGTCTTTGTCGTCACTGCCAGTGTCGTATTTGTCGTCACTACCGGTGTCGTCTTTGTCGTCTCTACCGGTGTCGTCTTTGTTGTCACTACCGGTGTCGTCTTTTTCGTCACTACCAGTGTCGTGAGAGAGAGAGAGAGAGAGAGAGAGAGAGAGAGAGAGAGAGAGAGAGAGAGAGAGAGAGAGAGAGAGAGAGAGAGAGAGAGAGAGAGAGAGAGAGAGAGAGAGAGAGAGAGAGAGAGAGAGAGAGAGAGAGAGAGAGAGAGAGAGAGAGAGAGAGAGAGAGAGAGAGAGAGAGAGAGAGAGAGAGAGAGAGAGAGAGAGAGAGAGAGAGAGAGAGAGAGAGAGAGAGAGAGAGAGGAGGCGCACTGAGGAGAGACGGACCGAGGAGACGGTCCGAGGAGACGGTCCGAGGAGACGCAGTGAGGAGACGGAGTGAGGAGACAGACTGATGAGAGACGGACTGTGGAGACGGACTGGGGAGACGGACAGAGGAGACGGAATGAGGAGACGGTCTGTGGAGAGACGGACTGAGGAGACGGAGTGAGGAGAGACGGATTGAGGGGAGACAGACTGAGGAGAGATGGACTGAGGAGACGGACCGAAGAGACGGATTGAGGAAACGAACTGAGGAGACGGACTGAGGAGAGACGGACTGAGAGAAGACGGACTGAGGAAACGGACTCAGAAGACGGACTCAGGAGACGGACTCAGGAGACGGACTCAAGAGACGGATTCATGAAACGGACTCACAAGACGGACTCAAGAGACGGACCCAGGAAACGTACTGAGAGGTGGCGCGCTGCCTGAACACGGCGGTCGTGATATGGACACCGGGCATGGATACGATAAGACACGATACGCCAGCAACGGGTGGGGATGTAGCGAGGGATGTAGCGGGGATGGGATATGGCCACGACGGATAGATATCAACACGGGAGATAGTTATTACGATGTCGAACAGCTTGAAGCGCGTCTCTGGCAGGCACGGGAGGAGTGAGACGAGAGAGACCGAGATATGAGCGGTCTACACCAGACTGGACACAAAACGTCGACTGAATCAACATCATTCAAATACGACCAAGACTACTCGTGTGGTGTACAGTGCCATCCTGTGAAATAGCTTAACAAAAGCAATTGTTTGCACGAATGGCATAAGGTCTCAGTCAACAGAAAAATCGATGGTGGCAATTTTACTTTTTTTAAAGAAATGACACTTTTTACAAAAACGGATACAAATCAAATTTCCGCATATCTGAATAACTGCGTCACCGCCCTTTGTATTTTGGGATTTGAATGTCGGAGAAATTCAAATGTAAAATTTCGAAACCTTTTACATGTAAAAAACCCGCATATTTTGAGACAAAATGTTACATTTGAATTTCTCCGACATTCAAATCCCATTTTAAGAAGGGCGGTCATAAAAAACAACTTCACAGTAATTAGCCAATGTATAATAATAGTACAAGCGTGATATATCGTACTGGTTTCCCCGTATTCAATTCCGATTGTTGGGGTATTTTGGAGGAATATGACGGAATCCCGTTTTAATACATATTTGCATCAAGTGACAAAATGGTGGTAAACACGATAATTTCAATTTTTTTACACACATGTATAACATGACAAATTATAGCCGTCAAAGACCAATTTTTATGTTGCGCAGGCCAATGTGTGTGTGTGTGTGTGTGTGTGTGTGTGTGTGTGTGTGTGTGTGTGTGTGTGTGTGTGTGTGTGTGTGTGTGTGTGTGTGTGTGTGTGTGTGTGTGTGTGTGTGTTTGTATATATGTGTGTGTGTGAGTGCGTGCGGTTGTACGTGCATGCGTGCATCCGTGTGTGTGCGTGCGCGCGCGCGTAGGCTAACCAACAAAACATGAATACGTCTTAATTAACATAAAATGTCAAGTACAAAATAAGGATTCCAAACGAATCAATAAGACATATCTGCAAATAGTCAATGTGACACAAAATATACCCATCATCAAAGTGCAGTCGACTCCGGACACCCCAACTAAAATTAATTAGGCGATAATATATGTAATGTTAACCATCAGAGATAAGCTTTGATCAAATACTAGTCATGATACATCATGTGAAATGTCGTCTGCGCCACTGTCATCTGGGCGCCGCGGCATCACAGGAGCACAGATCAATAACAGGAAATCAGCTCCAGTTCGAATCAAATGTCATCACAGTTGCAGCAAATTGCCTTTGCGCATTTTATGAAGTGGCGCTAAGTTTGGCACGTTTGCGCGTTTCCGTTGTTTAGTTAGTTTTCGGTGGTGCACAAATCCAATTGTATAATGTTCGTATTTACACGCAACACGCATATGCACGCGCACAAACACACATACGCGCACACACGCACACACGCACACCGCTGTCGACGTCGTTATCGGCATCCTGTGAGGACACTCCATGGCGAAAGCTCCACGTCTATGTCATATAAATATTAACTATAGTTGAGCTCCACAAACGGCATCATCCCAGAAGCTGATTTCTGCGTGTCCCGGCGTATCTTCTTTTATATACCCGGGAGTACGTGCTGGTATACTCTCCCTGTACTTAGTAACCACCCTCCCCGTGTGTGCCTTGTTAGATTAGACAACTCACATTTATTACATCTTAGTATGTGAATTATTGTTTAATGTTGGCCCAAACAGTTCCTTTTCTGTCTCGTTTAGCAATCTCAGAGTGCGCTTGGCAATACTGAGATGCACCGACTACTTGCTCCATGCGTCCTACAGCAACGAAGCGCCACAGCTGGACTGAACGACAGTGCTCCAGGCGGTCAGTCAGTCTCACGTTGCTCTTCAAGACAACAATCATTTTCCCCAGAACTCCGCTCATCGCCGGCATGCGATGATTTACGATTGATCTTGTAGCGGGGTCAAGACATATAGAATTATCGATTCCCGCCAGGAAGGCGCGTAAAAGTGCCATTAGCAAGAACATACCCTTACAAGACATATCATTTTCCGGCTGCTATTTTACTCTTAAATTCTGATTTTAAATAAACTGTTTTTAGCAACACATGCATGATATATTGTGTGATATGAATGTGTGTTTTTCCAACAATTTTACAGATAATTCAATATGTAGCTAAAAGAAAATTTCCGTTTTAATCCAACGTTTTAATTAAATGTACAATACAGTTGTTGAATCTTGAAAGTAGTGAATGGGCCATGCGTAGCATTCTTCTTACTGTTGTAAGTACATGAATCCCGAAATGCATGCTCGCTGTTGGTAATCTCTCAATTCACATACAGCCCATCCACTTAGGCCCATCAGAAAACGATCAACTCCACGTCCCGGGGCACAGTTTTGGAATGTTTCGATGAGGCCCTGAAGCTGTGGAAGTACACAGAGTAGTGTAGTGCCCGGGGCACGAGTGGACATGCCCTGGCCACGGTCAATCAACCCTCATGCCCCGAGGTCAACAAATTCTATTTTCCTGATATGATTGATGGGTCAGTGTCCACTTAACCCCGAGTGTCCGCTCTTGCGAGAATGGTCATCATAATCGAATCTAGGGTCGACCAAAGACACCGGACACAACGTATACACTTGTGAGGAAATCGCACCCACGTGCGACCAGCGGCCCGGGAAGAGTTTACGACGCTGAAATTACACACCTTTGCGCCGAGCATGTCAAATGATAAGATATTCGGCAGACATATCGATGGATGGGCCAAGTCACAGAGATAAATAGACGAGTGATGGTTTGATTGCCTGCGTGATGTACAGATAAGTGGACAGCCTCGCGTGCATTGGAAACAGCTAAGGAAAGATGGAGAAAAGCAGAGGAGAGAGATAGGTTGAGAGAGGAAGGGAGGAAGGAAGGGAGGGAGGAAGGATGGAAGGAGGAGGTATAAGGAGAGAGTGGGAGGAGAATAGGGAGAGAGGAATAGGGAAGATGGGACACAGAGGCGCGGGCGGGCGGGCGGGCGGGCGGGCGGGCGGGCGGGCGGGCGGGCGGGCGGGCGGGCGGGCGGGCGGGCAAAATTGTCCAACAATAATTTATTTGTAAATGTCGCATGAACATGGTTTGGTGTCACAATATAGGTCTTTAAATTATTCATTAAAGGGAATCATTATAAAACAAAAAACAAGATGGCAGCCTTCAGACACCACTTTAACATTCCCAATATAAGTGATATTCTGATCATTCTGAACCCATGGGACGATATGTCATGACACATTGCCCCAAGTTATTAATTTTTTTTTAAACGAACTCAACAGCGGCACTTCCAGAACGCAGGCGCCGTTGAATTTGCCGAGTCATTCCGGCGGCGTCTGGCACATTGTTTTAATATCGTTCCGCACTGGTTGGGCTTCGTGTCGATTGCAATGACCGTCATGTTCAGTTCGACGTGTCCTCGACCATCTCGTCAGACCAGAACACAGGTGTACAACAACTATTGATCTGGTCGGCGCCGCTACGTCGTAACGATGTGCAACACTAAATGGCCATTACGCCGCCGGCCACTGCCTGCCACTGCGGCATTGTGGCGCTGTTGTAGGCATCGTGTCGATCCACACAGATTAGACGCCGCGAGCGAGCGGGTCCACTAACAGCGTCCGACTGACCAATCATCAATCTTTAGTAGGACATGCAGCACTGATGTGCTTACCAGCCGAGTTACTTACTTCCGCAAGGACGCACACTAGCCCGTCCGTTAGAAGAAACGACCATTTCGTCATGATCGTATCGAGTCGTAGTCTTGTCGTGAGGTCAATGCGACCACTGCAGCAATTATCCACGAAGTGTCACTTTTCTCCGAATCGATATGACGTATCCCCTCCTTGCGTGTAGAATTGGAATCTTTTTGAATACAACCCAAGTTATAAACTGATGTCTCGGGCATTTCTCGCTTCCGTTTTGTTTACCAATTTTTTTGCCGGATGTCATCTTAGTTGTGTGTTCAAAACAGTTGTAAGTCTTTTCAGGATTTCTTGCTTTTCTTCATCTTGTACAAAGTAAAGTCCGTCATACGCGTTACAACCATAGTCAACTCCAGATTCATGTTTTGCGTAAACAATAATTACAGCAAGAAGTTAGACAGCAAATGAACGACGCAGATTTCGCCAGTACAGACATTGTGCTAGACCATTGTAAAGGACCAGCAAGCCATCTATAATAGTACACTTTCTAGTTGCATTCTTTTTATTAGGCGAAAGCTACAAGACAGTGAGGGGAGTCTCAAAAAGCTTTCATTAATCACCATATGTAAAAAGAATGATAACAGTAGGCAGCCACACCCAAGAAGAACGGCATTGTCAACATGTCACCGAGCTATGGCCCTATGTTTCTTGCGAGACATTGGAGCATAACACACACACACGCACATGCACGCACACATACGCACACACGCACAAGCACACACATACGCACACACGCGCACACACACACGCGCACACGCGCACATGCGCACACGCGCACACGCGCACACGCGCACACGCGCACACAGCAACTTAATGGTCCATTTAGAAAACTTCAACATACTATACTGTGGCGCAGCTCCATTGTATTTCAAGATAGATCAATCCCAATGAGACGAGCGACATGATAGCACGACTTCCGCAAGTGTCTCAACGAGGCGAAACACACCGACAATGTGCTGCTGGATATTTCCAAAGCATTTGACAACTTGTCACATCTCCTAGCAGCATCTAACGCTATCACAGAATGCGAGGACCAGCAGCGTCTTGAGCAACCGTACTCAATGCATGGTTATTGATGCCAGGCGTACCACTGGGCTCAGTTCTATGTCCATCCTCTTCACAAGTTACATAAACGATTTCCCAGGCCTCCATTGCACGCCGATGTCCTGATTTTTGCTTCCTGTACGGTAACACCAAATCACAAGTCGACACAGACAGATTATAAGACATCAGCAGGCTGTAGAAGTAGCGGACAGACTGGTTGGTAAAGCTCAACCCGGACAAAAGCGAGACCATCAGAATCACCAACAGAAGAAAGAAGACGTTTGACAGCTGTCACTTGTTCAACGGAAACCACCGAAGGAGACTAAAGGCGCCAAGTACCTTGTAGTTCCCACCGGCGGAAAACTAGCGTGAACTGGTCACACCGTCAGCGTAATCATACGGGATCCCATTGACACTGATTGTCTGTTGATGTATGGCCTATCAACATAATAAAGACAGCCAAGTACAGGTACATATAAATGCAGGTTGATGATCAAAACATAACGCGATGTCTTATTATTTACAGAAGAACACGTTGAGTGGTTATGGAAACGGACACAATAACAGCGTCATTTTCTTCAAACGAAAGTAGTACAGGTATGGAGTGGACGAAGTAGCGGTGCCGAAGAACAGATCCGAGTGAATATGAAAAACACTTGCTTTCACAGAGAAGGATAAATAACTGAATAAATGGTCTGCTGGTGATATCCGTCATTGTGTCTAAAACGAGAACTGACAGAGATCGGACAGGGTCTGTCCACACACCGATTAACACCGGCTTCTTTGTCTTGTTGTCATTTTATGTGTGTGGGGGTGGTGGTGGTGGTGTGTGTGTTTGTATGTGTGTGTGTGTGTGTGTGTGTGTGTGTGTGTGTGTGGTGGTGTGTGTGTGTGTGTGTGTGTGTAGTGGTGGTGTGTGTGTGTGTGTGTGTGTGTGTGTGTGTGTGTGTGTGTGTGTGTGTGTGTGTGTGTGTGTGTGTGTGTGTGTGTGTGTGTGGTGGTGATGGTGTGTGTGTGGGGGGGTGGTGGTGGTTGTGGTGTGTATGTGTGTGTGGGGGTGGTGGTGTGTGTGTGTGTGTGTGTGTGTGTATGTGTGTGTGTGTGCGTATATGCGTGCGCGTGCTTGATTGGTTGTGTTTGAGTGCGTTTATGTATTTGTTTGTGTGTGTGCGTGCGTGCGTGTTATATAATTGGTATTCATATATATATATATATATATACACACACACAAGCAGACCCACACACACACCCACACACACACTACCACCACCACCACCACCACCCTCCCAAACACACACAACACCACCACCACCACCACTACCACCACACACACACACACACAAACATACTTCCTGTATATCCGAATATTGCCACGTGTTCCTCCGCGTTTCAGATTCGAGCACTGTATCGGCATTAAATGTAGCCGACTCTGTCACTGACAGTGTGTTACATGTTTACAAGTTAAACTCCATCTGTTGATTAAGACGCCACCTGCGGCTAGCTCTACACAAAGGTAGACCCACTCGGGGCGATTGCGACCGCGGACCTAATATAACAGTCGTAGTTTCACTGACGCACGTTATCGACCACTGCTTGCTGCTCGTAACTAGGAAATAGGCATCAGCATTAGGGATCTGCTTCCCCTGATTACCACGCCACCCAAGAAGTACTGATGGAAACACATATAATCAGATTTGATGAGTGTGCGCAACAGCAAATTCATTAGCAAAATGTGATAATCCATTAGCAAAATAATTATGTGCCAGATTACACTCACCCGTGGAGCAATAAACCAAGGACATCAGTCATCTTAAACAGGTTCGTTCTTCGACTGTTTTCATCTTTATCCGACAAGTAGACATTCATATCGGGTACACGCACGTAAATTATTCTAAATATCTACCTTTGTGGATTATTTTCGCCAACTGGTAGTTCAGTGGCCAATCGTCCAAGGAAGCGAAATAACATATAAACAAGCGAGTGGACCTGGGCATTTGGGTGGAGATGTAGTCACACTGCCTCCAAACTTAACGTATTAATATAAATATGTTCTTCGGGAACATTCCGTTGATCGTCACTATATTTATGGAGTCGATGCTGTCGTCTTCGTCGTGTCCAGTTGGCCTTGCGCCACAGACGCCATCCATAGAACGCCCTTCAACTGAAACTCTGTTCCGGCGTGGGGCACTACCCCGCTGAAAACACTACGGTTGTAAAAGTATGCTCAACACACTGCGGTAGTGTTTTCGAGAGGTAGTGTTTTTAACTTACTACACCAGGTTTGAAGCTCAACCGGTGTTTTGGCTAGTGGATCAAACCGGCAACGTTGTGCCATCACGATGCTACTCTGTGGATGCATTTCGTCGCTGTTCAAAGACTGTCCGTGGTAAATGTCGTATACACATGATTGGTGTACTGTTGCCTTACCACGTGTCTATTAACGGCCAATTAAGAATAATGATATTAATATGTCTTTTATGTCTAGCGTGTGGCGTTAGCGTACACTGCACAGTCGCTATGTAGCGCGTATAATTTAGTTGGCCTTGCAGACGCGAAAGGTCACGAATAAAAATGCACAATTTGATGCTCAAACAGTGCAAAACGTTGTTATAGGCCACACACAATACGATGTTTATGGCAAAAATGGCTTGCTGTCCGACGCATTTAACTACAGTTTGGATGCGTTAGACTGGCATCATTATCGCTGTCACAATGATCGTCGTTAACATAGTTGTTGTTGTTATCATAGGAGTGTTGGTGTTGTTGTTGTCCACTGCTGGACGTCCGTGGGTGGAATGGAGGCACACCCCCCCCCCAGTCCTCATGGACAAGGAACACAGCTGATTTTCCCATTGATGGCCATCTTAACGTGTTGCCAGATTATAAGAAAATTGGACCTGATACAATTCTCAAACTTCTTCCAGAAACTTCCATTTGATATGCTGATCAAATATCCTTAAAATCTTATACCGCTGTACGTCCAGCTCTTTTTAAACCCATGCGACGATGCACGCGCGATGCCCATCAATATTGACCAAAATAGTCACGCAATTATGCACCGACATGTGTTATGTGAATAAAAACGGCAACAAATCACTCCGCCAATTATAATATGTTATATATGCATCATTCCACTGCCAACACATTTTACCACTAAACCTGCTAACATGCCTGATTATTTGTACTCAGTTTACATAAGCACGTATATTCCAATTTCTACCATCACCACCGTCTAGGTCCTATGTTTTTATGCAACGCAACATGAAGGCTAACTGCACTTTGACCCCTCGAGCCTGCTCAAGGGCGACACTAGAAGCTACGATAGCACTCGAAGCGCGTGAATCAACATGACGGTTTTACAATGTTTTTCGATTAATTATCCCGCGTTAGATGGACGCTAATTAAATTGACGGTGCCTTGCCGGAAAGTGACCGGATCAGTAGCCGCGTTAGTGGAGACACGGGCGGCAAATGCAGTGGGTTCTGTCGATACGACGGCGACTGGAGTAATGTGAAAGTAATCGATCCTTTGCATGTTCCGCAGTATATTGTCTCCGCCACTGCGAGACCACTGGCCGAAATAAGAAGGGTCAGCTGTCACAAACCGAAAGTGACCTTATTGCAAGGATTGAGGATACATACACGCACGCAACATACTTTGCACGCGCACGCATAAGCACGCACACGCACTCTTAATACCATAATTATTATGCTGTTTAACAAGTTGCCCTATGATTTGCTTTTAAGCAGAACATTAATCGTTAACTACCTCACCTCTCATGACATGAAACTCGTGAAAATTGTACAGGTGCATAGCTCGTTTGTTAGAAAATATTCTAAAACCAAATTGTCATTAATTTTTACCCAACCTGATGACCGCTTTATTATGAAAGATTTTCATAACCGAAGCCGAACTGACTAACCAAGGGCTAGACCCTATAATGAGTACACGATCATTAATATAATACGTTATTAAAGGAACTCCTGACACCAAATAACCCTGGGCCGCGAGAGCGTGATATGAATAACTATGGGTGTGAATAAGATCGCGTTGTCACGCGAACGGATTATATGCTAATTGCAACGTCGCTGATGCGATCACATTATAGTCTTCAAGGAAGTAGTTTCTCACACTAGACTCTCATCGCCGGTTAATCAGACGGGGCCGCTGCTGCTTTCAGCGTCGCGTCGTATCGAATGGCGCCAATACCACGCAGCTTTAATGAGGACCGGTCAGTAATATCATCTCGGATTCATGGTATACAAATGAAGTGCCGGCTTTTGAAACGGAGGCTTTTCTAGGAGTTGTGTGTCCTTAAATTGGTTTGTACACATATCAATCGGCGATAACAACTATGGCCTGAGGTTCAGATAAATCTGGGTATGATAATCAATGAGAATATCGACAATAGGAAGTACTGGCATGCATGAGTTTGCCCAAACAAACGGAAGTGTCGTGAAACCTGAAAGGTCAGTGTATTCTGTGTTGAATTAAAGTAACGGATCTTCCAGAAAGCAGCGTATCTACACATAAAAATCATAAATTGATTATTCGTAAATACGGTAATAGGTCTGGCGGGTTGATTAAACAAAATTACGCATCCTTCGTGGGGTCGTAGGTGTCAGCCGGTCCAAACCGCGGAAGGATGTGGAGACATTGTCATTACTGCCGAATGTTATCTACAGTAGATATTCGCGATAAATCTGCCCAAAATATTACACGGCGTGTCCATTCTAAGAATTCTATGTTAAGCATGTACGTTTATGAACATCGAATGAATATCGCCACGGCCAGTCACTCTACATGCGGTAGTAACAACAGGTACTGCGAACGGCAACATCTACAAGATCCTGCTTCTGCCAATATATACGGCTAGATTGGCGCCATCGGAGCTGCAGTCTTGATAAATAGTGAAGTCCTGATAAATTGGCATGTCATCGCCACGGGGTGTATCCGAGGAAAGGGAAATAAAACCTTCCTCGAATCGCTGCCTGCTGTTTGTTATTAATACAACTGCCTACCTTGGAGAAGGTGGTGAGTTGTCAAACGGAATACTAGAAGGATATGGAGCGTTGTCGTGCACATTTGCCAGCTTAAGTGGTGTGACTATCCGACACGTGAACGATGAGGTTGTAAAAAAGATCAACACGTTATGAAGTTGCAAGATGTATGGCCCAGAGGCCCCCCATTTCACTAACATTCTTCTCAGCTCATTAAAAGCTTCTCTTTAAAATTGATTGCGGTCCTTAACGTTGACCTTGCATGCTGAACAAACTAATAATGTAGCAGTTACCTAATTGCTTTTACCAGTTCTTTGAGACAGTGTAAATGTTATAAGAAAATACAATTTTGAAAAGTGAAGCTACTACGTAACCGTACAATGACTGTTTATACGACTACCGGCACCAGTGATGTTCCTTGTGTGTGCATAGAGTGCTTCAATCTCTGCTGTCATTTGATATCCCCATTGCTGGGCACCAACAGTTTGCAAGTGCTGTAACTAGGCAACCATATAATTAAGTTTAATGGTTTCAGGCACCATTAATGTATTTGGGTTCACTAGCAGGGGGTAGGCATGCTTAGATCGCCTCTTTGATAGTGCAATGTGTTCCTTGCTCGGCAATCAAGATGAGTGGATATTAAGCAACCATACGGTATAATGTTAAATTATTATTCGCGCTGATTACTTAGGTTTGTGGTTCGATTTACTCTATTGTAGACATTTAGTTTATTTATAAATGTTTTGTGGGCCAATTTCTTCGTCTTGAGTACTTACTATTGGTCAGTCGTTTCCATGCAGTGATCTGTATTGGCCGTTGCTAGGCAACCGATCATCTTTGGACTCAAAGGAATTATGTGGGTTAGATATTTCGATGTTGGTTTACTTGAATATACCCACGCAAAAGTTCCAGTTGAAAACATTCAGCCATCCTGCAATTGCTACGCCAAAGCGGTTTATTATTGAATCCCACGACCTTCTATAGCCAGGAGTCCATTTATATAAATACAGACGAGTGCACTTGGGCAACGGGGACTGAACGACATTCTCAAGCGTCGAATAGTAGTAAATGGATTCAAACACAGCTCATCTCGGTTGAGCGTTTAATATCATATGGACCGATGTGTCCAGCGTGTCTGCATTGTGATTATGAACAAACATTTGTATTGCTCTGTGCATCGGCCGTGTTAAGATTATAATCTCGGACGTTTATGCAGTGGCCAAAAAGACCAGCATGTTTTGCCGGCAACTGATAATTCTCCAAAAATTTTCAGTAACAAAAACGGTTGCTGACGTTGCCCAAGTGAGCCCGACACCGGACGATTGATGACAGGAGACGTGGTCGACCTGTAGAAACACGGAGAAGACCCGCGGAGAAGGACCTGGAACCTACAACCCGACACGAGACACCGTCTCCGGGCACGTTGCAACACGAACAGCTGGGGCGCTCTCGGGTTGCTTCACCTAGCTCAAGGCACGAGGAGAAATGAGTGAGGAAGACTACAACAACATAAAATACATATTTCCACAGTTACTTTTGGTCTTCGTTCGGTTCTCTGGTTTCTGTTTACCATAAATCAGCGCGTGCAGCAACTATCTAAGTCAACGTTACTGCCAACTTATATATATGGACAATTTTATAAAATGAGGCAGTCTTTCCCTAGTTTTTTTTAAATTAATTAATATAATGTTCTTAATACTATGATAACTATGTTGACAGTAAACTTACGTACTTACTCATATTACGCTCGCTAGAGGTTAGGACAACGACGGGTTCCTAGTAAGCCCGTAACAACGTTCGCAGTTTGGAAGATGCGCCCCTAGCCTAGGGCATGTTCAAATGGTAAACAAAACATCGTTTCAAAACGTTTTAATGCCGTTTAATGTTAAACACTTTCCCGTTTTCCCGCCTTCAACACAGTAGCCTTCCTGTTACAAATTACTACGTTGGCTACTTCAGGGTATGGAACAGACTGCCTCCTTAACATGTCTTATAATTATAGTCTGCTAAAACGCATATCTGCATACACAATCAGATAATTCTAGCGTCGTCGCAGAAACGCTTGGCAGTGGCAGTTGGCGCTCGGAAACATATGCGTTGTTGACACAGCCGCTGTTTATTGGGAACTATTCCGCATCTGCCGCCACCGGCATAGCCCGACATGATAATAACATACCCAGAAATAATTGGATCGGTTCATTCAGGAACAAATGCAGACTGGACGAACTTATAGATGGCGCCCGAAACTAGCTAAGGTGATAACGAACGGTCCGTCGACGTAGTTGGGGATAGAGCATTGTTCCACTTCCGCGTTGATGGGAGACGAACAAAGTTCCAGTGGTTTTGATACGGTATCGCAGTTCTAAGATTTCCATAATGAAGAAATGTTTATGATAAGAGAAATGGACATGTTTGAGGACTAAACTAGTTTTATTGGTTCAGCAGATGCTTAACTTTCAGTTGGCTGGCTGACTACATGTAGCCTTATCGCGGAGGGAAGGATCCCTGCGTATAAAGACAAAGTCTTCTTGTTTTTGAGAACATTGGACGAGGAGCCTCTCTCATGTTGATTTGCGCAAAACGTTAGTTGTAGGATTTTACGGAAATTCTACAACAGGTCAATGACACGACAAACAACAATTTGTGTGATTGTAATAAAATACGAATCGCTATTTTGTGTAGAACACTGAAAGCGGTAACATTGTCAGCTCTGGAAAAACAATTAATGATCCGTCTTCAAATTATTCCTGGCGCCGGACACTAGCTATAAGAAGTCGGCATCTTGCATTCGTTGAATATTGCAAAGAACGAACATTGCTGGATTGCAAGGTAGGTCATTTGTATTGCCAAGGCGACCTTGAGCTCAGAGGTAAAACCGTGCTCAGAGGTAAAACCGTGCCCAGAAGACGGTGGGAATTGGGTTGTGGGTATATAGCTACTTGGTGATTTATCATAGCAGCAAGTAGGCTGATAGGACGTATTGACGGTCGGGGCCGAGAGCGTAACTGCGATTATCGTGCATAAATCACTTCCTACAGCGATTACATTTTATTACTAGACCAACGTACTTCGTTTGACAGAGTGCGAGATGCGAGGATTGTGTGACGGCGCCAGATATCAGACTGTGTAGGCTCTGGACAGTGATAGACCGGGTATCGTATCGTAATGGTTCTCAGCCCTTGTACTATCTACGATAGATATTCACAGCAAAATACGAATTGTGAGGATACATTTAGCGGTATTAAGTGGGGAATGGAGAACGATAGCCAAAGGTAGGGAGAGTGGAGACGGGTGGTCGAAACGACAGTGGGTTCAGTGGTGCGAGGATAATTAATTTAAGGGATACGAAAACCGAGGACCTAATCGAAGCCTGTCTCATCCCGAACTTCTAGGACAAAGAGAAGAACAACAAAAACATGTCTCTACACAAATAATAATACAAATACTAATGCATTTATTAAGAGCTAATCCCGTTTTATGGTTCAGCACGTCTAAGCACGTCTCCCGTGGTGTCGCGCTGTCTCGAGGACGGAGGGGGGGGGGGGGGGCTGCTGTTATAGGTGGTCAGAGAAAATCGGCAGATTTGCCTGTATTCCGGGAGACTCCCGGAATTCACGGGAGAGTTGGCAGTAATATAAACAACATATGTTCTAACATATTAACAGAGGTGTCCATCTGCGTTTCGACGAGCTGCGTTTATTCCTGCCAACTTTTGTGTTACATCCGGGAGATTCGTCATTGTTTTCATGTGTTTACTGTAATTTCACCAACACCTGTTTAATACGATTGCTTCGGTCCACGTATCGTGTTTGTATTACATTCGGAAGAGAACGTAATTTCACAGGTATTCCCATGATTGCATGACGCAATAACCTTTATTCACGGATATTGGAAAGGGCAGACAGCGGCATGTTCCCAAATGAACTGAACGGCAAGATTCACAAACAGCTCAAGGTCAAATGATGCGAAACAAAAGGTGTTTCGTTGAGGCGGTAAACGCCGTCGTAGCAGACAAAACGTGTTGAAATATCAACATCACATTACGTAACTAATTTTACACAACGGTGTTCATTTTAAACATGATTAGCACTCATGTCGGAGTCATGTGTATGATTATTTCGCGAAATTAGTTATTATAAAATTAGTTATTATAAAATTAGTTATTATAAAATCTAACTGTAGTAAGATGTGATGTGACTGATAAATATATGGTCAATTAGAACCATCTGTTTCACCAACTTTACGTCCGTTTCCCCTTTCCCTCATTCTCTCCCCGCATTTCGCCTCGTTCCTCCCAATCAATCCCTCGTTCTCCAACACACCACCCGCCCGCCCACTCGCAAGTGGCTGAATGCGACGCAAATCGCGAATCATGCGCCGCGACAATCACGTTGAGTTGTTCCAATGACGTTGGTAATTAATTACAAATACCCGGCTCATTATTGCGATTTTACCGCGTCCACCGCTGGCAAATGTGTCAGTGTCAAGTGAGCACGTGTGTTGTTCGGGCAGTTGTGATGACGCACGTGCGCGCGTGTGACCGCGCCCCCTCATTGACGCCACAGTAGAATGGTCGTCGCATTCACACGTAGGCCTACGTTACGCTACGCTTGTTGTAACGTCGCGGCAACGAAAGACATTCAGCAACCACGCGAAGCGGGAACAGTTTCCCCATTGTTGACAATGTTAAATCGACCGTGTATGTTACTCATTTTTAAATATATGAATTAACGGTTTCAGGGCAAGCAGTTATTTTTGAACGACTTTGTGAAATTTCGCTGAACCGGATGAAGCGTTTGTTTAACGACGTGTTGAGCTAGTGTAATATGTAATTGTACCAAACCGCGATTAACCCGTTGTACGACGCGCATAAAAGTGTGTTTGTTTTCGAAACGCCATTAACGAATACCTGCCAACTCTGCCGTGAAAGCCGGGAGTCTCCCTTGAGTGTATCTCCCGGTCTCCCGGAATACAGGTAAATCTACCGGATTTTCGCTGATAGTCTCCAACAGCACCCCCCGTCTTCCGATGTCAAGATCCGAAACAACGCAACGAGACAGCGCGACATGTGAAGCATGCTGACCCGCTAGTGAATTTCCAGGATTTAAACAACAAGAATTTGGCAGGTATATTAACGCCATCCACTAAAAAAGAATTAATCTAGTCACAACATAGGTGTCGGGTTCCTCAAAATATGTGGTCATGCGTCGGTTTATAAATAATGTTAGACAATTGACAATAGGGGGCCCGTTTCGAAATCACTTAAACTTTATTCGTATGTGATGGATCCGCAAGTAAACGAGGGATCCGTTCCATATTTATAGTACCAGTGACACGACCGCCAAATATAGCTACAACCAGGCCGGTTTTATGTCATTGCTCTTTGTTGATTAACGAGCAACTGTGGATTTATAGAGTGCTCGGCACAGAGGGTGAAATAGTACACAAGGCACGTAACTGAGAACTGACACTTTCATGTGTCATATATTGAACGTAGTCGCGCATCACCAGTACCACGCACCGTCACAACCAACGAAAACAACCAGAAATAGAACAAGGACAGGATACGGAAGAAGGGCAATGGCAAGGACAAGGTGACGGTAACGTCGAAGAAGACATTGACCCTAACGGTGATTATGACGGTGATGACGACGTTAATGGCGACGGTAATAATGACGTTGACGACGACATTGACGCTGGCGGTGACGACCACGGAGAAGACAATGACGACGACGACGGCGGCATGATACATTCGTGGGCTCAAGTACTTTTAATACTCTCACTATCAAGTTCCATTCACATCGTTATATATTACCCTAAATGCATTGCGAGTCTTACGCGGAGCTGGTATTTTTCGTCGATTCCGATCAACGTAACGCCGTCTACTAACGAAGCATGGACGTCATCGTTTCGATCTATCCCGCTCAATCACTGTAATAGCACGTTCGTGAGTAGTTCGATAGAACTCTTGACAGTCAACTGGTGTGACCTTCTGCGGGACCGGGTGACGTAATTGGCATTGTCGATTCCCGCGTGCGTCCAGCTCTCGCCGAGTCGAGACGACAGCGCTACTTCATCACAGCGGGCCCGGCGACTCTTTGATCTACGGGCAGACACTCGTGGCGAGTGAGAGCGCGCCCATGCTACTTAGCTAAGTAGACAGGCCGGTCAAACAAGGCCATTAAGGTTGATATCAAAGCCTGTTGTTCGTCGTTGATTGCCTCACGTGTCCGTAGTCATTGCCAGTTGTTGACCGCAGGAATCTAAATGCAGGGAGATATGGTCGCAGGGATCTAACTGCAGGGAGATGGTCGCAGGGAGATGACTCGCAGGGAGATGGCCGCCGGGATGTAACTGCAGGGAGATGGTTGCAGTGGTGTACCTGCAGGGATATGGTTGCAGGGATATAACTGCAGGGAGATGGTCGCAAGGATGTAATTGCAGGGATATGGTTGCAGTGATACAACTGCAGAGAGGTGGTTGCAGGGATCTAACTACATGGAGATGGTCGCAGGGATGTAACTGCAGGGAGATGGTTACAGGGATGTAACTGCAGGGAGATGACCGCACGGAACTAACTGCAGGGAGATGATCGCAAGGATCTAACTGCAGGGAGATGACCTCAGGGAGATGACCTCAGGGAGATGACTGCAGGGCTCTAACTGCAGGGAGATGACCTCAGGGAGATGACCGCAGGGATCTAACTGCAGGGAGATGACCTCAGGGAGATGATCGCAAGGATCTAACTGCAGGGAGATGACCTCAGGGAGATGATCGCAAGGATCTAACTGCAGGGAGATGACCTCAGGGAGATGACTGCAGGGATCTAACTGCAGGAGATGGTCGCAAGGAAATGGGCACAATAAACTGACAACAGAAAGAAAGAACTGGCAAATAGACACCGACAAAAGGGAACTAGCCAAAAAGAAACTGGTAAAAAGGAAAGAAGCAAAAAAGAACCAGAATAATTGAACTGACAAAAAGGAACCGGAAAGGGGGACTGGCAAAAGGAACCGGCAGTACGGAACTTGCCACGTGCAATCTCCTTGATTTGTAATATGTGAATTATTGTTATTTACTTGCGCGCTCATATTAACTAATGTGAGCAGCAGATGGCACGTGAATTAATTATTATCATCCATAAACATAAATGGTTATCATTAACCATAACAACCATACAAAATTCGCTGTTATTCTGCATATTATGCCACACCATCCTAGCTCTGGGTCATTATACGAAACTAATTACCAAATAATGATCGGTTTCCCCGTAGTGATGGCATGCGGCGCATTACGTAAGTAGAGCCCGTCGATTAGAGCATCACGCGGGCATTTAGATGAGGAAAGTATGAACAATGAAAATTTAATAAGGGGTCTTAATTAGTTAAATAAAGGATCAGTCAGAGACCGCGCATGCGCACTGGTACATTCGTAAGTGGTTTATATATGGTATCTTGAGTTAGGGGTATTTACCCGAGGTATTAGGTGTAGGCGCATTGTTAGTGAATAGCACTTTACGGTTAAATGCGGGGTTTTAGTGGGCCTACTGACACCCTTGACGACTCGGGGGATGGGGAATATCTCATTAACGCCACTCCAGTCCCAGCTTGGCGTATCGAACCACCTCGTCATCCACTCTCATTGACATGTTGGCGCCATGATTAAAACTAAACAACTTAGCAACACAGCAACGTCAATGCGTCATAGATCGTTTCTATTGACGAGATACTCTCATTGTGTACGTAATGGGGTCTTTTGATGTTGTTATGCATTCGCTAAGTGTTAGTCTCCTATGCGTTTTGAGTAAATTGGCAAACCTACTGATGAACATTATACAATAATCGCCTTGAGATATGTTTTGGAAAGTTGCAATTTGCAACATCACCGGTTCATGCACGCACAGTTGCCGACACGCACGCACACACGAGCGCGCTCAGGCACGAGCGCACGCACGTACACACACACACGCACGTATGCACACACGCACGCATACGCGCACATGCATGTGCACACACAGGTATATATAGTGCACGCCAAGGAAGTTGAATCAACCATAATTCTATTAACGTTGCAGCAAGCTACTTACATGCATGCAAATGCCGTAAGTCAAGTTCTCTCATTTGTCATCTAGTTACGCACTTTTGCATTGATTTGCCAGTGGATTGCATGCGTCATCAATACTGTATCTTCACGTTATGGGGACAGGGCAGGTCATTACATTATATGATATAATGTCATTATGACCGTTCAACGCGTTTCACACCTTTATTCACTTTCTATTCATTGGAACACCTACTCAACTTCCCTGCGAAACATTCAACCACGCCACAATTACTGCTCAAAAGTCGCCCACTCTTTACACACACCGATGTATATAGACAGGTATAGTACACAGCTGAGTACATTAAATCAACAACGGGAATGTAGGAAATTTCCCAAGAAACATTAGCAAGGATTCAAATCCCGATTAAGAGTCGGGCTTTCTCACTACACTTCCCACCAGCGACAACAAACGATCGCTGTACGACTAATAGTTCTGCTTCGAATGTTAAGTTTCAAATGTCAAACCCGGTGTAAATTGTCCGCGGTTTTGTTTGACGTATTTCCCTCGGCGATGATGCTATCGCGTTACCATCCATCAATAGACACATACAATCTGATTCCCGCGGTGTTTCTCTATTTGCACTATTGCTGTTATCCGACTGTGACGCATACGTTTACTTTTACATCTCAACGTGTTTTATTAATACCTGTGGCAATTTCACGGCTCATTAACGCGGAAGAATAACAATTACTGTCACCGGGTGCGTCGATGATTCGGATCTTATTTATAGGCGAGTGCGTAAAAATACTCTTACTAGACGCAACGATGGTAGATAATTCTTTCAGATAATTGGAATCATACGTTCGTTTGGCAGGCACACCGTTAGGTTTTTAAATCACTTTAATTTTGTATAAGGTGCATCATAGCGCTATTCACCTACACGGTGCACCTCAGAGATATTCACGTACACAGTGGAACTTGGCGCTGTTTACGTACACGGGGCAACACAGCATTGTTCACGTGGTGCAACGCAGCGCTGTCCACCTACAACGTGCAACGTAAAAGCTTTTATAAATACTTGGTGCAACATAGCGCTGTTCAACTACATGGTACAACATAGCACTGCTCAACTACACGCTGCAACGTAGCGCTTTTTAACTATACGGTGCAACATACCACTGTTCAACTACATGGTGCAACGTAGCGCTGTCACCTACACGGTGCAACGTAGCGCTGTTCATCTACACGGTGCAACGTAGCGCTGTTTACATACACGGTGCAACATAGCGCTCTTCGCCTGCCGGGCTGTTCAATTCCACAGTGCTATGTTCCATTTGAAGAGAAGAGAATGGGTGACGTGAAATAAATACAGAGGGAGGTCAGGTCTGTGGTCAGGAAGGGGAAAGGGCAGTATAAGAGGAAGATAGAAGATTGTTGCACGGGGAATAACATGAAGATGGCATGGGAGGGGATGAACATTATGAGTGGGTACAAGGGGAAGAAGGGTGGTGATGAGGGGAAAAGCAAGGGAACGGTGAAGGATGCAAATGGCCTGAATGATTTTTATGCCAGGTTTGATAAACATGATTTTAGTAAAGAGAGGGACAGTTTTAAGGAGAGATTAGTCAGTCCTGCTCTGGGGCGAGATCACGGCGACCCTATTCAGGTATCCAAAGAGGAGGTGTTAGAGCAGTTTAAAAGGGTAAATGCCAGTAAAGCGGGAGGGCCTGATGGGATGAAACCAATTATCCTGAAGCAGTGTGCGGAACAGCTGTGCTACTTTTCACTGTTATTTTCAATCTGTCGCTGACTGAGTGCAAGATTCCACGTCAGTGGAACACTTCAAGACAACGTATGTTCAAACATTGAATGACCTGCGCCCCGTTGCACTCACTTCTGTGGTTATGAAGGCTTTTGTAAGGCTTATCCTCATCAAACTCAATGAAGTTGTTGCTGACTTCTGGACCCGTGGCAGTTTGCACACAGAAGAAAGAGGTGTTGAGGGTGCAGTATTTGTTAAACAACATTTATTCTCATTTAGAACAACCTGGTGTTTATGTTCGCTTGATGTTCTTTGATTTTAGTAGTGCCTTTAACACACTATAACCTCATTTAATGGCAGAGAAACTAATGAGAATGAAAGTTAATTCACCCACTGTCTTATGGATACTGGACTATACTTAACAAACAGACCGCAGTATGTAAGGACTGGACCAAACGTGACCTCTGACACAGTGAGCACGAACACAGGGGCCCCCCGAGGGACAGTTCTTGCACCATTCCTCTTCTCCCTATACACAGCTGACTACAGAAGTTCTAGTGACTCAGGTCCCATGTCCAAGTTTGCTGACGATTCAGGACTGACTGGACACATTGCTGATGACGACGAGACAGACGACAGACGAGAAGTGGATAGGTTTGTGGGATGGTGTGACGACAACTACCTTCAGCTCAATGTGGGTAAGACTAAAGAACTGATAGTTGATTTAGAAAGAAGAGTAAGAATTATAGAGACGTGGTCATCAAAGGAGAAGTAGTGGAAAAGGTGGATGAGTACAAGTATTTGGGTATAGTACTAGACAGCAAACTGTCATGGAAGCCAAACACTGATGCAATTATGAAGAAACTACACACTCTATTGTATTTCTTACGGAAACTGAGATCCTTTAATGTACGCAAAAAACTGCTGCAAGTGTTTTACACTTCAACGGTGAACAGTGTGCTTTACTTTGGTGCAGTGCGCTGGAGGGGTCAGGACACTGTTACACTTCCTGCTTGGTTACAGACGAAAAAAAGTGAAGTATATTTTTGAGAAATGACTTTTTACAATATTCACTTGCTCTGACATAAGTGCATTTGAGTAGTCAGATTTCTAGATGTGATTGTAGAAGCTGTTGACAGTAAAATTGTGTCTTTTTAGCTGATTTTAATAAGCGGTAGGGTATCTGGCAGCAATTTGGCTAGTTGACACTTTAGCCGGATTACTGCCTGCATCCATTTGTAAATATTGACGGGTGTCACACATACAGGCATTTTGCAAGAGCTAGAGATATTAGATTTTGACTAAACTCGACCAGCATGTCATTGAGATGATAATAACAGCAGGTGAGAAGTTTAAGAAACTTTATAGGTCACGTTTTCTAATAATCACACAAAACATTAACATGGTCGCCAATGGGAAAACTGACAGTGTGCTGACCCCTGGAGTGGCAATATCAGCAATCAGAACAGGAACAGGCTAGATAAATATATCAGGGAAGCAAGTGGGATTGTGGGGAGGGGACAGGTCACTTTCATATCCACACATGAAAGACGGATAATGGACAGAGTACAGACGAGTTTGGCAGACGATACCCACCCACTAGACCTGAATTTGACAGCTTCCAGGATAGACAGGAGTAACAGATACAGAGTTCCACGCACTAGAACCTTTACAATACACATTTTCAATGCACACATAGACATCTAGATGCTGATGTCTCTGCTCCGACTACTGTCTTCAGTGCATACAGGGTGTGGGTGTGTAAATGTGATACTTAAACTAAGTTATAGTAATTAATTTGCATGATTACTTAGCGAATGCTTGAATTGAGCTGGTACTGCTGTACAATACAAGCTTATGTTACTATTTTTATGTATGAGTGCGTGAGGGTTGATTTTGTTTTTATGCACCAGAGTTGACGGCAGACGTGCAATTTCTCAATGTTGGGATCAATTAAGTTGTATTGCATTGTATTGTATTGTACCAACTCGTTTTCTTCTAGAAGTTTCAATTCCTTCATGGGCAACTTTATTCACGTAAGGAAACTTCACTTTCGAGGATACGCAAATGAAAATATTACCAGCTACAACAATCGTACATTCGACATAAATTGCATACAGGGCCTATTAATTTTACAAAAGTATTAATTTAATATACAAGCTTACCGCCACAAAACGCTGGTTTAAAGTCTAGGCTGTTGGGTTCCAACGTTCATTAGTTCATCAGTTATGTAAACCTATATAAGCACGTCCACCAACATGTGGATATATCTCGGTACACAAAGCTTCTCGAGAGTAATCCTAACAGGCTTTGAAGTTGGCAGTAGTAGCTTTCAACCTTTCAACCTCGCCAGCGTTTCGGCCAAGGTGACGAAGGCACGAAAACACAATTGCGTCTTATCGTGACGTCATAAATGATAACACGTCGTCTCGGGGGGTGTTCTTTGAACATCCAACGGTCGGAGAACGGCGTCAGATGCCATATACAATGACCGGGTGACCAGGAACGTTGGTTGTTTCATTAGGTTTTCAAAATGAGTCGGTTATGATAGGTCTATTTAAAATGGCGTTCTTCACATTGGCGACTGTATTTGCGTTGTCTTCGTTCTGTCGAGCAGTCTTCTGTTGCAGTTCCCATGGTCAACTGGAAGTGTTTGGCCGTGTAGCCTTCTGTTTGAACTGCGAACGGATCAAATTTCGGGGCGTTGTACGAGAGAACTATGTGTGTGTGCGTGCGTGCGCGTGCGTGCGTGCGTGTGTGTCCAACTATTGTACATGTTCAGTGCACGCCACCAGTTACCATCCGTATATATATATATATTATATAATGTCCACATCTTTTGTTAGCTCTACCTTGGTCCCGGTCATAGACTACGGTGGTATACGGGAACGATGCCGGTTATACAAGCTGACAAGATAGTTCTGGTGGTATGTTTGGCCTCAGAGGCTGTATTGTTTCACCGGGCGCTAACTGAGCAAGGGGTTGTGTGTCTTCTAGATCAAAGACACGTATATAACGTGCAAGAAAATGAATGTCATATGTGCAGCTGTATTATCGCCGAAGAAGACAAGAGGCGTGCTGGTATTTCCTGGACCGGACGTTTTCTTTCGCTGGCACGAGCTGAGATGCCAGATGATGATCAGCTGATGTCAGCTGATGTCAGCTGTTCAGATACATAACAAAATCGTTATCCTGTCAGTCAATCGCGTGACGTATAAATCGTTTTGCCGTAAAACACTTTAACCTCTGCCGCTATCAACTAGATGCATGGCATCAAGTTCATCCGCATTTTGCGGGTGAGCGTTTCATGCAGTGTTAAGAGTGAATCACGATATAAACCTGAAGTTAGACCTGAAATGGAAACATAAACATTTTATTACTAATTATATCGACTCTTTTACTATCTTTATTAATCAACTTATTTAAATGGTGAAAAAATGCATCTGGGCTTTTAAAACAAACCACACAATACTAAGGGCGTATATAAAGTGTACAAAAGTAGCCTACGCCAATTGTAATATAAAGATGATAACTATTTAACATTTAAAATAGCATCCTATATTGTAAAACAGGTTGATGCCGAGACACGTAAGCTTCAACAATATCTGCAAAATGTGTTAGCCTTATAAAGTACCGTTGCGCAAATGTCATATCGTTATTGTTAAATGGACACTCAATATGTCGCACTATGATAACGCTATTTTAATCAGCGGTCAGAAAAGTCTTTAGAAACTACGGAACCGTGGTTCATGAGAAGAATGTTAAGACTGTCTTAGACAGAAAAGAAAAGTAATTATGAAACCCACAGATTAACAGACACTAAACAAGAAGACAACGAACAAATTGTGGAACAACAATCAAGTTGAGAGAGCGAAAGTCGTACTATGTACTGTAGTGACAAAGGGAAAGATCGACGGAAAGGAAGCAGATGTCGTCAGATCATTAAACTCCTTGATGGTTCAGGAGCCCGGATAGGAACGAGCGCAGCATACAGACAGGCAGGCAGGCAGGCAGGCAGGCAGGCAGGCAGGCAGGCAGGCAGGCAGGCAGGCAGGCAGGCAGGCAGGCAGGCAGGCAGGCAGGCAGGCAGGCAGGCAGGCAGGCAGGCAGGCAGGCAGGCAGGCAGGCAGGCAGGCAGGCAGGCAGGCAGGCAGGCAGGCAGGCAGGCAGGCAGGCAGGCAGGCAGGCAGGCAGGCAGGCAGGCAGGCAGGCAGGCAGGCAGGCAGGCAGGCAGGCAGGCAGGCAGGCAGGCAGGCAGGCAGGCAGGCAGGCAGGCAGGCAGGCAGGCAGGCAGGCAGGCAGGCAGGCAGGCAGGCAGGCAGGCAGGCAGGCAGGCAGGCAGGCAGGCAGGCAGGCAGACAGACAGACACACAGACATTCTGTATTAAGACCCATATACATATCACTCAATAAATGAATATGTCAAAACCTAAATATAGTAATCACATTGTATACAGATTATCACATGTGGATCAGGGAGACGTCCACTACGGCTAAAAAGCCGCTCTCTTGGGAACCACCAGTTATGTTGATAACAAACACTGGTGTTTAAAAAAATTGTAGCACAAATCGGTTAACAGAGTAAGTCAGACAAAGCTTAGAACATGACATTATACATGATGTATAACAGTTAATACATACAGACACACGTGGAATTGGAAGACCGCGATCGCTTATGCAGCGGAGACAGCAACTAGAAAGATTTCTGCACGTGTTCTTGTGACGACTCGCGCTGACATGACGTCGAGCCTCGTCGCCAAACGACGCCGTCTCGTTCACACAAGCCAGACAACAATCGCCGTCCGCGCTCGTTAAAAGACACAAAGCGACACTTTCTGCGTGTTGGAGTAATTATATTAGTACGATTCTTTTCGGTGCGTGGAGACAATACACCGTGACGAACACCAGATGGTTGGCGGGTAGTGTCATTGGCCTTTGATGTTTGTGGCGTCGAGCACTGACCTCACATTGTGTCACCATTGGCTGCGTCACACCTGCTGTCTGGTGACACTTTCTCACGGACATCGACATTCGCCAGAGCGTCGCTAACGCGGGACATCACCGGACGATCCGCGATAGGTTTAGGCCCTACAAGGTTGTAAATATCGTTGTGCATAATATGTTCGTAACAAAATCGTTATTATGAACATTCACGCAGTCGAATTCTCTGCTGAATCTGCTGCAGGATGCAATGTAATATTATATGTCTTTCTGTAGGCTCATCCGATAAGTGCTCTCAGCGTAATGAATTTTACGTTCAGACAACGTAAGATTTATCTTTCGTTGAGTTGAAACTAACACCGGAATATATTTCACTGTGTCCGTTCTACACGGTGGTGTTGCAAAGTGTGTTTGCTGCAGCCGGCAGACCATTCGTTCCAACGAACCACCATTTTCATGTAATAATTGTATCATCCAAGTTATCGTTGTTGGTATATCTGATGTTATTTAAATCTGTTATCACTGTTATAATTATTTCACAATTTCGTAAAACGTGTTCAGAATTTATTCTCACAATATTTGAGAAGAGCTGTCTGTTTGCAGGCGTGTAGGCTGAGGGAGAATAGGGAGCGATGGCGCACTGTCGCTGCTGGGGAAGAGTCCCGCTTGAGGCATGGCAAGACCAAATGAGAGGAGAGCACGATTTCGTGCAGATGGAAGGGTTCAATTGGAGGTTTTTGGTGAGCCCCAAAGAGAGGTATAAATACGTGGAGGAATATAAAGGCAGAGTCACCACACACGCGTCGTCCAAACGAGCCACGTTATGGGCCTGGCATGGGGTATTTGGGATGATGGGATCAGAGTATAGGGTATACAAAAGGACAAGTGGAAGATACGTTAATGCGAACGGGGTAGCACACATTATAATGAAAACGACGAATCGGCGTGGGAGTCATCATCGTACTATATCAAGTGTCATCATACTATGCCAGGTGATTAACTCGATCTGGTCAAAGAATGCGGAGCAACGTCGTGAATCGAGATGTGTTCTTTCACGTTTGGAAGATGGGAATTGTGAAGAGGGACACGGAAGCTATGGGATACACCTGGAAGCGGCTCAAGAGATAGGCCCAGGACAGGGGGCTCTGGTGAGCTGCTTTCGACGGCCTATGCACAAGGGGGACGAAGGGCATAGCGGAACATGGAAGCAGTTGACACGGAAACAAATGATTTGTAGATTCAGACATGACAAACACGAGAACGACCGTAGACCTGAAATGACAATTGAACGGTGGACGAAAAGAAACTAACAAATGTATTGTGAGACATCTTTTATTAATCCAATTCACACGACGCGCGTGGAATCCATATCGCGATGTAATCGTGCGTTCTGTCGAAACGTCCTATCATAAAACTAAACCAATTTGCGCCATTGTGACTGATGAGCTCACGGAGGCCATGGTGCGTATTGCGAGGACATGGCATCACACATGCAGCACTAGGTGAATGATCAAATATCTGTCACGCCAGTGTCCATTTAGCGTGTGGACGTGATATACGCGCTAGAACAGTGCCACTGTCACGACTCTCAAGGTTGATTGCGCCGTAAATCGAGCGGGTATAGAAGGCAATTTTTAAATGCGGCGTATCGCCATTGTTTCGACTAAACAAACTCAGCACACGCCAACACTAGTCACCTGCCTCGTAGCTTTTTAATTAACGTCTGCCATGTTTGTTCACTGGCACGAGCGGACCTTCGACCACTTGCACTGGATGCGTGCGAGTTGGACGGAAGCCGCCACCACGCCAGTTGAACAGACGCAGGATTGTGTAGAGTTCGTCAAATAGAACAGTTCTTTGTAGTCACCGACCAACATGCGCACGTGGAACGACGCCATGCCACGTCGTGAATACTACCAGATGTACCGTTCGTGTTGTCTTGACAGATGACCTGTGAACAAAACAATCTGAATACACGATGGACTTTGAAGAACGCCCGTCTTCGAGGTATCCACGTACCCGGTGTCGCGCCTGAATAGACATGTCAAATCGCTTTTATTTCTAAGAAGGAAAAAACTGATACCAACCACATTCAGTGAAATGAAATATCTCATTTTGAGCGTTATATCGTGTGTATGTGTGTCTGTGTGTGTGTGCGCGCGCGCGCGTTTGCGAGTGCGTGTGCGTTCTTGTGGTGCTTGTGCGCGTGTGCGCGTGAATGTGCGTGTGCGCGTTTCTCTGATCAGCATTCGAATAACAATTTTAAATATGGCCTTTCTATTCAGAAGTAGCAGGGTCTCTCCATTCAGCGTAAACACAGCAGTTCTAAACACGGTCTCTCGGCGTTAACATAATAAGAAATGAGTCACGCGAAAGGGAAAGAATATAACAAAGACGTCAAAATTATATCAATTTGAGACAATTCATTCATGTGAACTGTATATTGTTTGGTCCACGTGCAGGTAATGACATTAGTAAAGAGATCAATCACGCCGGGGATGGACACACCCGATGGGATGCAGCTACAGTTACAGATAACTGGCTGTAGGATGATTCAAATTACTTCTGTTTTCCTGGCGGGATGGTCTTAATCGTTACACCAATCATTATCTGACAGTGTACGGAACACGATTGTGTCTGGACACAGATAATATTTCCTTGTTGGTAAATACTGCGTGTTCCATAAATTCATAAGGTGCAGATATGACAGGAACGGGGGAGAGCACAGATTAGGAAGTAAATCTTTCACTTGCCAATGTGCAAGACATTGTTTGTTCAGTAGGCCCTTAAGGTGTGACTATGGAGTGTTGGATTGTTGTGTGGATTTGTATATATAGGGACTGAGGGTTTTAGAAAGGGGGAGAAGATAGAACGGCGGAGATGGATGAACTGATACTACAATAAAGCCTACGTGTAGATCGAATATGATCTTCTGTGTTTATTAATGTACATTCTTTGTTAGTCATGTTCTTGGGCTAACCTGAACGAAGTAGGGTGAATACCTGAACATGACTGCAAGGGCTTCTACATTTTGACAAGACTCTGTCCATACGATCGAGCTGCGGCTCACGAATGAATTTGTCCCGGAAATGTGCTGAGAAAGATTGCGTGGTGTTTACCAGATTCCGTGTTAGTTATAGAAAAGGGCAACGACCTCGTTAAACGTCCGAATTATATTTTAGCCATGTACATGTAACATCACATTATGAACGGGAATAATGCGTTTTAAAAGTTTCTTTGAGTGTTCCACCACGTGGACTTTGTTGAGCTTATCTTCCTTTATATTTTGCTACAAACTTGAAATATTCGTATTGTTTTCTAATAATGTTCTTACTTTTCATTCTATTCTAATCACTATTCGTTCTATCCGATCCATTCCGGGTTTGTGTAGTATCTACCGTAGCTTTTAATTCGTTCCGTCTTACTCATATGTTTAAAATTTTTATGTCTCTGCTGAATAACCTAAGTCGGAAAACAATCGATTTAAACGGACGTTTTTTGACTTTTTAAGTTTAATGTGGGACTGTCCTAGAGTGACCTTAATTGGGAGGTGGCTGTATTACTGAGCTGACCGTAAAGCGATGTTCCATTGTAGAGTATACATGCACCAAGGAAAATAACTCGTAGCAATGAAATTCCACAAGAACGATAACTTTAACGGTTTTTTATTTCAAAATATACATTTACGATAATCATATGCCGTCTCTACCCACGCCTGTACGTTTTTATACAAAATGACAACTGATACATTGACTAAGTACCATTATTATATAATGGTATAGTTGGGTGAATTGAGAAACACAAAACCTAATGACCCGTGTTACTTAAAATACCTCAGCGAACGTTTTTTTGTGCCACATTGTTATCTGCCAACACATTGTATGAAGTGTTCAACTTCATCAGCATCATGCGAGTCACCGCGTTCATTTGGAAACCCTTCCTACAAAAGGCACAATGGAGCTATGTATATGACTAGTATTTTCTATAGGTGTTTTTCTAAATATAGCGTGTTGTTAAGAAAGAAGTATCAACGCGCTGCATGTGGTAATATTGTGGTAAACTATAGTAGATGTGACATCGATAGTTGTCGACAAATTTGACACGTCGGAGGTAACTAACCTCGACGTTTCTACTGAAGTCCCTGGATATCCCGTAACACGACCTTCCAGTGGCCGGGGGCGCAGTGATTGGGTGTCCCTGAAGAAAATTCATCGATGAATATTTATTGCTTCGCGTCAACTTGTGGACAGTGCGTACCGTGGTGATGAGTGAGCCGATGTCCACGCTGTATTAAAGTAGTGCGATTTACGGCGCCCAAGTGATACGACCACATTTACTAATACATGAAACCTCGCTTTGCGGACACCTCGCAATTAAGGACGGTCACGCTAATACGGTCATCTCACAATTTAGGTCACTTTCGCCCAGTCCCAAGGGTGGACTTAACAGTGATATTCCATTGTAGCAATTCTCGTATACTTACAGAGCCAAATATATAAAAGGCGCATGGCATTTAAAATAAAATAATAATAATGATTAACATGTAAAAATTGTCCTGATATTATTACCTTATCGCATCAATCATTCAAAACCAATAGGCCTTAATGCCAAGTCTAGAAGTCTTTATTTCAGTTAAAATATTGAGTAAAATAAAGGGTTTTAATACGTGCTAAAAATGGTCTCACTGGTCAGTTCACGCATTGCCATCGGGGTGCATCATGCAGAGTTCCAAATCTGTCACCATGTAACTCTTGTGTCCGACCTTGCATATGTTTCGTGATCTCGCAGTTAGACGATTTCCCGCAGAACGAAGAATTGATATACACTGGCCTACAGTTGTTGACATCTCTGTGGACGGGAATGCGTGAATATGATTACGATGTTCACGCCCGCCGGAGGCATGCAATGCGACAAGGTAACGCCGAGTGAAGCCAAGTGAAACGATAAACCATCACTAGCACGTCTTTAGAATAATATCCACGCTTCAAGTATCAGTGGTGCCACAGCTGCGCAAAGTAGTCTAACTTGTGTATGCTACAGTCGTTTGAGGGACGTGAATAAAATGCGAATTGTAATATGCATACCAAATATCATAGTGACTCTTGCGTTCTGACATTCAATGTTTTTTGGTAATGCATGAAAAGGGTGTAATATGCGCCTTTGAAGCAGTATGTAGTACGCAATGGTATGTATATGTGGTGCGGCATAATAGTCCCTGGATACTAAGAGCACTGATACTCAATTTCACGGCGGACAATGGCAGTATTCACGTCCGATATTTACGAAATAGGCTGCAAATATCGACAATGATATTCTGCATATGAGCGCAACCTTGCAGTCACAAACTACAAAACGTTTCGACAGAGGCTGTGCCCAACGAGGGGTCATTAGAGGCATTCAACTGTCAGGCCAACCCAAACACCACGACATCCATATAATATAATGTATACGCTGCCATTTACACAACCAAAGAAGATTTACTTGGGCCTAGATGTCTGCTGTATTTGACATCAACAGCAGCTGCACAGGTGGAGGAACAGTGCCCGCCTTCTGGACATAAAGCTGATGGTAAGTCGGGGCCAGGCCAATTAGTAAAGGTATAAGTTCGCCGTCACACGTCAATAATGACCGTAGGCCGTTACCACTCACAAGTATGCTTTAAGTTTACCTTGAGAAACCAAGTACTAGGACACTTTACAGTCACACGGTCGACACACCTGGTGAAAGATCACGTCGGGTGAATAGTATGTGTAAAAAGCGGGGTTTGTCTGATATACTCTGGCGTCGTATCGTCTTCACGGAGGCATGGACATGAGCCCAGTCGCGTCATAAGAAATGGACACGCGTCGCCTCGTTAGGCCGGTTTCATGTAGCGTACTTAAAGTTACGCAGTTACTTAGCGTCACGTGTTTGCGTAAACTCCTATGCTAGCTTATATTTAAAAAATCACGTCATTTACTAAGAAAATCATCTTAGCGTTAAGAAACCGGCCCCCGGTGTCAATGGAGTAATGCTTGAACAGTCACCGCATCATATTAGCTAATGAAAACAATCTACACCAAAAACGTAAAGCATAAGAGGTCTACATGTACATATTTTTTACAATCATAATCACGTAATCTCACAAAAAAACGTGCAAAACATGTCAAACTAGTATTGCTATCAGGGAAACGCTTTATTCAACTACAACAGCGACTTATTTTTATTGTCGCCGTCATCAAAACACATTCGCCTGACCCTGACGTTCAGACCACTGTCACCAACTGCACTAAAGGTTCGACAGATAATTCGCATATGCCGAACATTGTACATTCTTCTCCGCGGTTGTCGTCACACGCGCACGAGTATGATAATGCTCACACCCGCCGACTTAAGTTCGTAAAGACTTTTGTTAAAATCGGACGCGGGTTTTCAATTCCATCTCCAATTGCAAGCAATTGTAAAATGAAATTCAAAACCTATTACACCTACAACTATTTCTCTTTCAAACTTACTTTAGCCAATCAGATGTCACCTCGCGCAAGTCATGTGATTATTAGTGCCATGTAGACGGCGCTGCGGCGCTGCATCGTGGTCGTCGTTAATGCGACGTGTGCATCAAACTCGGTTAAACGAAATAAAGAAACATTAAAATACAAAAGTACATAATATAAATTGAAATGACGTAAAATATCCAATCACAACGTTTAATCTGCAAGCTGCAGTGCACTCACGGTGTGACCGTTGATCTCTGACCCACGTGCCACAAGCACTAGGCCGAATTGAACTGATTACTACCGAATAGTGAATGGAACTGGGTCAACTAAACGTACATTAGTTACACATGGTCAACATTTTATCCAACTAATCTAATCAGACATAACGTTAGCTAACTCTGAGTGTTCGCAGTAGCGACAGGTATGCGTGTCAAGGCCGACAAAGGAGGAACTAGAAACTAAGTATTTGTCTCCTCTGGCTACGATCAATATCAGTAGTGAACTGATATCACACATCGAGACGCCTAAGCACCGGTATTTCCAGTATTGCAGGCGCAAGCTGAACTTTTGTGAGCCGGTTGTCGGTGGGTTTCGGGGGATTTGATTTTGTAATAACTGAAAACATTGACCTAACACTCCTGCCTAAAAAGGAGTCTAAATGGAGACTTCCCTAAGGCCTACACACATCGTGTCGAGAACGCCCACACACAGAATTGCAACGACATATGTCCGGTTGTAGGCTATCGCATGTAAGGCATGTTGGTATTGCCTCCAAGTAGATCTACGCCCTCATTTGGCAGCCATATGCCTACCCCAGTATCGACGGTCTAGCCCGTAGCGTTCGTTCTGCTAGGCCGGTTTGGTCTATAGCTATTGCCAATAGTTGTGAGGCCGAGGGGTCGTTTGTTTGACAAAACAAGTTTGTCTTTGGGCATGCCACCTCTGTATAGAAACGATTCACCTTTTCCCAAATAGCCTACAACCTCCTTGGGGTCATGGCTACGGAACAGACCCCTGTCTAAGTAGGAGCCGTGAGAGGCTTGCCATCAACTTTCAGGCCGGGACGACTGAGTATGAGTAGGCTACACGTCGGGGCTGCATATATCTTGCTAGCTGAAAATGGCCGCAAGGTTATTTCCTGACAATTATTTCCGCTCTGAGATTGTTCTAAATGTACATGATTAAGAAAGTGCACTATTATTAGTTCCAGGTTTTTCGGTTTATAATTATAGAGTGTTTGTTCATCTAGTCCAGTACACGATCCAGCTGGTGTGATTCTTTTGACCTTTTTAATAAACGAAGCAATTTAATTTTCTTGAGAAATGAACTGCCACAAGGCGCGTGGCTTCGAGTTCAAGTATACCATTTTTATCCCGGTCTGTCCGAACATTAATCAATAATTAAACAGAACTAATGTTATCAACTCTACTGAGTGCAATAAGCTCGCTTGTCGTATGTGCGTGTGTAGGGGGAGTGTTCTACTAGGTTTGCATTAAGACTTGGAGCATGTTAAACAGCGTCAACTTTGAACATAATTTACAAATTTGCACCAACATCGCCACTGCCATAGATGTCGATACGTGGTGAATATTGGGGGCCGAGGCGCACCAAAACCCTAAAACTTTACCCCCACCCCGAGATTCACAGAAAACCTCCAACTGCACCCTTTGCCGAAACATTATATGCAATTCTTACATATAAACGAGCTCGCTTCTTCATTTATTCTTTCATTTTATAGTTGGTGCCATGTTCACTATGGGTAATGATAATGGGCCCAGGATAATGATATGAGTAAGGTTACTTCCTGGTGTTTCTGGTTGTTCATCACGATGTTAATGGGGTTGTTCTGGTTGCATACGTTGCACAAGTACACCCTACTTTGTGTTATCTGAATTCACTTCCATTCCATTTAAACTCTTGCCCTTGATTCGTACGCTGGTGAGGTCATGCAGGTCACATGCACTGCCTCCCATCAGGTCAATATTTAATATCGTCTGCAAAAACGGAAACTGAAAATGGACATCCCACCAATCGATATGGTAGTGTTGAATTATTGGGGGTATAAATTATCAAAATTCCTACCAACAAACATCTGTCTAACTAACAACTGATAGGCCGGAACCTTTAAATATTGCATGTCCCCAATCCCGTGTTCAAAAGCACATTCGGTACTGTGCATTTATTTGCCCAAATCACTGGCAGTCCACTCGGAAGTAAAATATTAATTGGTTCCTGACTAGACGAGTTGCCTCGGGGCGATTTGGCATCGCCCAAATAAATGAAAACGCGACAGTCGTAGCTGATACATGTCCCTAGATACGCGCACGCGCAGAAACATCACCCAGATATAATTTAATACCCGGATAAATGTAAGCGCGACAGCGTATATCGCCACACGAACAATCACAGTGGCAGTTTTTTTAACCGAGGCTGTCTATTCGTCTTTTTATATAATTATCTTAATGCTAGAATAGTCTATATACATGGATAGGAAGCCTAACGTTAAACGGTCTATTTGACGTGAAGTACTGCCGCCATATTATTTCAACCACGTTTCGCGTAGCGTCCACATGCAACACTCGCGTTTTCTCACATATCTGCTTGTTGAACGTACGCATTCGCGTCCACATTTACGACTTTTACGTGATGCTCTCGCAAATTTAATTTGAAGCTGCCGCCAGACATGACGAAGGTGTTCACGCACCAGTTGTGACGCGTAATCACTGTACGTAAATCGTCATCTGACCTCTATTATCGACAGTTTGGGGAAAACAAGATGTCCGACAATGACTTCACGTAATGACCTTAACTTCCTTCACGTTGAAGGTACACTGCCCGCCAAATTGCAAACAACAAACCCAAAACAGAGTTCGAATTGTAAGACATTCAAATTGTAAATATGCGTTATTTATTGACACTGAATTATTGCAGATAGAGGCGCGCATCATTGTCCATAAGCACCTTTGAAGTTGGGTTGTCCCCACACTCCAGACTCTAACTGGGACGATGTACAACCTCCAGTTAACATAGGCTACAACCTTGGCCCGGGCTTGAGTGTGATTCCGCATAACAGAACAGATAAGGTCGCTTTAAAACTTGGCCATAAGGTTCATTCGTGCGTCAGCGTGTTTGTCAACAGTACTTTAGCCGTTGGCGCTACATGTTTTTTTATCATCACTACTCACTATAGTAATTTATCGCTGGCATTCGTGTACAAATGTTACACTCGAGTGATTTTCGCAGGAACATTTTTCAGCGCCAGCAAACGGTTTAGTAACCGCAAAAAGCGAAGATTATCCCAAAATACATTATGACAAAATGGAATATATTTTATAACTCAACTCTCACTTCTGCAAAGCGGTTCACGAAGCATTTTTCTTGTCGCCGTTTATAAAAGTGACCTTACCGATCGCGTGATAAGACACGGTGTCACCATGGTGATCCGAACGATTGCAATGAAATGTTAATTAATATGACTGGACTAGAGTTATATAAAATAGAACGAGTTTATAATTAATTATAATCACAATTCAAGTAGAAATCGTTTAACCGGTCTGCGAAATACACATTCATTCAAAACGGTTAGCGCATAGACCGGTGATCTGGGCTTACAATTATGCGAACTCTTACCTCAAAGTGTCCTAATACTTAATATACCAGGGTTAACGACGCTACGCAAATGACCCTTTACGACCAGCTGGGTTACCCAGAGACCTGCGCATGGATGTGTTCATTTTCCATCATGTGTAGAAATTAATAAATAATTAGGCCATTGTGTGCGGGTTTATTGCGATCGGCGGATAAAGCGATAGTACAGTTAATCCACTGTCCTGTTGAGATGTTTGCACTTGACCTGTCTACTTGGCACGCACGCACGCACGCACGCACGGCACACACGCATGCTACCCACATACTCAACGACCGTATAACCAATATAGCCATTTCACAACGTATTAGACACAGTTCCTGCTGTTCAAATCGACACAATGGGGAAGGTGGAATCAATTAACGTATTTGTAACAGGAAGTGTGTTTCTAAAGTAGGTCCTAGGAAGTGTTTCTTGATTAAATCCGAAAACGGACAACACACGTGACCGGGGGCGGGGCGTACTGCTCAAGTGTCAGCACACGTCCTTCAAACCTTCTACAGATGCTACATCGAAAGCTCTGTTACCTTTCGGTTCCTTGGGTGGTACGGTGGCCTGGGTGTTGTGCATCGCAACACTCTGGCACGAACCGTCAGGATTAGTAGAACGGTGGTGGGAGAACAGCAGACCAGTCTAGGGGACATGTAGAGGCAAAGGACAGATAGGAAGGGAGGTATCTTTAAACCATGAACATCCCCTGTTCCCATGCTACAAACTGCTTCCTTTTTGCCGCCACTTTCAACCCCCTCAGTACAAATTTAATCGCACTCGTAACTCATTAATTTTGTTCCCTCGTCAATCAGACTGATGAATGAGTAACTGTCCTTCACCCCCCCCCCCCCCCCCCCCCTCTGCAAGTCTGCCACTGAGTGAGCCTGAGACAATTTAACTTACATAACTGTTGTTACTATTTTAAAGTCTAAATTGTAGTTGCTTTGCTAACGTGACGTGTGTGTGTGTGTGTGAGTGCGCGCGCACATGCGTTCTTTTATATTGTCTTTACATTCGTTTTACGTTTTTCTGACACTGCACATGAAGCCTTCCAAGGGACAATGAAGTACTGTCATTGTCATACTTTTTGGCCGCAATCATTAATTTTATTCCCGTCACTACGATAGGTTTGATCATTGAATGTATTGTTACCGCGCGTGTTTAATGGCTAAGTATCGTTCTAGGTTTAGTCACATCGCAGACGATGACTCATTTCAAAACGAAATAAATAAGTCATGCCTTCAGAAATTTGACAGCATCAGCGGCCGTCGTAGAAATGATGGTAGCCGAAATGACCAAGCGGACGAAACTACGGTGAACGTCAACGCGTCGTAGCCATCTAGCGCATTGCGCTGGAATAAATGTGGCCCGCTTGCAGCGTGAACCGGTTGTCGGTGGCGCCTCTCGCGGCTATACTTAGAAGAAGGCTCGCGCTCGCAACAAGCCAGTTCCGACCACGCGCATGCACCGACTCCCTTTTTATAATTCCGGGTGAGAGTGCAATCGATAGACACGGTCATCTTACATTATGTATACGATGTAAATGTATGTACCTTAGTAACATTTACCCTATATGTGTAACATCAATTAATGTAGTGCAATCTTTTTTAGACTACTAGGTAGATACAAAAAAGCTCTTTATAATGTAATACAGTGCTGATTTAAATACTAGTAAATACATTTATTTTAACTTATTGCAAACATTTTCTAAACAAAACAATGTATTCCTATTAACATATGACATCAACCAGAACTACTATAATTAATATAAATGGATATAACGTTCTTTATTGTAACCAAACTTCTTACAGCATCCGAGTATATAGCTCAACACATCTATAGGGTATAATTTATTCATGCTGGAAAACCACTGTAACGACCATTCACAATGTAATATCATTGCTCTTAACATAAGAGTTGATCATCCACTAACATACATTCACTTAACAGGGTATGTGCCTTTAACATTCACCAGCAGTGGCTACAACTGAAGAAACATGTCAACATCACTACTACTACATAGACATTAACACGAAACGAAGCCAACACGTATCATGTCTTCTTGTTATGACCACTGGTTTGAGCTTGAAAACCTTTGATTTTTCTCCCACTTTCCAGCGCCTTTAGATCGATGATCAAAACATAGATACGTGAAGGTGGGGAAGCTGACATAGATAAGGTTAAATCAGCACATGGTGACTACGTACGGGACTAACCTTTGATTCTATCTCGGCACATTTCAGAGCGGTCGAATACGTTCACAACATTCCACAAAACATACACTATTACGTATTGCAGGGAAAATAAATTGATACATTGGTGCCACCTACCTGGTGGAACAAACGTTATAGCATGCACGCTACTGCGGCTACCAGAACCATGTAGCATAAGTTGAATCTGGTGTGTGTTGGCTGTGGTTTTGCAAGCAATTTTGAATCGCAAGTCCCACTCCACGTATTGGTGGGGGTGGGACGTAGTTTGAACCAATACGAAACACAATGTTTTTCTGGATTTTGTGAACGACCTCCATTAGCAGACCCCTACCTTCATAAATGCTTGCCATATCTGCCATTGTGGCACACATTTCATCAAATGGCTAAACTGACAATCACTTCTTTACAGAGGACAACTATCCTCCAGCACATTCACCAAGACAGTAAGGACATTTAGACAACTGCAATGAAACATGAATATTATGGACAAGGAAATGTGTGCAATACGAATGGTATACAACGTGTGGATAGGACCCGTGTACACTGTCCATCACACCCAGGCCTCTGTTATGTACAACATATTTGATGTTTGAACTGAACACTATAACACAGCATTGTTGATTTATATTATAAAGTATTAAGAAACACATTCAAGACACCAACATATATGAACAGCTTCAGGACAAAACAAAATAAATCTGGTTTCTGTGAGTGCCTCGTCATCAGAAAGTAAGTGAAAACCCTGCGACACTGAAATATCTTATGATTAAAAAATCAGTGCAACTGGTAACGTGGGCTGGAATAGTTATTTTATATTTCAATTATGAAAGTTTGCCCATTCAAAACTTTCCTCCAGATTGGTGCAAATCGTGGTCTACCCCGAAACCCCTCACATGGACAAAAACGTGAATAACCTGGAAATTGGTGCCATTGATGACGTTATGTTCAAGTGGCAACACAAAATCAGAACTAACTTCTCTTCGGAAACGATCAGTCTCAATCTAGTAACAGAGGTTGTATACAAACTCATAGACAGAATCATCAATAAAGTGCTCTGGTCAATACCATCCTAGCCTGACACAAACAGCCTTAATGTGATGCTCCCGAGATGGCCGTAGGATGCCAGAGGTAAATACTGGCGGCACTTATAGCAGAACTGAGGGTGACAAACAACAGACGCATCCCAAATTTTCCAGGCTGTCATCCTTGTTGCCATGGGAACCGTTGTCGTTGACATGGTCATGCAAGGATTACCTGGAACGAAAAGTAATACAATTCACTGAACGAATAACCAAATGCTGCAACTGTTGTACTGGAATCAAACACAATTAGTTTAATATTTTTGTTTCCTTCTTATGTCACACGTCGATAAATGCATTTGGTTTCATTTAAAAAGAGTTGCTTTTATACAAACAGTTGTATTATATTTAAAAAAAACTATACAAAAAGACATGATTAAGTTATTACCGTAGATAAGTTACTTAAAAACTAATATATAGGTAAGTATTGCAATACACAGTAGTGCTATAATAATTATTATTCAAACAATTATGTCAGCATCCGATTAATCATGGGCATTTAAATATCAAATGCTTAGGGGTCACATTAAAATGCAATAGTTAGGGTATACATTCAGATGCACTGCAAATATCATGGATGCATTTGAAAGCACATTCAAATGCATTTGCACCACACTTCCATGACCATAGCAAGAATTATGATATTAATTCTCTCTGAGTTATTAGTAGTAGTACTAATTACTGGACGTTTAATAATTGTTTGCAATGCTATGTGCATTTTCTATGATCGTTTTACCTTATGTAAACCCAACTGATCAGTTAACATAGCTTGGAACAGTCGTAGAAAACATGCATTCCATTGTGGGTAACTGTTCAGAGTTATGTAATCATGGTCAACTTTCAGGTTCAAGTACCTCATGAAACCACGAGTCGGTATTTATGTAGCAACCTCTGGCAAATAATATCAAACTTGGTTGCTTTTCTAAACTAACCACAAAGACGATCATACACAGTTGCTTACTAAAATACTAAATTATCCCTGCCAAAATAAAAGTATTTTGCCAGTATACGTACTAACAAAATATGAATGCTAGCTGACACACTACGAACAATCCCTGGTGTAACGGCTGTTGGCATACATGCATGCATGCACACAAACACGATGGCCTGAAATGCACCTCTAAGATCAATTCTGTGACTGCAGATAACAGGCTGTGTGTGTGTGTGTGTGTGTGTGTGTGTGTGTGTGTGTGTGTGTGTGTGTGTGTGTGTGTGTGTGTGTGTGTGTGTGTGTGTGTGTGTGTGTGTGTGTGTGTGTGTGTGTGTGTGCGTAATGCGTCATTTGTGCTTGGCTTCTGGGCCATGAAAGCACTTTTACTCAGGAATATGTTACAATTTCCGTTTCATTAGCACAAATCAATGAGAGTTGTGTCGTAGGACAGTCAAGTGTCCAGAAGGTCTTCGTTGAGCTCCCCAAACTGATGCTTCGCTGACATCATGTGCCAATGTGAATCACATCAGTGCATGCGTGCGTATGGCTAATAACGTGGGATATTACAATTTTAAAGTAGCTTAATATGTCTTGTCTTTATAAAACGTCAAACATTTTATTATCAAAGTACGTATTATTTTTTAAACCGACTACTAACCTCTACATTCTAGTTATTTATTAATATTTTAGAATTTTGTTATCAATTTTTTTAATATATTTCTTATATGAATATAACTAATAGCAATATTGATTGATTCATCTACTATATTACTTTACATTGGGACTTTGTATGTTCTACTTTATATATGTGGTTTAGTTTGTGTAGTTCAGTTTTGTTTTAGCACAATTTTATTTATATTATTTTGTTATCTATCATAAACATTCATGAACATAGTTTTATTATGGACATCAGTATCCAAGTAGTTATTATTTTTATTATTATATTGTTTAATAAATTTTATTTGAAATGGTAGCAGGAAATTATTATTATTAAATTGTTAAATTTATTGTACAGTGTATTTGGAATTGTTGCAGGAAAAATACTGATTCCCTGAATCTGAGATAGAATTCGTTTTTGGGATTCTGCCCGAATCCTAGAAAAAGAACTTCAAATTCAATCTTTGGCTGACCACATGACATCAATCAGAATTCAAACTTGAAAAACCTTTGAGAATTCACATCGACAGCGCAAGACCATGTACATTCAACACACCCTGGTGAGAATGCACAAAACATGTTAACAACTGTCTACAGCAACGGGAAAGTTTCCCACGCTGAATACTGACAATACAGCCTGTCACCTGATGACAATGACAACAGCTGACTAAGTCAGGCTGACACTGTGACAGCAACTACACCGTCTCTCCATCAGTCCTGCACATTCTTAACGACAATCAGTCATCTAACTGATTGTGGTGATTATTCTGATGAGATATGATGTACGTTGACAACAAACTGGACAGTGTTTGTGTGATTTGATTTGCAATTATCACATTTTGAATTGTCAAGTGCAAACGTTTCAAAGTCAATCTCACTGTCTTTACTGATATCTGACATATACAGTGGAACCTCGCTTTACGATCACCTCGGTAAAACAGCCACCTCGCAATTAAGGTCACCCTAAGAATCCCAAATTTGTTACATATACAGTAAAGTATAGGAAATTAGTCCTGCAAGTAAGGTCACCTTTCTAAACAGGCCACTTTTGTTTAGTCCAGTCTAAAGGGTGACCCTAATTGTGATTCCACTGTACTAAGTAGGCTCACGTTTTTGCAACAATAATTTCAAATGAGATGAGGGAAACTCTATTTGAGCATGCACCTGTAACTCACATGTCTAATAAATGTTTTCTAACCAGTAATACTTATAATCGCCTACATAAATATTTGACAACAGTTGATAATAACATTATTGAAAAAAGCCAAACACGAAGTAGTTATCACTTAATAGCTGTGAATAACTGGCTGTCATAACTCAAGGAGAAGGATATCAAATGAGAGAATAATTAAGGTTATAACATCATGGGTTGAGTAGCACTGTCTTCACGAGAACCTCACTACAGCATTGCTTTACTGTTCTATCATTTCACCAATGCACAGATATGAAGCTAAATTAAGTTATAATGATTATCCTTCACATGTCCACAAAGTGCTACCTTTTAAGGCGGAATGGGTGTATCCTATTTCTGAAGTGGTTTCACACATTGTCCTACTGTCGGCAACTTTTCTTACAAGTTTCTCTCAGGTTGAAATGACAAAGGAAACATAAGATGTTACAGGTGGACAGAGGACGCACCAGGAAACTTGTCAGCCACACCCAGAGAGGCGATTTCTCAAACACAAGTTATTCCTGTCTCGTAACACCATGTCAAGTTGTCAACAATCACATACATGTTACTGTATAGCACTACAAGACACGTCACAGTGTCTAGCAGTATGACATGGATGCTGCAAGTTCTAATTCTTTTTGAAAATGCAAACTTTTTGACAAATACTATACCATCATTGTATGTATGTAAGGCATTCCAAGACTTTACATATACTGTAGATATATGAGCAAAAGCACGGTAAGGCAGTACAAATACTATACCATCATTGTATTTATGTAAGGCATTCCAAGACTTTACATATACTGTAGATATATGAGCAAAAGCACGGTAAGGCAGTACAAATACTATACCATCATTGTATTTATGTAAGGCATTCCAAGACTTTACATATACTGTAGATATATGAGCAAAAGCACGGTAAGGCAGTACAAATACTATACCATCATTGTATTTATGTAAGGCATTCCAAGACTTTACATATACTGTAGATATATGAGCAAAAGCACGGTAAGGCAGTACAAATACTATACCATCATTGTATTTATGTAAGGCATTCCAAGACTTTACATATACCGTTGATATATGAGCAAAAGCACGTTAAGGCATTACAAAAACTATGCCATCATTGTATGTATGTATGTATGTAAGGCATTCCAAGACTTTACATATACCGTTGATATATGAGCAAAAGCATGGTAAGGCATTACAAATACTATACCATCATTGTATGTATGTAAGGCATTCCAAGACTTTACATATACCATTGATATATGAGCAAAAGCATGGTAAGGCATTACAAATACTATACCATCATTGTATGTATGTAAGGCATTCCAAGACTTTACATATACCATTGATATATGAGCAAAAGCATGGTAAGGCATTACAAATACTATACCATCATTGTATGTATGTAAGGCATTCCAAGACTTTACATATACCATTGATATATGAGCAAAAGCATGGTAAGGCATTACAAATACTATACCATCATTGTATGTATGTAAGGCATTCCAAGACTTTACATATACCGTTGATATATGAGCAAAAGCATGGTAAGGCATTACAAATATTATACCATCATTGTATGTATGTATGGCATTCCAAGACTTTACATATACTGTTGATATATGAGCAAAAGCATGGTAAGGCATTACAAATACTATACCATCATTGTATGTATGTAAGGTATTCCAAGACTACATATACCGTTGATATATGTGCAAAAACATGGTAAGGCAGTACAAATACTATACCATCATTGTATGTATGTAAGGCATTCCAAGACTTTACATATACCGTTGATACATGAGTAAAAGCATGGTAAGGCGTTACAAAAACTATGCCATCATTGTATGTATGTAAGGCATTCCAAGACTTTACATATACCATTGATATATGAGCAAAAGCATGGTAATGCATTACAAATACTATACCATCATTGTATGTATGTAAGGCATTCCAAGACTTTACATATACCGTTGATATATGAGCAAAAGCATGGTAAGGCATTACAAATACTATACCATCATTGTATGTATGTAAGGAATTCCAAGAATTTACATATACCGTAGATATATGAGCAAAAGCATGGTAAGGCAGTACAAATACTATACCATCATTGTATGTATGTAAGGTATTCCAAGACTATACATATACCGTTGATATATGCGCAAAAACATGGTAAGGCAGTACAAATACTATACCTTCATTGTATGTATGTAAGGCATTCCAAGACTTTACATATACCGTTGATATATGAGCAAAAGCACGGTAAGGCATTACAAATACTATACCATCATTGTATGTATGTAAGGCATTCCAAGAATTTACATATACCGTAGATATATGAGCAAAAGCTGTTAAGTCGTTACAAATACTATACCATCATTGTATGTATGTAAGGCATTCTAAGACTTTACATACACCGTTGATGTATGAGCAAAAACATGTTAAGGCGTTACAAATCCGTGACAAATTTTTTTGGTAATTCCTTTTGAAAGTTATCTATTTCATAAGTTAAGATATCTAGCATTCCGATTCACTCAGCTCAAAACGGTCACATGTGTTTTGTTTTTGTTTCACTTGTGTTTTTCTTTAAGTTTGGGGAAAAAAACGTGTGTTGGCGCACGTCATTTTTTACGGACAGAAATGACATAAAAGTACTTATTAAACACATTTGCCAATCAATATTTTTAAAATGCTTAAAGCTACAGTGTTAGGTAATGTATCCAACCATCTAACACTATATACAGGCATGATACTTACTAATTACTGACAACTTACGCAACATTTGCCGATACCCAGACCAAAAGCTACTGCAAGAACAGTTGTGACGATCACTCAAAATTTTATTATTCACAGAGTAATTCATCTGCTTTAAATACATTATGCTACTACCTAACTAATCTAGCACTTTTAGAAATTATCTATGGCATTGAGATGTGTTGATGTATCCAGTTTGCTCATTAAGCCAAGTATACGTACGTTATATCTGACACAGTCCATGTGTAAAAAAGAAAATAAACGAACTGCAAATGCTAATGCATACCATTTCTTGTAACAAAGGCTATAACTATCTGCAATTACAACATTCAGCCTAAGCATGTCATGGACACAATGCAGTTTAAATAACACAAAGGACAATATGTCTGTCAACCCATCAATGAACAGTGTATGACAGATCCGTCAATTGACATGTACGTGAACATACATAACATAATTATGCTGCCACGCAAAATAACGCACACATTCCTTTATTGCCGGCATCAGTGTAAACATTGTTAAGGACGTTGGAGACATTAGTTACACCAAATTCCACAAACAATGACTTTACATCATTGGTCGTTAACATACGTCATAGTTTATTACGTACGTTAAGTTTTGACAGACGCAAGTTTCAAGGAGATAAATCTACTGACGATCCAAATACTCTTCGATGGCATTGATAAATGCAACGTAATAGACACACGGGTACTGAAAAGCCGCGTCACCGCTTCTGTGGCCATTGTTTCGGGGAAATACAGCGCAGTTTCACGTACGTCATTTTTGACAGACGATCTGGTGCACTAGTTTACTATAAACATTTCTACTTTACCGAGACTGGAAAACTTAAGAAAAGGTTTCACACAACTAACATGATATATATGTGTATCTGTCAATTACCATTTTGTTGATTTTCTGCCATATTTTATTATGACTAATGGCAACGATTTAACATTATCTTTTGACAGACACATTCGACGTACGTGACCAAGCCAAATAAAAATTCAATTAAAAACAAATTATATACATATTTCTAACTTAATGGATGTTGAAATATCAAGAAAATGCATTTATCCAAGTAACAAGTATCTTTATTGCATGAATCTGTGATTCCAACAACGTTTTCTAGCCGTATGTAAAAAGACCCTGGTGAGCATGCCACAAAATAGTCATGCATTTTTCATCACATTTCGTCAGTTAAACATGAAAATAGGAAAAATAAAGACACAGCATAACTTGTTTTTCCTGTTAGTTTAGCCTTTTAGCTTATGGCATTCCAGAAGGGAAACAGAGAATAGGTTCAGCAATCTCGCAGCTGGTTCAGCCAGTTGCTCCATCTTGTGATGTCAGCACAGCAAGAAAGGGTGCGCAGTTTCAAAATCGTTTAACAAAGTTGACGTAACACTAGAAGAAACACAGCGTTGTGAGGAACTGTAAATAACTAATTGATGTTCCCAGCTGACGTCATTTCTAAGTTTATCTCTCATTTCACCTGTCAACAACCTCTGGTTTCCTGGCAGCAACAGCAAACTTTTCATAACTATTTATGTATATTTCACCAATGACTGTTTACTTGGAATAGGAGCATGAACAGTGTCACAGGCACTGTAATATCGTGACAGGTGCCCTGGTTTGGAGACATTCCCGACTCCCTAGGGACAACGTGACTCACTGCCGCATGACAATATTTACACACGTCTGCCGGTGTTTTTGTCGCGTAGTACTCTGCTATGATTCACCCCACACGGGGTACATGAATCATTCTTCCATAACAAACAGGTGTCCCTGTTCTCCGGTTCACCCTGGATATGTTAATTCAACAACCAGGTCCTGCCGTGATCAATCTCCAGGGCGATGTTTTTTTTAGTTCACTACCATGGCACAACTTAAGTAACTGTGGCAAAACTTGTCACGCGAGTGGCACTTGTCAGGTTCTTTGACTACAGTGATGATAAACTACTGGCAATATTAAATACATTAATATGAAAACAATACCCATCAAATCTGATGAGGTAAACCACAGCTAACAAACTGGGAGCACCTGGTTATTATAGACAGCATCCACTGTGCATGGAGGAGCAACTAAATTAATTGGTAAACAAATTAACAAAGTTCTCTGTTACAGAATGGTTAAAAATGCCTCATAAACCCACAGACTCATTACTTAAAACCTGTCTGGTTTTACTACACATGCTAGACACCAAATATAAATTTCCATTGCAGTTTGCCTGGTGAAATATGGACTTGTTCTAAGTAAGGCAATCTGCTACTAAATAAATCTTTTTATCGTGGCGGCCAGGCACTTCAGCGAACTGTTTTTTTGTGGGCGAGATTCACACGTTGAGCGTGATCGCTGGTAAACAACTCATCTTGATGAATTGCTCCACCAGACGCACCACACCGCTTGCATTCATTCATAACATGCCTCGGCACTTTTTTAAGTTGTAGGTCCAACAACGTACACACAACCAAGACTCGATGTCAGCTGCCAGGGTCACTCAGTGCCTGTCTCAGCCCTGCCAGGAGGCATGTATTCTGCCAGGGGGTAACCTGCCTGGGGGCACGCATCCTGGGCTACATATAACACAAAAAATAAACTCCAAACATAATCAAGTGATTCGCTAATGATGTAAACTTTCAGTTACTACTGAATTCATATGATGTGATGTCAATTAAGGCGTATGACTTCTGACGTTCGCCGCTTCCCTACGATAACCTAAGGAGCATTTCAAAAATGCAAAAAGCCGCCGCCACATTAGGTTGGATACGATTTTATGTGACACTGGCAAAAGTGTCCCAGTGTTGACAGTTCTCAATAATACAAGATCACTGTTAATGAGCGAAACTGATTTTAATGAGCAAAATCAGACTTAAGAATGTCAATGAAAGGCCCCCTGCGAACAACTACAATGAGCTGTGTTGAGCCAATCACATCTGGCCCTCAGTTCATATACAAAACATTAAATATAACATAAAAATATGTGTAGCTTATGTTCCATAAAATTTGGTTGTAATAACGTTCGGAAACTGTTGGCCTAAAGTACATTGGATCACAGAGTAAAAAAATATGTAGCTCAATTCAGGTGACAGTGCACCGGCCAAACTCAAAAGACGCAGGGTTCAACAAACTCAACTTCCATGTTCATCAACACTCGGATCATACAGATTTTAAAGAGAACTTTCCTCTAGTGGAGTAGAACGCAGTGGCACAGTCGACAGAGCAATGGACTCTCAATCAAGAGAACACGGGTTTGAATACTGCTGCTGCTTCCTCGAACTTTGGACAAGTTCATTCACTCTACGTTGCTCCATTTCTCTCAGCTGGATGAGTACCTGGCTATAGACAGTGGTTGGTATTTCTGTAAAAATAGTTGTTGTGAATGCTTTAATTGCAGTGTGGCTGAATACTTCCCAGAGAAGTTGAGATGGTGTTTGCCTGAACAGGTCTGCCAGGGAGTAAAATGTAATACACTTTGAGCAGTCCTGAGGACTGGATACTGTGCTACATATATAATATATATATTATACATAATATTATACAGAACTTGTCTTTACTCTACATTCCTACGTTATTGTGGCTACACAGTGACTGTACTAACCACAACCATGGGTAGCAGGACCACCTCTTCATCAATTTTAAACATACCGTCTTCACTCTATTAAGCCATTATTAGTGTACACCCCTCTTTTTAGCAGCACCTGACATCAAGACAGCGATCTCCAAAGTCAACCTTGACTATTGAATCCATCATTGCACTTTAATTTCTACCAATGTCGCACTAGATTCAAAGATCAATGAAGAACAAAATATTGAAAGATCCACCTACATTATCAAACTTTACAGTGTTCTGGTATCCTTTTGCTTATGTGTGGATGCACAAATCGCTTGCGAGGCACGTCTGCCGAGATGGCTGTACCCAGGGACCCACTGTGGCATGCTGCCCACATAAGAACCCCAGGAACCAAAGAAAACGGGTGTACACCCCTGTACGCTTATTGGAATGCAAACATTTTCCTATTTTTGCATCTCAAATATTTATTATGTGTATTGTAACTTAACAGAATGAATACAGTATATTTATATACTCTTTACATTTACAAATAGCTTTGTCGATGCTGATAATTTTGCAAAATGACCAGCTTGGAGCAATCGGAGAATATAATCTCCAGAGACATCTGATAAATTGGGCTGATTCTCACATGACATGTACTGAATCTGTCTGCATGCAGGCTAAATATAAGAGGATTAGTAAAGACCACAGTGCAAATACGACAGGAAGTATTAGGAGCGCGGTGTCTTGTGCAGACTTATTATAGTGTCTGGCAAACTGTCAAATAGATCCACACAGAGCATAAGACTTGATACGAGGTGCCTAGCCACCTCCAGGTCATAGCCACCTCACCTGTATGTGATACAGTCCAGTGTCATGTCCACTTAGGGCAGCGGTTCTTAACCTTTTTAGCTGCGACCCAAATTCCGGTCACACTACTTGCTTTGTGATCCACGTGGGGCTCTAACAGCTAACTTGTGATCAATTATAAAATAAAGAATCATAAAAAGCCTTGATATCAATTGTTGAACAAAACTGAATGTTTAGTAAATGTGTTTGCTGAACACAGCAGTAGGAATCAACAAATCAGTGCTGTTCATGGTTTATCGATATAAAAAGAGGACATAAGTTGCTAGAAAGCAGAGATTATGGAAGGTCATACGATTTCAAAAATGTTAGAATGAATAATGTTATGTTAACTTAATTCATAAGGAGGCAAGACATCCAATGGACATGATGTAATGTCCACTGACATGCTGATTAGGGGCTAGGAACTGCTGACCTAGGGGATCCCCCAAAATTACCATGGTACTACCCTACATATTGTGCTCCATGTTTAAATAAGCTAGGAGAGTGATAAATTGCTTGTTGTTGTTGCAAGATGTACTAAATTAATTTAGGTGTGCAATGTTTTAGTTGGTTGATTACCCATTTAGTTGGTTGATTACCCATTCCATTGCGTGGACAACAGGTGTACATACATGACAATATCATGTGTAACCATATTGTGACTGCCAACTGTCTCCGTTTGAGTGGCACAATTTATACAACTTGTTTACAATATTTTTTAAATTGTCCAAAGAGCTATACACTTGATTAAGTTTACTCATGGCAGACTTGTTCACAGAATACCAACTCAATTTTTTGGGAAAGCATTCAGCCATGTCATAATTACTGTATCGTCTTTGCTCACAAATATCAACATATATATATATATAGCTATAGCCCTGTACTCATGATATTTACAACTGCGTGAAGTCAATCGGGTCTCGGCAACATGGAGTGAACGGAACAGCCCATGCTTCGAACAGCAGCCGGAGGATCTAAACCTGGTTATTTAAACCCTGGTTATCTTGATGGAGAACTCAATACTCTATTCACTATGCTACAGTGCCCCACAACAAGCAGCGGTGGTGGTGAAGCTGCAGCAACAGTAGCTGCTGCCGCTGCAACATGATTTGCTCCTACTGTGTGTGAACCGACTAAAACATTTCACATAATCTGAACTGTATCCAGGTGAAGTTATCAGAAGTGGACTTTACACCACCAGCGAGCCCCACTCAAAGGGTAGAACGAGGCCTAAATCACTTACTGGTTAAAGTCAACAATACACCAGCATATGCCTTACTTGAACAAACCTGATTATATAGGCTTCATTGATTCTTTGTACGCCACAAAGAACACTTAGCAAAGCCCCAGTACTACGTCATTGTGCGCTGTTCATGCCTTCTTGGAAGTCCCCCACTTAGGTTTCAAAGTGCTTGTCTAGTATATGATGGGCTTTTGATTTCAGTTACAATGGTCATGGATGGTTGGAGCTCATAATTCATTTCAATACACCTGATTGATTTCAGATTCTCCTTGACTGAAAACTCTCACAGGTACTTAACCTTATTTCTTTAGTAAAAATTAATAATAATTTAACCACAATTAAGATAACTGGTTTCACGCAGTCGTACAACAGAGTGAACAAGAAAAATGGGGAGTGAACGAGATAAAAAAAAGTAAAGGTAAGTTCTTATATCTAGCACAGGATCTACCGGCAGTAGACCAGCAGTCAATGTGCCTTAGCATTCCCTGGCACACCTTTAATTTGAACACCATCCCTATTTTACTCATAAGTACTCAGCCACAAATCCCCACAATGCAGTTACTGCACAAAGAAGCCAATCACAAAATATCACCAGTCATTTGCTTTATATTTTTCATTAAAATTGCAGAAACTCATATAAAATTAGCACAACTTCCCAGTACTGATTTTGTGGTCTTAAGATAACTGTTTTATTTTGTCATCAGTTATGTGAATAGCCGTGTGACACTGCGCCTTAGGTCAGATGTCACTGACACAGTTTTGCTGTGTTAAAGGTGAGTAGGTGTGTAATAATGTCCCGTGTAATTTACTGTCTTAGGTCACACGACAACAATTACAATGAATACAGCTGTGTATGTTCACATGCTTCATTTGACGTGCAACAAATACAAAACATTAGTACCTAGTCATGTCACATATCAATCAAAATGGCAAAACTTGTAATACCGTCTTATCTACTCAAGGGCCATACTTTTGTCATTAGCAAAAACCCATTGCATGCATGTACAAGTGTGTGTGGGTGTGTGGGTGTCACATTGACTGAAAGGACTACCAGTATGCATTGTCAACAAAGATAACTGATCGGAGAGATTGGTTCACCCCTTTCTAGAGTCTACCCCAGAAACTCTGCACTCAGTTCAACCAGGCTCCTGAAAGAGGTTCTGTAAATATAATCTTGATTTCAGGGAAAACGGTATCTATCATGTCAGTGAACTGTTTAGTGTAGCAGAAGGGGGTTAGAGTAAATTTGTTGGTAATAATGTTGACATGAGATTTATGAGGTTAATACTAAGTCCTAAGTAATGTTCTTTCAGCAATAGTAAGACTAGTAGAAACAAACAAACTAGCTAGCAGAGTATGACTAGTAGAAACAAACACATTGACTAGCTGAGTAAGACTAGTAGAAACAAACACACTGGCTAGCAGAGTAAGACTAGTAGAAACAAACACACTAGCTAGCAGAGTAAGACTAGTAGAAACAAACACACTAGCTAGTGAAGTAAGACTAGTAGTAACAAACACATTAGCTAGCAGAGTAAGACTAGTAGTAACAAACACACTGGCTAGCAGAGTAAGTCTAGTAGAAACAAACACTCTAGCTAGCAGAGTAAGACTAGTAGAAACAAACACACTAGCTAGCAGAGTAAGACTAGTAGTAACAAACACACTGGCTAGCAGAGTAAGACTAGTAGAAACAAACACACTAGCTAGCAGAGTAAGACTAGTAGAAACAAACACACTAGCTAGCAGAGTAAGACTAGTAGAAACAAACACACTGGCTAGCAGAGTAAGACTAGTAGAAACAAACACACTAGCTAGCAGAGTAAGACTAGTAGTAACAAACACACTGGCTAGCAGAGTAAGACTAGTAGTAACAAACACACTGGCTAGCAGAGTAAGACTAGTAGTAACAAACACACTGGCTAGCAGAGTAAGACTAGTAGTAACAAACACACTAGCTAGCAGAGTAAGACTAGTAGTAACAAACACACTGGCTAGCAGAGTAAGACTAGTAGAAACAAACACACTAGTTAGCAGAATAAGACTAGTAGAAACAAACACACTAGCTAGCAGAGTAAGACTAGTAGTAACAAACACACTGGCTAGCAGAGTAAGACTAGTAGAAACAAACACACTAGCTAGCAGAATAAGACTAGTAGAAACAAACAAACTAGCTAGCAGAGTAAGACTAGTAGAAACAAACACATTGGCTAGCTGAGTAAGACTAGTAGAAACAAACACACTGGCTAGCAGAGTAAGACTAGTAGAAACAAACACACTAGCTAGCAGAGTAAGACTAGTAGAAACAAACACACTAGCTAGTGAAGTAAGACTAGTAGTAACAAACACATTAGCTAGCAGAGTAAGACTAGTAGTAACAAACACACTGGCTAGCAGAGTAAGACTAGTAGAAACAAACACACTAGCTAGCAGAATAAGACTAGTAGAAACAAACACACTAGCTAGCAGAGTAAGACTAGTAGTAACAAACACACTAGCTAGCAGAGTAAGACTAGTAGAAACAAACACACTAGCTAGCAGAATAAGACTAGTAGTAACAAACACACTGGCTAGCAGAGTAAGACTAGTAGAAACAAACACACTAGCTAGCAGAATAAGACTAGTAGTAACAAACACACTAGGTAGCAGAGTAAGACTAGTAGAAATAAATTATCAGTGTGATCGTAGCATTTTATCAGTTATGATATCACAATTTATAGTGGAATATTATTAAATAAGAAGACCAGGTAATACTGAGATTCTATGGAAAACTTAATGTAAAATTGCACTAAACATGAATTGGTATCTACATTTGGAGTAACAGCAATGTAAAGGTGTTATCATTACCATGTTGTAATGAGTGCTGACAGACAATTTCAAGTTGTCATCATGTTGTAATGAGTGCTGACATAAGTTGTCATCATCATTATGTGACAGTGACTTCTGACATACAATGTCATCATCAGTAACTGAAGCATCAGGGGCTATCTACAAATTACGTAAGTGACAGGGTAACCATGACTGTGTTTGCATGGAGAGAGGGGTTTGGGTTACTGTGCTATCTGTGTATTGTACAAAAGGTAGGCCATTCTTAAGGATAGTTGTTGATGAAAGTTTTTGATTAAGTAGATGGGGTCAGATCTGATGTGTAAGATGTATGCATAGAATATTGTTTTCTCGCAGTTTTACACACTTTGATGATTCCTTACAGAGTTTTTTTGGTATCCAGTGCCATTTGTAATTTCTTTAGTCCCAGATCCAGTAGTGTTTTGCAGATGGTGCCTTCAAATACAGAAACTGGGTTAATATAAAGTGACTGTGACTATCTCAGCCAGTGACACAACCCCCGATGAGTTGACTGCAGTGTATGGCAGGCTTGTTAACAAACGCAAATGAATCTGAATATGTATTCAAATGCAGTTGTGACATTTTCAGTACATCTGAATGCATGCATGTATCTAAATATTCGCATTTTAATGCAACCCCAAACATTTGATTTTTCCGATCAGAATCATTTTAAATTGTGATATAACTGTTTGAATAATAATTATTGTTACATTATATGCGTTTGATAAACCTTACATTGTGCACCATGCACAGTTGCCTGAGTAGGCTGAGTTTAACTAATTATGAATAAAAACTACATTTACAAATTTTACACAAAAACAAAACATTTGAAATTAATTTAAATGCATCTGAAAAAGGCACACAACTGAACGTCTGTGTACGATCGTGAAAAATGGCAACTGCATTACAACTGAAACATTTGCATACAAATGCATTTGTTGAGATGCCACAGCGAACTGCAGAAAGTGTGTCACTGTCAGTGCGCAGAGTGTGCTACAACACTCGGAGGCCTTGACTGTGTTTTCTGCACCAGCTCAGACAGTCTTCTGCTTACAATGGATGTCATTGACTGCAGCGACTAGTAGAAATGAGACTCCACTGAGGAGATTCTATCACAACCCAGTCACGACATGTGGTGACTGTAGTGACATGGTTATGACAGTAGTCACAGTGTAATGACTCAATGATGATGCAGTGGTGACATAATGATGATAATAGTGAAACAGTAGTACTACAGCAGTGACAACGTTATTATAGTGTCACAATAACACAGTGGTGGCAATACTGACATGGCGGTTTGCTTTTGGCATCTCATAGATCAAACATTCCCGCACAGTTGTCACTTTGCCTATGTTTTTGTCATAAACTTTCAGGGCCAGAATTTCAACAAAAGTTACAGCGAAATCTACAAACATTCCACATGTGTATTTGGCATCCATTTTTGATGGCTTGACAGACCTTTTGCTAGGCAACAGGTCATGTTGAAAGGTCAATTCGAGCGAACCAAAATGAACATGCCCAGAGTCAATGCCCAACGAAATCATTTCAATGAAACATTCAAATTGTGGCTGTTGATACCAATGGTCCATTGCCCCAGTTCACAGAGCTATGTCAAACACACAAAGTACGGCGAGAGGGTTTAGCCGAGTGCAGGGAATCGAGGCATGACCAGTGGCGTTTAAACACAGAAACAGACAGAGACCAAAGATCTGCAAGTACGAATCAAAATGACAAATTACGGAGCGTTTTTGGGATGTGGACCAATTGGGTTTTCTTGCATGACTGAGCGATTTTCTAAAGCGCAATGTTAAGTAAACCAAATCGGCTTATTTTGTGAGTGGGTCACTGGGTCAATGATACATGAAGTGTGTGTGTGTGTGTGACAATGTGGACACTTGAGGTGTGGTTGTTATGAAAGGCGTCCTTAAATTTACCCATTACAAGCGTAATTCATATATGAACTCTGTAAATACTGTGTAATCGGTGGTGTATCTCAACGGGGGGTCGGACAATGGTCTCCACTTTGGCAATTACAAAATCCTATTTATCTGTTGCACTAATATATTAAAGGATTGAAAACTAACGTATGACTAAACATGCTCGCCCTTTTTGAGATCCTAGATTAGATAAGCTCCTGTCTATCATTGCAATCTGACACAATATACAGTGCCACCTGTGTGTAGCAGCCAACACTTCCAGGGGCTGGGAAAACACATCCATAGCGACCAGGTGTCTGTTATGTAGAAGGACTGTCAACAAAGTACAGTCAAACCTCACAACTATGGTCACCATTAATTAGCACTGCTAACTATGGTCACCTCGCTATTATGGTCAATCTTGCTCAGTCCCAAGAGTGACCATAATAGTACCTTAATAGTAGGGTTCCATTCTACATTTAAAGGAGACCACAAAGTGTTCGTTATAGTCAGAAAATACAGTGGCTCATTATAATCAGGTGTCTTTGTTTTTCTGATGAAATAACTAAATACTTATAAAAGTTCAATAACGGATGTATGGAGATTCCGCATTTCTGCCAATGAGCCCTTGTTATTGGGTTAACAATCCTGATTAATTACAAATTGCATTAACCATCAACGTTCCATCACAGTGACTATTGACTCCTGTATCAACGACTACATTAAGTGAAACGGAAATTGTGTGCAAACTCAATTTCTGGCTAAATGCCTGGTAATAAGACAAGTCAATAGGAAAGACTACAACATGAACCAATGATCCAGATAAGGGACACGTTACACATCAGCTGCAGTGTGAAGCTAACGATTTGATGGAGTCGTTCAGGGACACGGCCCGTACAATCAGTTGCCAGCCGTTACAGGATTAACAACTGTCTATAAGATGTAAGGTTTTGTAATCCCATAATGCACCTCACATCCCCTGGGAGACTACTGTGAATAATTCTGTTCACGATGCCCCTGCTCAGGCAGGTTCGAAAATACAGGGAAATGACACGAGTAAATGCAGGCATGTGACAGGCTAGCCTCGTACACCCACTACCTGTTAATGACATGTTACATATGGTGACATTCTTCAACTTTACCAAACTATCCAAAATACTGAAGGATGTTTTAGTAAGCATAGTATGTCAAGCAGCAATGACATGAGATAATTATGGAGAATTTACAAAACAGTGGCGCCGCCTAGTAGACAATATAACATTAACCCACCATAACTATGACTCGGTGGTGCCATCTGGTACATTAATGTAACACTACAACTTCAAAATATTGCCAGACCATTATGCTTCTCAATTTAAAAAATGAATTAGCTTAATTAATAATTTCAACTATAACACTCAGCCTTGATTCAGGGATCAATTCTGGCAAAGCTACCTTTGTATACCTCCCTATCCAATGTAGACTAAGTCAAGTCGCAAATAAAACTAGAAGTACCGACTATAAATACATACAAATTATTTGTATTAAATATGCTGATTTTATGTATTTTGTTTTTGATTTTTTCCAAAAGCCCATATTTCTTATTTTGTATATTTGATCAAATATACACACAATACACCAACTTGTTGATTCATATTTAGCCTATTCGACCTGTTTGAAATTGTGCATTTGGCAAATGCACACAAATCCATTTGAACCCAACTTTTAATGCAATAATTTCTACAGATTTTCAACAATGTGTACATTGTGGTCTGCAAGCGATCATGTCAGTATGTCGATGTCTGATATCAGACAAAATTAATTTCATCTGACCTCAGCCCCCAACCCTCCAGAAGAAAGTTTGTAAACATTGAAATGATGATAGTAGTCCGTTGGACTGCTGACTCTCAACCACCAAGTCCTGATTTGTTTACTAGTCCTTAAAAATAAATAAATACAATACCATCATAGTGTACGATATGTGACATATGTGGCACATTGTAAGAGTGGCTTTATTTAATAAAAAACAGACTGTTTCTTCTTCCAGTTAAAAAGGTCAGTCACCAGACGAGATGACTGTAGACTGATCATGGGCAGCAAACGGTAGTGTTGAACAAGACGATGCCGGCAGAAGTTGAAGCCCGATGGCGACGAACAACCGGACGATGTCGCATTGTCGGACGATGGACTTTTCATGAGTGTTTCCGTTCCCTAAACCGACTGAGCAACCAGTAACATTGCTGGCGTTTGGTAACTTGCTAACATAAACACCAATACGGGGATACCGCAACTGCAGTGGGACAGCATGTGACGATGTCTGTAACCTGCGCACATGTTTTTGTCCATTCGCTCATCACTCATGGTCGCTAGTTACGCTAAAAGCCTAACAGTAACTGGATGTAAACAGCTGCCATTTACATGATCCGCAGTCATTAAGTTTCCTATTTGACGGTCGGACGGGATATTTAGCTGCATGTGATAACATGCTATCACAATGTTTGTTGTTGTTTCCTATTTGACGGGATATTTAGCTGCACGCGATAACATGCTATCACATTGTTTGTTGTTGTTTCCTATTTAACGGGATATTTAGCTGCATGTGATAACATGCTATCACATTGTTTGTTGTTGCTTCCTATTTGACGGGATATTTAGCTGCACGCGATAACATGCTATCGCAATGTTTGTAGTTGTTTCCTATTTAACGGGATATTTAGCTGCACGCGATAACATGCTATCACACTGTTTTTTGTTGTTTCCTATTTGACGGGATATTTAGCTGCACGCGATAACATGCTATCGCAATGTTTGTAGTTGTTTCCTATTTAAAGGGATATTTAGCTGCACGCGATAACATGCTATCACAATGTTTGATGTTGTTTCCTATTTGACGGGATATTTAGCTGCACGCGATAACATGCTATCACAATGTTTGTTGTTGTTTCCTATTTGACGGCATATATTTAGCTGCACGCGATAACATGCTATCACACTGTTTGTTGTTGTTTTCTATTTGACGGGATATTTAGCTGCACGCGATAACATGCTATCACAATGTTTGTTGTTGTTTCCTATTTGACAGGATATTTAGCTGCACGCGATAACATGCTATCACACTGTTTGTTGTTGTTTCCTATTTGACGGGATATTTAGCTGCACGCGATAACATGCTATCACATTGTTTGTTGTTGTTTCCTATTTTACGGGATATTTAACTGCATGTGTGATAACATGCTATCACATTGTTTGTTGTTGCTTCCTATTTGACGGGATATTTAGCTGCACGCGATAACATGCTATCGCAATGTTTGTAGTTGTTTCCTATTTAATGGGATATTTAGCTGCACGCGATAACATGCTATCACACTGTTTTTTGTTGTTTCCTATTTGACGGGATATTTAGCTGCACGCGATAACATGCTATCGCAATGTTTGTAGTTGTTTCCTATTTAAAGGGATATTTAGCTGCACGCGATAACATGCTATCACAATGTTTGATGTTGTTTCCTATTTGACGGGATATTTAGCTGCACGCGATAACATGCTATCACAATGTTTGTTGTTGTTTCCTATTTGACGGGATATTTAGCTGCACGCGATAACATGCTATCACACTGTTTGTTGTTGTTTTCTATTTGACGGGATATTTAGCTGCATGCGATAACATGCTATCACATTGTTTGTTGTTGCTTCCTATTTGACAGGATATTTAGCTGCATGCGATAACATGCTATCACATTGTTTGTTGTTTTATTCCATCACAACACTCAACTAGCATAAGACAGTACCGGTAAGTTAATTCACATAATCACTGCTAGTCCGATGGGACTGCGCCTCTGAACCTGGCATGCGAGAGGAGGCAAGTCATTTCTGAAGAACATTTGCCTGTGGTGCGGCAAACTGGGGAAGAAAGGGGGGTCTGGATTGGAACTCAGAAATTTGTTTAAAGACATCATTGTTTGTGATGCAATCTAGTGTACTTTCACACTGTTTTTGTCTAATCCTGTAACTTCCATTTTATATAAAATCACAAACATAGTGCATAGGAACACTACATTTGGGATTGTATTAATCAAAAGTGTAAGCACACAGCTCCCTGCACATAACTGTAAAAGCACATCATTTTCATATCACACAAAAAACCAGAAGCAGTGTATACTACATTGTCAAAACTACAACATTACACAAGTGGTCAATGTGAAAAAAATACACAAAAATGCTTTAAATAACCAAGGTTTATTAAAATGATAATTCTAATGTACCATACACTGAAGAAATTCACACACAAATGTCCACATCTACTAGTGTTCATTGAAACCATAAACTTTATAAGTGTTCATTGTGGACATGTGACTTCACTTCTTTTTTTGCTTGTGCTTGATCCCTCTCTGTACAACATCCTTCTTGGTGCACGCCGTATCCCCTAAAAGTGTTCCTATTAACAACGTCAGATAAATATAATTCAAATTGTTATTTAATTAATAATAACCTAAACCATACATTAAAGTGAAGAGGCGTACTTCATGTTGGCATATTATCGCCCACCCAACTTACTCAGTTTTGGCATATACTTATTTTTATCCAAAATAATATATAAACCCATCTAGGATACCTTAAAGTTATCGCTAAAACTTACACTCCGCTTACTATTCGCGTTTACATATCGTTAACGGTGCTGTATTATGCCATGACCCGTAATGCCAGCGATGAGAGCGTAATGTAAGTCCCATAGGCCATTACAACGCCTCGCGTGGCAGGCTAAACGATCCAATATTTATTGAAATTACGATCTTAAAACCACTCGACTGCTACGTAAATTCCAATAATTCAGTAATTGACTCATACAAGAATGTTTGAAATAAGAGCGGACAACTTACTGTAGACCGTAGCTCATGCGTCGTTTGACTGAACGCGAGTGTGTACTTCGAAAACAACACTGCAACTGATTCGCCGCCAAAACTCATGCACGGATTGTATGCTGGGCCGTGATTCGCAGTTTCTGGTCAATCAGAATACGGCTTGCTTTTGAAAAAGGACCACGATCACAAAATTTATTGTCGATGTTTGCCAAGTTTGCCAAGTCACAACCCCCCTATATTAAAAAAACAATTTTTCGGATTTGGACGAATCACAGAAACGGCCAAATCGATTTCATGAACTGCGGAAATCCGCGTTTCCGCAGAAGAATCTCATGCCTGCTGAACATGGACTAGTCCAGTCACTGAAACTAGTTGTCCGGGACGATCGGACATACCGTAAATCCTGTATTTGTAGCCGCACCCCTAATTAAACCTGCACCCTGACTTTTGACCTAACCCGACTTTCCTCCATGCAGTTTGTCACAGGCAAAAACCTTATTTAAAGCCGCACCTGGACTTTGAGCCATGACCATTTTAGCCCTGCGTGTGACATACTTCCATAGCGCACACAATTAGGAAAAATTAAGAGGTTCCATAAAGAAAGTCATAACTTTGCTATTAATTATCATAAATGAATGAATAAGGTATAATTTTATTAGTAAAAGACTTTATTGTAATGCACTGATAATAACTACATCACATTTTTTAATATCGTTGGAATATTAGTATATGTGAATGTTGTCAAAATGGAAAACAAAACTATACACATTTCACCATGCTACCAGAAAATAATTGGGTGACTTAATGTGTACGACATGTAGCCATGCATTTAAGCTATACGGTAAAGCTAGAATTATTAAAATATTTTGAGAAGTTTTATTTTTATGCCATTTTGTGTAGAATCATGTATAAAGTCGATGTTATAAATGCATTGAAAAGACTAGAGCTGGTTTAGTGCAGTAGTACCAGCTGTGTTGACTTCAAAGGTGTTTGATTGACAGCTAGTAATTACAATGTAATAATTTTAGTCGCCGCGGCACATGGGAAAGCCGCTTGAGAATGGATGTAATATTGTGGTTTGGCCTATTTCTTCCAGTTCCAGACAGTTGACCCAGGCACATGAGATTATAACACTGTATCTTGTATAAGTGCAATTTACCCCAGTGCAAAGGGGCACTTGTAATGGTGTTGTGTGGACAATCAGGTGAAGCCTGGCTTCAGTAAAGCCAAGGTGTGAATGTTGTGCTTGGAACTTGGCTTAAAACATCAACACCTGATACCAAGAGCAAGCTTCTGAACAAAGCAGACAGTTGCTACAGTTGATGTCTGCTAGTGTGGGACAGTTGCTAAGAACAGTGGATGCCATCATATTTAAATTTCAAAAGATGTTTGTGCATGGCCCAGACACAGATACACAGGATGATTGTTCTTTGATAGCGACAATGAAAATGACTTTGGAGGATTTTAGTTGTGAAATGGATGATGCCATAATATTTGAAGATGTTTGCCCAGTGCGTGCGGCACGGATACTTGGAATGAGACCGCCGGAACGGCATGGCATTCTTCAACGGTGATGATGAAAGTGATTTCGATAACGATGGATTTTATTAATGTTTTCACATGTTTTGATCTTTGTTCCTGAACACTTTATGGAGACAGGTGTTTATGTGTTATGTAATTATGTTTGTTTCTGAACACTTTATGGACACAGGTGTTTATGTGTTATGTAATTGTTTGTTTCTGAACACTTTATGGACACAGGTGTTTATGTGTTATGTAATTATGTTTGTTTCTGAACACTTTATGGAGACAGGTGTTTATGTGTTATGTAATTGTTTGTTTCTGAACACTTTATGGAGACAGGTATTTATGTGTTATGTAATTATGTTTGTTCCTGAACACTTTATGGACACAGGTGTTTATGTGTTATGTAATTATGTTTGTTTCTGAACAGTTTATGGACACAGGTGTTTATGTGTTATGTAATTATGTTTGTTCCTGAACACTTTATGGAGACAGGTATTTATGTGTTATGTAATTATGTTTGTTCCTGAACACTTTATGGACACAGGTGTTTATGTGTTATGTAATTATGTTTATTCCTGAACACTTTATGGACACAGGTGTTTATGTGTTATGTAATTGTTTGTTTCTGAACACTTTATGGAGACAGGTATTTATGTGTTATGTAATTATGTTTGTTCCTGAACACTTTATGGACACAGGTGTTTGTGTTATGTAATTATGTTTGTTTCTGAACACTTTATGGACACAGGTATTTATGTGTTATGTAATTATGTTTGTTTCTGAACACTTTATGGACACAGGTGTTTATGTGTTATGTAATTATGTTTGTTCCTGAACACTTTATGGACACAGGTGTTTATGTGTTATGTAATTATATTTGTTCCTGAACACTTTATGGACACATTTATGTGTTATGTAATTATGTTTGTTTCTGAACACTTTATGGACACAGGTGTTTATGTGTTATGTAATTATGTTTGTTCCTGAACACTTTATGGACACAGGTGTTTATGTGTTATGTAATTATGTTTGTTTCTGAACACTTTATGGACACAGGTGTTTATGTGTTATGTAATTATGTTTGTTTCTGAACACTTTATGGATACAGGTGTTTATGTGTTATGTAATTATGTTTGTTCCTGAACACTTTATGGACACAGGTGTTTATGTGTTATGTAATTATGTTTGTTCCTGAACACTTTATGGACACAGGTATTTATGTGTTATGTAATTATGTTTGTTCCTGAACACTTTATGGACACAGGTGTTTGTGTTATGTAATTATGTTTGTTTCTGAACACTTTATGGACACAGGTATTTATGTGTTATGTAATTATGTTTGTTTCTGAACACTTTATGGACACAGGTATTTATGTGTTATGTAATTATGTTTGTTCCTGAACACTTTATGGACACAGGTGTTTATGTGTTATGTAATTATGTTTGTTCCTGAACACTTTATGGACACAGGTGTTTATGTGTTATGTAATTATGTTTGTTCCTGAACACTTTATGGACACAGGTGTTTATGTGTTATGTAATTATGTTTGTTCCTGAACACTTTATGGACACAGGTGTTTATGTGTTATGTAATTATGTTTGTTCCTGAACACTTTATGGACACAGGTGTTTATGTGTTATGTAATTATGTTTGTTCCTGAACACTTTATGGACACATTTATGTGTTATGTAATTTTGTTTGCACCAGTGGCAGTTGTAATACAATGTTTTATTGATACATCCGACTTCGTTTTTTTGGTAAAATGTTTCACTTATGAGCCAATTTTCACAATATTTTCAGCAAATTACTATATTTAAAGCCGCACCCCAACTTTGCTGTCATCGTTGTCATTTCGGCAACACTCTACTGTAATTAAAGCCGCGGCTACAAATACAGGATTTACGGTACCTCATTTCCTGTATAAATATATTAATAGTATCGGTCATCAAATACTGATGTCCGATGACAAAGGAAACTGCCTCCGACTCTTCCTCCCCCAAACAAAAGTAATTTTATCTGATATCGGACATCGACGTTCTGATATGATCACGGAGGCTGATATAAGGTTTTTACATTGAACCTTGTGTGGATACAAAGAGAGCCACCTACTGTGTGAAGACAAGTGTCACTACACAGCCAGGTCCCCAGGACTGAAGATGTGGTTCTTCAAATACTTCATCATTCCAAATGTGCGTATTCTCTTTCGTCCTGTCAGAGGAAAACATAATAAAAGTAAAGGTAAGTTCTTATATAGCACAGTACCCAGTCCTTAAGACTGCTCAAGGTGCTTTGTATTTTACTCCCTGGCAGACATGTTCAAGTGAACACCATCTCAACTTCTCTGGGAAGCATTCAGCCATGCTGCAATTTATGAGTGAAGACTATTCGTACACAGATATCCACTACAGTCTTATTTCATAAGATTACGCCATGCAGGGTTTCTAAAGTGTATATATAGCAAACTTTTAAGAGTAACAAGTTATAAACCCTCTTTTAGTCTTTCTGTAAGGTACACTTTGGACATGTGTTATAATATTCCTATAAATGACACTGTGGATGTAGTATCACCATATGTGAACATTTGAGTGTCTGAACAAAGTTTTGCTTCTAATGACTATTTATTACCACCAGGCTTCGTTACCCTGGTTCAATAGTATTAATAATCTATGTAATAAGCATATTATCATGTGCATACCAACATTCTATTAATACAACTTATTAATTTAATGTCATCAACTATTTTTGACTGGGAAGTATTAAGCACCCACAGCCAACAAGGCACACTCACCAAATATTTTATATAATTCCTCATCACACAGCATAAACTGTTTGTTCTTTGGATCCTGGAAATAAATAACATAAATAAAGGTTCAGCATTAAAATACAACACATGCACTGGCAGAAAAAGCAGAATTAAAATTGGTACTACAAAAAAGCAGAATTAATTAATTTTTTTTAACGGAAATATAATTCACTGGATCATTATTACAGCTAAAAAGATGGTATCTTGGTAGGAGCTCTGTGTCATACCAAGAATACTATACCTCAATAGGATAGCACACTCGGCTCATATCGACCGTGGTTCCAGCGAAAGTGGTGCCATTTACGTAAATGCGTGCGAGGAGAGAAATGACTCGGGCGCGTCCCTACACGGGTAGAGGGGAATATTATGCTTGTTGGGCGCATGATATGGTTAAGCGAAGTTGATCATTATGAATCATATCCAAATTGTTTTAGCCCATGATATGGTTAGACCTGGTCAATGAAGATATATGAATATATTTAATAGAATGGCTAAAGGTATGACCCTTTTCCCTGTATAGTTAACACGTTTTGCCATTAGGATTTTTCCTCAAATGAATGTGTTTAGGGCGGAAATAAGTTGATGTACTTATATAGTAGTTAATATGGTGGACGAAGTGACCTCCACCCATATGGTGGATTGAACATTATTAGCCAGTAGTAATTTAGTTAGTAGTCATAATATTGTTATCAAGGGTTGTCGCACTCAATACATTTGCGAATTATACCTATTTTGTGAAATTAGCAGTCAGAGGCCGGCATGCTTGCTGTGATTATTTGACACTTGATTATGGATGTTTACACAATTACTAGCAATGATTAATAAAATTGCATGTCATTAAGTTGGCCTAATTCAACCTATACTTGACTCGAGTTTTTTTTTCTGCATAAATATGCGTGCTGCATATTACATAATATATATCTTATAAGCACATCTAGGACTTTTGAAATGTTTTTATAAAGAAATAGTGCAATATAAAAAAAAAAAAAAAAAACTGGAATATATAGATTTTCATGCCATTGCATTCGTGTCTGCAATAAAGTAATATTTTGAAATACCAGAAGTTGTGGTTCATGTGTAGTTAAACGTGTCTATATAAATCATAATTATATCGCTAGGGACACTGATTTTCCGTTTCAAAAAGGCAAATTCCATTTCAATTCCGTTTCAGAAAAAAGCAAATTCCGTTTCAAACAACGCATTTTCCATTTCAGAAAAAGGCAAATTCCATTTCAAACAACGTATTTTCCGTTTAAGAATTATTATTTTTCTTCTTCAAATGACGCCTTTTTTTTATGTCAGATGACACATTTTCTGTTTTAAAATGGCATACTGTACTGGCTAAAGAAGCCCATTTCTGTTTAGAAAAGAAATATTTTATTTCAAAATGAACTTTGAAAAATAATGCATTCTGTAGATGTTACAAGCAATCACTTTAACAATTATGAATGTTCAAATCACTGTTGCTGTTTCAATAATTATTTTTGTTCAGCCAGTTTAGGTAGCGCCATATATGACACCATCCAATGGAATTTGTTAGAACTACGAAACCCAGACTATATCACTTTGAGCCAGCGTAACGTAGGCTGTTGTTATTCCTTCAAGTTTTGCGTTCAAAACCGGAATCTGTACACTTATGCATGTTCTAACAATGTGACAAGTATATTTAATTAACAACATGTCTTCAATGTGTTTAGTGGACAACCAGACAATGATCATGAAACGGTTTATGTTAGCGCCTTCTGCCCGCGTCCCTGTTTATGTCGGTTGACATGAGGTAGCAAGGGCGCCATGACACTTCACAACGATTTGCCTTGTGCATTTAAAAAATCCTGTGTCATAAATCCACCAAAATAAACGAATACCGTTGTATAGTAATCAATTCATGTTTATTTCAAAATATCACCAATAAAGTCAGGATCATTTATAGTGTTGGTAATTCTACTCTTTCAGGGTTTACGGTTTCCGTTCGAAAATGCAAATCCCGTGTCAAAATGTTGATAACACGGAATTTCATCCATTTTGCATGATCGCAGAATTTCCTTTCCAAAAGGTCAATTCCGTTTCAAACACCGAATTCCGTTTCAAAACATGATTTTCCGCGATTGCGGAAAATCGGTGTCCCTATATCGCATGCAATAAAATCAAGAATACTATATTTAATAGGAGAGTGCATTAAATATAGTATTACTAATTGGTCCCTTTTATTGGATGGTCCCGCTTGTTGACATTTTTATTATTGCCTAGTGCGTAGGTGTGGGGGCTGCTTTCAAAGACGGTATTTAGGCAATTACTGCGGTCAATACAATTAACAAACATACAACAGTGTCAATGAATCACACACAATTTACAAATACATTTTGGCGCCATTGTTAACACCAAATAACAGAGAAATCTCCCGCCGAATGCACTACCACAAATGTTACATGACCTCTTGCGTTGGTGCAGCTTTAGTCTTTACGGTGAAATATACGTCACATTTGGCAAATATTCGTATCGTAACTGTTTTGAGAATACCACTTGTGAAAAAATTCCACTTGAAGAATATGTTTTGAATGTACACTAGGCCAATGCTGATCAAGCTATCAAAACCAGCTGAACGGTGTTGCTAGCACGCATTTACGTAGATGGCGCCACTTTCGCTGGATCATGCATGCCGGTCGATATGAGCCGAGTGGACTATCCTATTGAGATATACTATTCTTGGTCATACATCCAGGAATGCAAAACCACAGACACTGCTGGTACACTAGAAATCACCTACAAAAGCCACAATGCTACAACAAAACTACTATTATGAAAAGAAAGTAACAGGAAGACACATTTAATCTAGACATAAATTAACAAAAACACATTCTGCTAGAAATATAACATGTTTGATATATGTTGATTGAATTTCAACATCTTAAAATGTAATTTTTAATCAGCGCTTGTCTGCGTATCATCAGGGTTCACCTCTTTTAAAATATAATTTTTTGGTTTTCAGCAGTTTTCTGTTCTACATTCAGGGATCAGTGACATTTATATTATTTTGAGTAATCAATGTGTGCATATAGAAGATATATATGTACCTTTCAAACACACAGCATTTTTTACACAAGAGCCTTTCTATAATGTATGAATCAGTAACAATGAACTAAATAATCTGTTACTTTTTGACAATTACTTTCCTCTGTAGCTATGTTCAGTGCAACTCTGAGGACCCATGAATCACCAATCACTAACTGTGATACTTTATGACCAGTGGTTCTTCACTCACCAGGAGTTCTCTTTCTTTGATAATCTCCCACATTTTCTTGACAACGTTGCTCCGAGCCATCTGTATGAAATAAAAACCACACAATTCAGAGTCACAAATGTCTTGCATCCACTGTTAGACTTCACCGTAACATTTTATTTTGAATTATGAAGCACCAGCAAAGTGTGACGGCCAATGTTTATGATTATATGGACAGTACGGTCAGATATTTGGGTTGGGAACATCTGGCTTTTTTGAATGCATCAAAAATTATTATAATTGATCTATCCATCATACGACCTATTGCCTAGCAACATGTCCATAAAGTTATCAAAAATGGATGCCAGACATTGTCATGTACATTTTTTTGAAATTCTGCTCCCAAAGGTTTATCTTTATGGGAAAAACATAAGGCAAAGTATTTAGGCGACAACTGTATACGGGACGGGACTGTTTGATCTAGCAGATGTCATGCAGCTCTGTTAATGTTATGCATATTTATAACTGTTATCAACATTGTTGGCAAAGCTTGACGGACATCATATGCATAATTCTGGTAGCAAACCACGACATAGCGGATCAAAATCATGCATAATATTAATGAATCTGTATGTGCAGTAAGTGTGTACCCATATACCCCACGGTGTATCTAATGTGCACATTTTGGTGCCGGAGTTCAGACCAGTACAACCGATATTTTGGTAAAGATGTGGCATATGTCTATGCATTAATTGATAGTAATTAAGCACTATATATGTTTATTATCAATTTGATCAAAAAGAGATAAGTGAGCAAAAAATGAACAACTGTCAAACACGTTCCAAAAATGCTTTTTTGAATGATTGCTAGTAACACTACGGTTCGTTGTAGAATTTCATGCTTTGGATTCGGCAAAAAATCATTGAATTAATGAATACTGTCCGCATTAGCAGGGCCATATAACCAAAATATCCTGTCCGCTGTCCCCGATAAACAGGTGTCCCCTCATCAGAGGGATATTAACATGGTAAAACAGTCCGTACATCGAGGAACTGTCCCGACATAGCAGGTGTTCCCTGGTCAGAGGGTCTGCTGAAGGCAGGGACTACAGTATCAGACACACAAAGCACAAACTGGCAACTAACACGCTACAACAATGGAAAACCAGAATGGAACGGTCACATTTTGCATTACGTGATGATATTGGTGAGACGCTGTGAGGTTGTAACCATGTAACAAATTAATCGCTCCAGTATTGGCATCTAACAAATGAAACTGGTATTAACCATTTCAGTGCCACAGAGCCGATTCCGCTGATAACTGTTTTTTGAGCCGATTCCGCTGATGACTGTTTTTAGAGCCGATTCCGCTGATGACTGTTTTAGCCAAGATTTTTCACGTAGCTGATTGCGCCGATTTCGTTTTGCAATGTGTACTGGCATTGACTGGTGATTATGACACCATTTAAAATTGACCAATAAGATTAATAATTACAAAAGGAAGGTGTTCGGCTGTTGGTTTACCAATTATGCTTAGATTTGTGCTAGTTTGACAGCAATAAACCAGAAGTCGTAACAAAAAAAAGAAATTTCATGTTTACTCTACAAAACACATCGGATGACAGTCTAAGCACACACGTTAGTGAAAGTAAGTATGTTGTGTCGTCTGGCTATTGCAGTTTTTGAATTAAATAGAAAATTATCAGCCCTTTCAAGAAATGTATAGTTTACTTACTGATATTTGAACACTAAGCACATAATAATACAAGTTTAGAACAGTGTGCATGCCTCAAAAAAAGGCTTGGTACTTCTTGTACGTCAGCACAATTTTGGCTGGCACTGAAATGGTTGATGCACAGTTGACACTATCGTTGATACCAGAAGAGTGCAGTGAGTGCTATCTTGGTCCCTTGTACTACAGCCATGACGTAGGAGTGAAATCATATCATGCAGTCCATTGTCTTACAAGTGATTAAAAAAGTACATGACCATAACTATTTTTTAAAACAAGTTTAAAGAATGTTTTCATTATCAACTCACATAATTATCCAATTTAATATGCTGATCAAAAAGTTTTTGTTCTCTGTGTCCTGTACGACACACCACTTTTACTAATTAAATCTACACAAGAAGTTATTGAGCACTGTTGGTAATTGGGACAAGTTATCATATGGGAGGACTCTCTGTTAGTCACATAACAGCTGGTGTTTGCTGGGTTGTGTTCTTAAAATTAAAATTTAAGCGAAACATTTGGATTTGAAGCAGACTTACCATTTCTTCGCCCACAACTTCAGCGAGAGAAGCCGACAAAACACAGAGCTGAGTATAGCTATCTACAACACACGACAGATATACAAAGAGCTGAGTATAGCTATCTACAACACACGACACATATACACAGAGCTGAGTATAGGTATCTACAACACACGACACATATACACAGAGCTATCTACAACACACGACACATACACAGAGCTGAGTATAGCTATCTAGAACACACGACACATATACATAGAGCTGAGTATAGCTATCTACAACATATGACACATATACACAGAGCTGTGTGTAGCTATCTACAACACACGACACATATACACAGAGCTGAGTATAGCTATCTACAACACACGACACATATACACAGAGCTGTGTGTAGCTATCTACAACACACGACACATATACATAGAGCTGTGTGAAGCTATCTACAACACACGACACATATACACAGAGCTGAGTATAGCTATCTACAACACACGACACATATACACAGAGCTGTGTGTAGCTATCTACAACACACGACACATATACACAGAGCTGTGTGAAGCTATCTACAACACACGACACATATACACAGAGCTGAGTATAGCTATCTAGAACACACGACACACATACACAGAGCTGAACATATGACACATATACAGAGCTGTGTGTAGTTATCTACAACACACGACACATATACACAGCGCTGAGTATAGCTATCTACAACACACGACACATATACAGAGCTGTGTATAGTTATCTACAACACATGACACACATACACAGAGATGTGTGTAGCTATCTACAACACACGTCACACATGTGTAGTTATCTACAACACACGACACATATACTCATTACATCTGGTCACAATGTCACCTGCACTGCTACGATTCTATCAATTATTGTGACACAACATCATTATTATAGCTTGATCAGCGTAATTTACAGTTGTTATTCCCAACAAATTTTGCAGCGTATCATCATTGTTACAGTTGTTAGAGACTCACCAGTGTAATACAACTGTTACAATATTACGAGCATAAGATAACTTGCAATGTAATGTCATTGTTATGATCTTTTCAGCATAATATATTTATGTCGTATATTGACTACTGCTCTGAGATTTGGGGCAACACATATTGTTCTAACTTATGGCCAATATTAGTTTTGCAAAAAAGAATAATACGTATTATATATGGAGCAAAAGCTCAAGACCATACAAACAACTTATTTGTAGATCTTAAATTGTAGTTTTTTGATTATATTGAGTATAAAACGGCTATCACAATGTACAAGGTGAAATATCATTTACTTCCAAAAAACATTCTCAGCTGTTTTCACTTGAATAACGAATGTTGGTATGTAACAAGACAGAGAGATATATTTAAACAATTGTACATTCGTACAACTTTGAAGGCTATGTGTGTGTCTAATGTTGGAGTCAAACTGTGGAACAGTCTTGTAATCGTGATAATATGTGGAATAATGAAGACCCATAAGAATATCAAGTGTTAAAAACCAAAATAAATGTACACTTATTATGTTGTAGGCACCGTGTACAATAATTTTTGATTGGTAATTTATACTTAATAAATAAAAACGTATTGTATTTACATCGCCAGCACCTAAAATGGTTGGGGGTGAACCATTAATAAGTACTGTACTTTTGTTCACCCCCTTTCCACATACAACATTGTATTTGTTATATTGTGACGTGTAATGTTAAATATCGATGGAAATAAATTATTTACTTACTTATAATATATCAGCATAAAATAGCTGCTACTGCAGTCCTATCAACTTTTGCATCATAATAATATGATAGTTACAGTCCTGCCTTCTTTTTCTGTGTAACATTCTTATCAGTGTAATACCACCAGGGCCCGTTTTTATAAGTCTATTACATTCTTATCACTGTAATACCACCAGGGCCCGTTTATAAGTGTATTACATTCTTATCAGTGTAACACCACCAGTCCCCGTTTATAAGTCTATTACATTCTTATCAGTGTAACACAACCAGGGCCCGTTTATAAGTCTATTACATTCTTATCAGTGTAACACCACCAGGGCCCGTTTATAAGTCTATTACATTCTTATCAGTGTAACACCACCAGGGCCCGTTTATAAGTCTATTACATTCTTATCAGTGTAACACCACCAGGGTCCGTTTATAAGACTATTACCGTTTTTTACTCTGTTCTGTAATCCATGTAAAAATTATGTTTGGATCGCGTATATCTATTTACCTACATACACTTTAATCGTTCAAATTTCACAGTTCGTTGTTGAATATCACCAGCAACTGTGACATACTATATGTTTAAGTAATACTTTGGTTTAATAGAACAGAGGTGGGCTGGTGATGATGTCAGTGATTTGTTTAGTATGCTTTTGATGATTGTTGTGATTATGACATAGTAATCATAGTGATGATAATTTACTTTAAATGGTGTCACTGGAAGATGGCTTTTAGCCACGTGACATCCACACGTGTTACACATTGACAGTTCTAAGACGTGTTGTATATTAACTGTAGGTATTGGTTAAGTTGTAAAATCAAGTTACAGTTACTGGCAGCCGCGGCTGACACTTCCATTGTGACTAAGCCTCTCAGTTTTCTGGGATCATACTGCTCATGAAGAGAGCACCAGAAGAGAAGACAACTGGCGTCATCACGAGGAGATATTTATACTTTATGCCAGCGTAGTTGGTACCTCCATAAAACTTACTTTTCTTGCGCGGACCACCTCCATCTCCATCCCCTGAAACCTTCCGTCCTTTCCTTGCGGGCTTGAGCTGCACAAAACACACCAATCAAAAGTGGGAAGGAATAAAAGATATAACATTACTTAATTCATCATAAATACAGTGGTACCTCACCATTTTATGTGCTCTAAAACACACAGTGTAGAAATACACAGTCATTACAGACTGGATGCATTCAAATAAAAAAATAGTTCCGTCTGAAAACATGGTACAAAAAATAACTGTTTTGTACATTTTTAAGGTGTCTGAAAACACAGTATTTGCATATTTACAGTCATTATGGTAGCACCATTATGAGCACAAGCCAAATAATTAAATTATGTCTGTAAATAAAGTCTGTATTAATTAAACTGAGGCATTCCTAATTTTTAAATAAATGTTCTTAATACTGGAACAAATATGATGGTGTTCAATTTGTAAAGAGCTGCTATTGGCTATGTTCATGACAGCAAACTGGGGCCATGTATAACTGATTCCGTGAATAATGAACACCCTGGTTGATTCCGGGTAATGGTACAGTACTACAGACGACCTTGCTTAAACAGCGAGATTAAACAAATATTTAGTTGTGGGGGTGTTAATAACAACAATCTTATTTTGAAAAAGATGTCGTCTTTTCAGATGTCACTGATCACAGGGGCTGCTCAATGTTATCTAATATCCAACCAATATCCACAAAATATGATTTACTATTTAACTCCTTACACCCCAATGGCCCGATCTGTCATCATCCCAAACTACTTTCAGATGCAGAAGCTTCACTTTAATAACTTCTACTGGAAAATATGTGTCATTTTAGTTGGTATACACTAGGAGTATTTTATGTATGGCTTTATAATGGAAGTTTTTGAGTTGGCGTCATTTGAAAACATATCTAACTGATTGTTTTGAGTGTGTTCAATTAAAACATGCTGGAGTTTAAAGGGTTAAAGGTTAGGGAGACATACCGGTGGTTTCCTCCCGCCGCCCCTCGTCTGTCTCCTCCCTCCATCCTCCTCCTGCTGCTGTAGCTGTTTGGCCAACTCCTCATCCTACAACCAGCGTACCATGACACAGCTCATCCTACAACCAGCGTACCATGACACAGCTCATCCTACAACCAGCGTACCATGACACAGCTCATCCTACAACCAGCGTACCATGACACAGCTCATCCTACAACCAGCGTACCATGACACAGCTCATCCTACAACCAACGTACCATGACACAGCTCATCCTACAACCAGCGTACCATGACACAGCTCATCCTACAACCAGCGTACCATGACACAGCTCATCCTACAACCAGCGTACCATGACACAGCTCATCCTACAACCAGCGTACCATGACACAGCTCATCCTACAACCAGCGTACCATGACACAGCTCATCCTACAACCAGCGTACCATGACACAGCTCATCCTACAACCAGCGTACCATGACACAGCTCATCCTACAACCAACGTACCATGACACAGCTCATCCTACAACCAGCGTACCATGACACAGCTCATCCTACAACCAGCGTACCATGACACAGCTCATCCTACAACCAGCGTACCATGACACAGCTCATCCTACAACCAGCGTACCATGACACAGCTCATCCTACAACCAGCGTACCATGACACAGCTCATCCTACAACCAGCGTACCATGACACAGCTCATCCTACAACCAGCGTACCATGACACAGCTAGCTTGTGTGTCTGTGTGCGCGTGTGTGTGTGTGCACTTGCTTCTGTATGCTTCTGTGCATGTGTGTGTGTGTGTGTGTGTGTGTGTGTGAATGTGCGTGTGTGGCGGAGGTATGTTAACGCTTTCCTGTTAGTTTGCATTTTGGACACCTAACTTTAAGTGAATAATCCATAACCTGTCGGAAGAAGAGTAACATTTTCATTGTTCTGAAATTCCACATTGTCTAAGGGTCTTTAAGGTTTTAGGGTTTGTATCATATGTTAGACAGATGTTAATCAATTGTTTGTAATGTCACAGGTATTTTCTGCTATCGATCCAAGCACTGCCGACCAGTTGGAAATGTGTAATGTAATTTCTGTTAACATCAACTTTTTTCAAATCTGTCACAACAAATGGCATTCACTCCACCCCCCACACACGACCTCCTGGATGTGTGTATCTATCGCCACCCAGAGTATGGGCATTCACTCCACCCCCCACACACGACCTCCTGGATGTGTGTATCTATCGCCACCCAGAGTATGGGCATTCACTCCACCCCCCGCACACGACCTCCTGGATGTGTGTATCTATCGCCACCCAGAGTATGGGCATTCACTCCACCCCCCACACACGACCTCCTGGATGTGTGTATCTATCGCCACCCAGAGTATGGGCATTCACTCCACCCCCCGCACACGACCTCCTGGATGTGTGTATCTATCGCCACCCAGAGTATGGGCATTCACTCCACCCCCCGCACACGACCTCCTGGGTGTGTGTATCTATCGCCACCCAGAGTATGGGCATTCACTCCACCCCCGCACACGACCTCCTGGATGTGTGTATCTATCGCCACCCAGAGTATGGGCATTCACTCCACCCCCCGCACACGACCTCCTGGGTGTGTGTATCTATCGCCACCCAGAGTATGGGCATTCACTCCACCCCCCGCACACGACCTCCTGGGTGTGTGTATCTATCGCCACCCAGAGTATGGGCATTCACTCCACCCCCCACACACGACCTCCTGGGTGTGTGTATCTATCGCCACCCAGAGTATGGGCATTCACTCCACCCCCCGCACACGACCTCCTGGATGTGTGTATCTATCGCCACCCAGAGTATGGGCATTCACTCCACCCCCCGCACACGACCTCCTGGATGTGTGTATCTATCGCCACCCAGAGTATGGGCATTCACTCCACCCCCCGCACACGACCTCCTGGATGTGTGTATCTATCGCCACCCAGAGTATGGGCATTCACTCCACCCCCTGCACACGACCTCCTGGATGTGTGTATCTATCGCCACCCAGAGTATGGGCATTCACTCCACCCCCCGCACACGACCTCCTGGATGTGTGTATCTATCACCACCCAGAGTATGGGCATTCACTCAACCCCCATCACACGACCTCCTGGATGTGTGTATCTATCGCCACCCAGAGTATGGGCATTTTTCATAGCCTATACAATATTAGGCCGGATACGTAGAATGGAAAGGGGTTATCGCTAACAAAGAGTGGAGGGTAGTTGGGAAGACCGTATGAGGACAGAATTGGGAGGGAAGGACAAAGTAAGAGTTAGAGGAAGGGACATGTGGAGGAGTCAGCACTGTGTCCCACCTGCGGAAGAATAAAACAAGGAAATACATTTAAAAATAAACAGCCATGTTTGCCTGTAAGCATACAGTCCACACAAACCATTCAACAAGTACGTGTATGCAGTGTATGCAAATGATAAAGGGTTATCACATATTAAAAAAATACCTACCTTAGTTAACTTAGATTTTTTCTTTTTGGGTGGACCCATGTTTTCTGGCTGAAAACAAGCAACGTAGCATCTATTTAGAGCATGCTTGCAGAGTCCTTCTTTCTCTATTCTAAATACCGGATATAATATCTCAATGATATTGCAACAACCCATTCTGACATTGTAACAATAAAATTCAGAAATTAAATCTCAACATTCCACATAAAATAATTAAATAAAACATTTGTATATTGTGCAGTGTTCGAAATAGCGCTTGTCCATTTGTCTGGTACATATTTTGCTTATTTCTATCACTGGCGCAGTCATGGGGACTGTTTTTATACGTCACTTCCAGGCAGATCTGTTCTTTTGAACATACAAGAGAAGCAGTTAGCCGCAATTACGATGTGATGATTATTCACACAAATATATCTACCACACTATGTAGCCAAGTTCTCATTTATATGTAACTGAGTGAACTGAAGCAATGTGGAGTGAACAAAATTGCCCAAATTTTGAAACGACAGAAAGAGGATTCAAAACCTGGTTGTCCTTAAGATTGAATGTTACGTTCTTAAGCACAACACCCTATGAAGCATACCTAGTACTATTTGTTAATTCTGCATAACTTGCCTCTTCAAATTCAGAAGAATCGGAATGTTCTGACTCTTCATCCTCACTTTTACTTTCATCACCATCACTATCGTTACAATGATTTTCATTTGATGAGTTACGTTTCTTTGGAGACGGACTTGATTTCTTCTTTTCGCCTGTTTTCTTTATGTCAGCGTCACCAGCAGCACCGGTGGAGTTGGTCGAGTTCGAAGAACTGATAAGTGTCATCACTAAGTTATCAATTTCTTTTTTCCTGAAAGTGAAATAAATCAGAATAAACATTGATGTAAAGGTAATCTTTTACTTAAGGTGACACCAATTTGATTATTTGGATTACGGACCCGCCGACGTTGTTTTTGCCAAAACAGAAATAAAATTTCAATTTAGAATTTTTATTTCTGATCGAAATGCTGAACCAATGATTTTGTATCGATTCATTGATCGTGGAAAACGGGAAGAATTCGTGGATTGGCATTTTTAAACGGAATTTCCCTTTTCAAATGGAAATTCTGCAATCTTGGAAAACATATGAAATTATGTGTAATTGACATTTTGAAATGGGATTTGTGTTTTCGAACGGAAACTCCATAAATGATAAAACACGCAAGGCAAATTGCTACGAACTGTCGTGTCGACCGAAGTAAACAGGGACGTGGGCGGAAGGTGCTAACGTAAATCGTTTCACGATCGTTGTCTGGCTGTACGCTAAGACGTAGTTGCTAATTAAATGTAGTTGCCATTGAAAATGAAACACGAAAGAATAACAAATATTATGCATTGCTGCATTAGAAACAACCAGTCATTTATGTTATTGTGTTAGAGGAATTATTTTATTATCTAAATTGATTATGTACGGTTGTACTGTGTTGCAAATATTGCACAAATGAGAGTATGCTGCACCGGCACGATGCGGCATACATGTTTTTATGCGGGCAACAATGCAGACAAGTGATGATTGGCCCAATGGATAATTATATGCTAATTCAGCTTAGCCGTGGGCGCAAAGGACCAATCAGCGCATAGTAGTAGCGCGTAGTTGTAGCGCGCGCTGGGAGAAGTTGGCCACTTTCGTTCGAGAGAGCAGACTTCGGTTTAGAGTCTTGCGTTCTTGTTACTGCGTTTCATCGATTTCATTTCCGTCATCTTTTCTCATCGTCATCACCATGTTTGTGTTGCGTTTCATCTGCGTCGGATCTTCTACGGAAGGGGATTGCTGAACACTTTGGCCGGTTCCAGCTGAGTATTTTCGTTGTTTATAATTTCCTTCGTTGGCCGCCATTTTGTGCGTAGAGTTCGTCGCTGGCCTTTACTATGTCGGTGGCGAATTCAGAGATCGCTTCTTCGCCGTGTAAAGTTTTAGTTTTAGGCCATAGTCATGTATATTGGTTGGGCGCATTTGTGCAGTCGGCAAGTCCGACTGGGTTGTTTGCCGAGTTCGCGGTGCACGGCCGACCCTGCGATATCTCATATGAGGGTATTCGCGGGGCTCGGGTCGCTGCACTGGTCTGTTTGCTCCGGCGATGATGGGCCGAATTGTCGCCCGTCGCGCGGGCGTTGTAGTCGTGCACATTAAAGGGAATTACATTACTGGTCAGTGTACTCCCATTCTAATTGCACTGGACATTCAGCGTCTGGCGCGACGGCTGATCAGCTCGGGCGTGAGTCGAGTGGTGATTTGCCAGGTTTGCCGGCGGCAGAAATGGCGCCATTGTTATTGTAGCTATGAGGAGGGTGCCGCTCAGGTTATGGAGATCAATCGGTACCTGGAGGCGTTTTGCCAGGATTCTGAGGGGGTAATTTTCTGGAGGCATAAGCGCCTGTGGAACAATGTCCGGGAGGTTTTTCGACGGGACGGGGTGCATTTTTCCGACATCGGCAACTACCGTCTATAGTATACCGTAGTCTGCGGGGCGCGATATTAAGGCTGTGGGGCAAATCTTTGGTTAATGGGGTAAATCTTGGTTAGTGGGGCATATCTTTGGTTAATACATCGCTCTGACCACGCGGAACTGGCATAACCGGGCGGCATTCCTAGGCTAAAAGAAATAGTATAGGTCACTTCAAATAAAATGCTTCGCAATTGTCTGTCGTTGTCGCGTGTTCACACAGTAGTAGTCCTTGTTTATAAATGATGGTATGGTTACACGCCATGTAGTGCTACGTCACTGTTTTGCTGCCTAGTGCAGTTTGTTGCGTGTCAACACAGTATACCTTCGTTTCCAAGTTGCTGCTCTGGCAGATTTTGGAGTTACACATTCTGGCATGCTCTCTCACACGTAACGTAGTGCTCTGTCACTGTTTGCTGCTTTGGCAGTTTGTTGCGTTTCACACAGTATACGGTTTTATAAATGATGGTATGGTTACACGCAACGTAGTGCTACGTCACTGTTTTGCTGCCTTGTGCAGTTTGTTGCGTGTCAACATAGTATACCATTGTTTCTAATTTGCTGCTCGGACAGATGTTGGAGTTGCACACACTGTCATGCTCTCACATGTAACGTAGTGCTCTGTCACTGTTTGCTGCTTTGTCAGATGTTGCGTTCTCACACAGTATACAGTTTTGTAAATGTTGGTATGGTTACACGCAATGTAGTGCTACGTCACTGTTTTGCTGCCTGGTGCAGTTTGTTGCGTGTCAACACAGCATACCTTCGTTTCCAATTTGCTGCTCTGGCACATTTTGGAGTTACACATTCTGTCATGCTCTCTCACACGTAACGTAGTGCTCTGTCACTGTTTGCTGCTTTGGCAGTTTGTTGCGTTTCACACAGTATACAGCTTTATAAATGATGACATGGTTACACGCAATGTAGTGCTACGTCACTGTTTTGCTGCTTTGTGCAGTTTGTTGCGTGTCAACACAGTTTACCTTCGTTTTCAATTTGCTGCTCTGGCACATTTTGGAGTTACACATTCTGGCATGCTCTCTCACACGTAACGTAGTGCTCTGGCACTGTTTGCTGCTTTGGCAGTTTGTTGCGTTTCACACAGTATACGGCTTTATAAATGATGGTATGGTTACACGCAATGTAGTGCTACGTCACTGTTTTGCTGCCTGGTGCAGTTTGTTGCGTGTCAACACAGTATACCCTTGTTTCTAATTTGCTGCTCGGACAGATTTTGGAGTTGCACACACTGTCATGCTCTCTCACACGTAACGTAGTGCTTTGTCACTGTTTGCTGCTTTGGCAGTTTGTTGCGTTTTCACACAGTATACGGTTTTATAAACGATGGTAGGGTTACACGCAACGTAGTGCGATGTCACTGTTTTGCTGCCTTGTGCAGTTTGTTGCGTGTCAACATAGTATACCTTCTTTTCCAATTTGCTGCTCTGGCAGATCTTGGAGTTGCACACACTGTCACGCTCTCTCATACGTAACGTAGTGCTTTGTCACTGTTTACTGCTTTGGCAGTTTGTTGCGTTTTCACACAGTATACGGTTTTATAAACGATGGTATGGTTACACGCAACGTAGTGCGATGTCACTGTTTTGCTGCCTTGTGCAGTTTGTTGCGTGTCAACATAGTATACCTTCTTTTCCAATTTGCTGCTCTGGCAGATCTTGGAGTTGCACACACTGTCACGCTCTCTCATACGTAACGTAGTGCTCTGTCACTGTTTGCTGCTTTGTCAGTTGTTGCGTTCTCACACAGTATACAGTTTGATAAATGATGGTATGGTTACACGCAACGTAGTGCTTCGTCACTGTTTTGCTGCCTGGTGCAGTTTGTTGCGTGTCAACACAGCATACCTTCGTTTCCAAGTTGCTGCTCTGGCACATTTTGGAGTTACACATTCTGTCATGCTCTCTCACACGTACCGTAGTGCTCTGTCGCAGTTTGCTGCTTTGGCAGTTGTTGCGTTTCACACAGTATACGGCTTTATAAATGATGGTATGGGTATACGCCATGTAGGCTACGTCACTGTTTTGCTGCCTGGTGCAGTTTGTTGCGTGTCAACACGGTATACCCTTGTTTCTAATTTGGTGCTCTGGCAGATTTTGGAGTTACACATTCTGTCATGCTCTCTCACACGTAACGTAGTGCTCTGTCACCGTTTGTTGCGTTTCACACAGTATACGGCTTTATAAATGATGGTATGGTTACACGCAATGTAGTGCTACGTCACTGTTTTGCTGCCTTGTGCAGTTTGTTGTGTGTCAACATAGTATACCTTCATTTACAATTTGCTGCTCTGGCAGAGTTTCGAGTGGCACACACTGTCTTACTCTCTCACACGTCTTGTATAATTTACACACTCATGGAGTGCCTGGTCACGATTGGCTACCTTGGTAGTTGGTTGGTGCGTACTAAGGGTGGCTCATGTTTAATAACCTGACAGTTGTCAGCACACACATTATTGCCAATTAGGTTGGGCTGTGTGCGGATGGTCATTGTTTAATCTTTTTCTCTTATGCAGTGTTTTGTGGTTGTAGCATGCCTCCAGCCAGAGCACCACGGTGACGCGGGCGCCCACCACGGAGCGAGACGACAGACCCGTTCCCGCACTCGGGCTGTCGAGTCAAATCAACCGCAAAGTGTCGCGCCACTGCCGAATCAGCCGTCTGGGGTTACGTCGAGACCGTCTCGTCCCACGGTCAGCGCCTCGTGGAGCCGCCACTGTCTCGTTTCTGACCGCCTCCCCCTGACGTGTAAGCACCTCCGGTGGTGGACCGGGCACACCCTGTCCTGCTTCAACCTGTGGGGGCAGAGCCAGCCCTGCGTTTCGGCTGCAGCCGGTGGGACCTGACGTCCCTTGGGTCAATGCAGAGGCGGTCTGAAGAGTTCCACGCACTGGCGCCATGAGCGAATGCCAGCCCAGTGGAAGTATCCCACAGTGTGTCCCCAGACGGCTTAGTCTTTCAGCAGGTGGATGGAGGCCTCATTGGCACCATCTTCTCGACTACATTATGAGCGTGCATGGAAAAAATTGGTTGCTTTCCAGGAGTCGTTATGAAGAATAAAAAATAAAAATAAAAAAATAAAAAATAATTAAAAAAATATATATATATATAAAAAAAAATTGTATATATATATACTTATATAGCGCCAACTCTAGTTAGAAACTATTCAAGGCACTTTACATGTAAAATAGTAATAAAGCAAAACAGTAATTAATTAAGTCACACAAAAAAAAAAAAAAAAATGAACAAAAAATATATATATTTAAATATTAGTATTTTCGTGTCATATAAGCAAAAGATAATTTATAAAAGCTTAATGCAAAGTCTAAAAGTCATAGCAGCAGTTAAAATATTGATTAAAAGATAATGTTTAAAAATGCTCTTGAAAGTCTCAGTGTTCATTACATTCTCACAACTTGTCTGCCTGTTTCTATACCTATGATGTTGCTATTTATTGCCAACCTCCATGCTACTGGCTATGCTCCGGCATCCATTGTTTCAACAGTGTCAGCTATCACTTAATTCCATAAGATTAATGGTTTGCCAACTCATCCAATTGTTTCCTGGTAGCTAAGTTGTTAGCAGGTGCGCGTAATCTCGGGTCAGTGCCTGATGTCCGTCTGCCTGTCACCCTACCAGTGCTTGCACGCTTGATACAGGCGTTACCCACGATGTTTTCATCGATTTACAAGTGTCTCATGCTTCTTTTTGTACTTGCCTTCAAAGCGTATCTGCGCATTGGGGAAATGGTGCCTCGTGCCCGGAATATGGTACATGGATGTTTGCATGTGGGCGACATTTTACTGTCTGGAGATTTGATTGTGCTTTCCTTCCAGCGCTTTAAACACAGTGCTCAGCAGGGTCCGCAATCTCCAGGTCAGAGGCGAGTGCATACATGGGTCAGCTATCCATCCGGCTGCTTTCCTCCGGGAATTTCAGCAGGCTAGAGGTGCACTTCCAGGTTTGCTCTTTGCGCACCTCGATGGCTCCCCCATGTTGCATAGGGAATTTGATAGGTCCCTAAATAAACTGCTGGTTTTCTGTGGTTATGAGACTGGCGCCGTTAAGGGGCACAGCTTCCGCATCGGGGCAGCCGCTGCTGCGGCTCTGGGAGGCGAGTCAGATGCACAAATTAGGGCGGAAGGTACAGGGTAGATGGACATCGGATGCGTTTAAGAAATACATTAGGACTGCTTGATTGAGAGCGTTAGTGTTGTCGTCCTTCTACAGTTTTATATTCGTGGGGTGGTCACAGGTTGAGGTGACCGGTGGCATAATCGACCCCACTTTTAAGGTTTAGCCTCAGTTATGTATAGTGTAATGCGTCAGCGGGTAGTGTTGGTTTTAGATTTGGTGTGGTTGACTGGTGTGCTTGGCTAGTATTATACTGTGCAGTAGGTCTATGGTGATTTTAGCAGTAATGACATTGTTTGATATATGATATCATGTATACCAATACTGCTTGTTTTATGTGCCGAAATGTGGGCTCTGTCAACCTGAGGTACAGGAGACTAGTATGGGCTCAGTCACAGGCCTGGCCTTGGGATGTCGAGCCCACATTTCTCTCTTATCACGTTAATAAATAAACGTCATTCATTTGGCCTTTTTTCATCACTATATTGGACTCTGTGTTGTTGCTTGCATAAATGAGAGTATGCTGCACCGGCACGATGCGGCATACATGTTTTTATGCGGGCAACAATGCAGACAAGTGATGATTGGCCCAATGGATAATTATATGCTAATTCAGCTTAGCCGTGGGCGCAAAGGACCAATCAGCGCATAGTAGTAGCGCGTAGTTGTAGCGCGCGCTGGGAGAAATTGGCCACTTTCGTTCGAGAGAGCAGACTTCGGTTTAGAGTCTTGCGTCCCTCCCATCCCGCCCACTTCTGTAGAGTTTAGCCTTAATAACACATGTGCATCATTAGTGGAAGAGGGGTCATCAGCATATCTCAATGCTTTCCCCTTTTTCTTAGTTCAGGTGGACAATGTGTTCACGGGGTTTTGATGCGGAGACAGCTCGCTTCTCTTCCACTGATGATTTTAGAAATGTTGGACAGGCATAATCGACCCCACTTTTAAGGTTTAGCCTCAGTTATGTATAGTGTAATGCGTCAGCGGGTAGTGTTGGTTTTAGATTTGGTGTGGTTGACTGGTGTGCTTGGCTAGTATTATACTGTGCAGTAGGTCTATGGTGATTTTAGCAGTAATGACATTGTTTGATATATGATATCATGTATACCAATACTGCTTGTTTTATGTGCCGAAATGTGGGCTCTGTCAACCTGAGGTACAGGAGACTAGTATGGGCTCAGTCACAGGCCTGGCCTTGGGATGTCGAGCCCACATTTCTCTCTTATCACGTTAATAAATAAACGTCATTCATTTGGCCTTTTTTCATCACTATATTGGACTCTGTGTTGTTGCTTGCATAAATAAATGTTTTGGGAAAAGTTAACCACACAGTAAAACAGTATCGTATAGTTGCATAGATCATAACATTGTGATATTTTAAATATTTGTTAGAATATATTATTTCTCAAAGTTAAGTCTGAAATATTTTGAGGTACGACAATCAAGTAATTATGCCAGTCAAATTAATATTATCACAGCAAGATATATCCTGCCTCTAATCTACATGTTTATGGCTGTAATGTTACCACACCATAATGGTATCGGCCAAGTCTTGTTATCAGTACTTGTTATTTTAAATTGTAATAGTCTTCAACTTATTATTAAACTTTCATAAAAGTATGTGTCTAATAAGTTTGATACAAGGCAAAATAATATTTGTTTAGTAATGTACTGTATGGCTCATATAACAATTTACATATTTATGCAAAATACATTTCTCATGCAATGACTTTTATTTTATTCCCTCCTCCTCCCTAACAACAATGTCTCAAAAATCTGTAATCCTAACAATCAAATTGGTGTGGCCTAACTGGTCTATAATATTATTAACAGTACTCGCAGACAAGGTCTAGTATCAGTATAAATAATTTAGACCAGCTAAGTAACATTACCAATGAATTGCAAACACAGAATTGAATATGTCAGTACCAGGCAATTACTATTACACACTACCTATTGACGTTGCCCAACAAATATTAGATTTCCTCAAAATCATGCATAAGATTAATTGCAGTAAGTGTGTGCACATATAGAACTAATATACCCCACGGTGTATCTAATGTGCACATTCCTTTTTGTGTAGGGCCTAAGCATTGACCAGTTCATGGCACCGGTAAAACCATGTCCTTTAAGGGTTGTTCTACGGTTGGGGTACACCATGTTGTCTCACAGGGGTAACAAATAAATGTATTTTGTTTGGCCCAATTAATTTTTGTACATGATAAGTATGTCAATTGAAACATTTATCAAAATTGTGGAGCATTCAGTATGTGGAATTACAATTTTGGGGTCCAAACACGTGATTCGTGTTGAAAAATGCAACAATAAGCTTGTAAGTTATAATGCTCTTAAGTATATGTAAATATTCCTTATTTTACTGATTTTTATACTTTATTTTTACCATAGATATCATGAAATAAAATACAATAAAATACAATAAAGCAACTTTGATATGTATCATATCAATAAATTGAATTCCCAGTATCTTTTGGGTTAACGGTCTTTTGGTTGGTGATGTTATTTCAGTACATAATTCACAACAGTTCAAGTAGATCTGTTACAATTTTCAGACACACACATTGAGGAGTTTCCTGCCAATTTTCAAATGGATGCAGCGTTTTATAAGCGACATATGCTCTGTGGAAGTAGTTTATGCAAAAATTTATTCGAAGATAGTTTTTGTACATGATATTAACACTAGAATTTAAACAAGAGTGTTATATTGTTATAATATACTACATTTGCATTCTACAATAAGAGTAAATTAATATTCTTATATACAAAGAAAACTATTCCACATAACACAAATGGATTGCAATTTTCTTTAGGCATATCAGACAAGACAATATCCAAACAAAAAGGTTCAGTTGAAACTCAATTGAGTTTCAGTTGAGTTTCAACTGATTTTGTATGTATAGTTGAATTTCAACTGTTGAAAGTTGGTTTCAACAGCTGTTCAACCTTCGTTCAACTGTTGAATACAAGTTGAATATGAAAACAAAGTTAAAATCAGGGACTCAGTCATTTTCAAGAATTCATCCCAGTTGAATGCAAGTTGAAAGCAGGGACTCCGTCATTTTCAAGAATGTACCCCAGATGAACGCAAATTAAAAGCAGAGACTTTGTTATTTTCAAGAATTCATCCCATCGTCAGTTTTGGTAAAAAAAAACAGGAAGCATCATCCCATACATTATAGGTAAACGAGTTTTGTATACATATCCTTATTCATTCCCTATGCCTCTTTTGTGATGGTTGGTTGGTATGTATCTTTTGGTGATATTAGTTTCCTTATTACTGATGGTTTTGTACCACATCTGCTTTGATGTTCTTGTTGGCTTCATTCTAAGGACATGGCACAAATAATTAACTTCATCTTCTGTTCAATATTGTCTTGATTGGCTCTGCATTCATTCTTGTTGAACGCAAGCTGAAAACTTGGGCTGCCCCTCTGCAGATGTATGACTAACCCGGGTCAGTTAAACCAGCCAGTGATATGATAGCCCACATATTTAACCTCCAGAACCCAACCTCTGCTGACCAGTCTTTGGTCACTTCAGTGACTCACTATATATGTTGGCCTACTGGCTCTTGGTGGGAAATTTGAAAACACCACATTGTGTGAAGTAGAGTGCCAGTGAGAAGCACATAATAGAATCATGCAGACCATTGGCAGCATGGAAAGGATTGGAATTAACAGTACCACACTGCTTAATACTGGCTTAGTTATGCCATGTTATCATTCACAACACAAGAAGTAGTTACATGAATGTGTAAAAAGACGTGTCCTCTCCGCAATCCACATGATAAGTGTGGTAACACCCTCATAAAAAGGAAGTAATTTTGTTTACAACAATTCAGACATTTGGTATAGTCCTGGATGTGTCCAGTACTGTCTAAAATCAAAACATGAATGTCAGAGAGGGGGTTTGCGTGTTTTATATTACTCAAATTGTTCACCAAAATATGACTGATTATTTAAATGTATTCAAAATAGTTATGCATGCTAAAACATTGTTATGAAATGTTTTTGTACTATGGTATATTATGTATATACATTAAAATCAGGTTAGTTTTGTTTAGGAAATCTACATTATTTCAACTTAAACGTAAACTGCCACTTTTTTTGGAGAGGACAATATTTTTGACATACAGAATTGACTATAAATATTAAAAATAACTAATATGTAAAATATGCACATTTTAAACAAGGTAATTACTTGTAATTGGATACACTGAAACCCTGGTGGTTGCGATTTATATGGACTAACGAACAGACATTTTTTAGATACAAAGTTTTGTACCTCTATGTCCACTTAACAGTGGTAATCTGGTACTCATTTCAGAAAGGAATTTTTTTTATGGAAAAGACGCACTCACTTCTGACAATAAAAAAAAAACCAATTATATTGATCTTATAAGCTTCCGTATATGAAACAGATATATCCCAATAGTTATTTTTCGATAATCAATATAGCTTCAGTGATACTATCTTTGAACCAATAGTAATCTTCAAATATTGATTTTGACAGGTGAGACTGTTTATTGTCATAAAATGGTACATATTTGCAGTTTCCATAGAAATTGTCCGATTCTAATAATTGTTTCCGTGTGGTAGATAGACATGGTAGCTTTTAAATGTAGTTTTACTATATCAGGGTAGGTAAGTCTCAAAATGAATTCTTGAATGATGTACCCTAACCATAAAACAACCCTTAACATTGCAGCCAGGAACTCATTTAAGCTATTCTGACTTTTTATCTGTACATATGAAAAGGAACAACCATGCATAGCTAACATTATGCGACATGCAAACACTGGACAATGTGAGCAGTAGGGCACCAAAAAGAGTTGAAGGCTCATATCCACTTTTAAAATACGCCCTGGCTATTTCAAGAGTAGCTTCAGATATAATGCCGAATCTGAACATTATTTCTTGAGCAGCTCAATACATAACACAGAATGTGAGTGTTATTAAGTGCACTTAGCAATAATTTCAAGACATATATGTGAAGATTAATTAATTTAAAAAAAATATGATGCTGTTGAATCATTTTGTGCATGTATTTATCCGCCGTGATGGAGAAATGCTATAGCTGATTCATGCATTATCCGGTAATTACAGAAATTTAGCCACTGTTCTATTTCACCGGCAGGTAGTGATGAAGCTATAGCCAATCCGGCACTTAGTCTTAGGTGTCCGACAGTGAGGACCTCAATAGGCTCCAGGAATGGGAGAAGACATGGCTCATGAGCTTCCACCCAGACAAATGTGAAATCTTAAGAATCACCAACAAAACTAAACCTATCCTCTCAGAATACTTCATTCATGACCACAAATTAGCCTTAGCCATAGACCACATCCCCAAATCAAAACAGCAGAAAGCTAGGCAAGTGGCAGCGTCTACAGGAGAACACCTACAAAACACTGCAAAGTACCTAGGCGTTAACATCAATAGCAAACTGTCCTGGAACCACCATGTGGACGCCATCACTAAGAAAGCCAATAGCACCCTTGCCTTCCTTAACCGAAACACCAGCAACTGCCCTAGACCAGTTAAATCGTACTGTTATCAGACATACGTCAGACCAACAATAGAGTACGCTTCTGCCGTCTGGGACCCTGCCACCAAGCGAAACATCGACAAACTAGAGATGGTACAGAGGCGTGCTGCCAGATACGTCTATGGTGACTGGCGGCGCCGCAGCAGCCCAACCTCCATGCTCCACCAATTGCAATGGCAGTCCCTAGAACAGCGCAGATGTCTTGCGAGGCTTAACATGATGTACAAAATTCAAAACGGCCTAGTCGACATCCATGCCAGCCTTTACACAAAGCCAGCCCGTACCCACTGTGCCACAGAACTCTTAGCTGAGGGGCGCAGAGGACATCCGTTCCAATTAATGGTTCAACGTTCCCGAACACAGGCTTTCCAACATTCCTTTTTTATAGCCACAATAGTACCCTGGAATAACCTAACCGCCCAATCAGTTCAATCTCCCTCCCTAGATGCTTTCAAGCAGTGCCTTGCCAACACTGGCACAAACAAAGTCTAACTAAGAGTGACCTCTGTTGTTTTAACTTGCACTCGCACATGATTTTATAAACAGTTACAACCTGCACTGCACATATGCACACCTGGCGCACGCAACAAACACCACACCATCCACGAAGTCGTCAGTAATGACGGTAGTGGATTACCGGAAGAAGAAGAAGAAGAGGAGGGGACTTTAGTTGTCACCAGGTCATTATGGCACATTTGCACAGGAACTGCCGGAGCTACTTTATAGCGCATCCGGGTCCGAACCTATAGTATATCGGTCTATAGCCACACTGGCCCACATCCAATACTAGAATAATATTAATATTTAATAGGCCCTAAAAAGGCTAAATGGGCCTAATAAATTGTTGTTATCATGTCGGCGGACAACTCACTAAATCGTGAACTAGGATGTTGGCCCTACTCGAATTGTATTAATGATAGCTAAAACACTGGTATTTCTGTGATGATTCAGGCAATGACTGACACAGTACATAACGACTAAGCACAGTCACGATCGGCACGTTACCTGTCTGTCAAGTCTGCTTTATACAAATCTTCCAGCGACTTTCGTATTTTTTTCGATGACAGCGTCGATAAATCGGCATCTTTTAGAATATCTGAAAAAGAAAAATTCCCAAACAGTATATTGGCAATGTTCACTGAAACTGCATATATTTATTTTTAACGTCAACGTGGAGGTAGTGGATGCTGTTAAATGAACGCTACCGGTAATATCTTTCTCAAGTTGAGAGCTTGTCACGCTGCACGCCATGTTGAACTGTATGACATCACTATTGATCGCTAGAGGGCGCTGCTGCGGTATGCTGGTCACCATGCGGCGCCACTATTAAGCAAGCGCAAACTGGGGACAGATCAAATTATTTCCGAATTAATGCAACACAAACAAAGATTTTGATATCAGAAATGATGACATCCCTCCAATGCACCCTTAAAATAGTTGTGGACAGGGAATTGGGCGCATTTACAGAACGATGCACTTGTGCTATGTTTCTAGTTGATAACCGAAATGCCAATGGGAAGTTTCGCTGTAGAATGAAGACAGAAATTGGTCAGTTTTGGTAAAAAAACAGGAAGCATCATCCCATACATTATAGCTAAACGAGTTTTGTATACATATCCTTATTCATTCCCTATGCCTCTTTTGTGATGGTTGGTTGGTATGTATCTTTTGGTGATATTAGTTTCCTTATTACTGATGGTTTTGTACCACATCTGCTTTGATGTTCTTGTTGGCTTCATTCTAAGGACATGGCACAAATAATTAACTTCATCTTCTGTTCAATATTGTCTTGATTGGCTCTGCATTCATTCTTTTTAGGACTTCCTAGTTGCTGATGAAATTATTCCATCTGATTTTTTTCTGTGCTTGGTCTGAAAAGTCGCTAATTTCGGTTAAATTATTTTAGATTTTTTCATATTTTAGAAGAACAGAATAGAGGATACAACATTGCTCTTGGACATTCATATTTTGGTGTTTGAATTAGTACCTTTTAATCTCAAAATGTTTTTGAGTTTTTGAAATGCTCTCCATGTCTATCATAATTTCTTGTAAATTTAATGTTCGCCAATCTTAGTCATTACACTATCAAGATAGGTTAAACGATCCAGGCATTCCTGGTTTGAGCTTCTCATGCCAGTGAATTCTAATGCGGTAATCGACTCTTATCTGAATCTGGACTGGTAGCAGTTTGCTCTGTGAAACTGTGACTTTATTCCATTTATGTGTCCCATTACAAATCTCATTCGTTGATGTCTGAATACATCAGGTGTAAAGAGTTTGGATAATATCCGCAGCCAGTTTAATAAAAACATATATTTTTAACTGGTCAAAACAATGAAATTTTTCATTACATTTGATTATTAGCAAAAACTAATTGACATTTATTTTTCAACTCACTGAATTTGATGATCAGATGGTTTTTGAGAGTAAGGAAAATCTGCAACATCAACACAAAAACATGTGGCATAATTCTATCGTGCCTTGCTGTGAAGAATCCAATTTTGAATATCACTTGAATTTATTCTGGGGCAAGAATTACATAAGGTAACAATTTGTCTGTTGATTTTACCAAAACTACACACAAAAAGTTACACAAATGAGTCATAGTAAATACTACATAGGTGTAGGTTTGCTTTTTTGAAGACAGAATTTAAGATGAAAAAAAAATGCGAATTGATGAGGCACCTTTGTACGTCCTCTCACTACAAAATCCACTTTTTGTGAATTATTTTTATATTGATATACATTTTAGAAGTCCTATGTTTAAATATTGGACTACCCAATTGTACGCTTAAAGTTGAACGCACATTTTATATATACATCTTATTAACCATCTATTTTGATTTCATGTGTGTCTATATCATTGTATCATTACTCCCTGACAAACCTTTTCAGTCGAACACCATCTCAACTTCTCTGGAAAGCATTCAGCCACATAGCAATTATTGTGCAAATACTATTCATACACAAAAATATAGCCAAGAAAGAGGTACTCATCATACAGCTGAGTAAACTAGAGCAACGTGAAGTGAACAAAATTGCCCAAAGTTTGAAACGGCTGCAGCCGGGTTCAAAACCACTCTCTAAATTGACAGTACGATACCCTAACCACTGTGGAACATGTGGAACAATTTGGCCAATGTGGAACAACTTGTTCCATTCAAAACATCACAGTACAATTTAACTGAGCAGTATTTGCTACTCAGAAGTTGAATTTTGTACAGTGAGAGGCTGAAGCCCACCGTATTGGAAATGAACAATCATGTAGAATGAGCAAGCAATATACTAATATATATGTAATATAATTATGCATCGCCACACGGCAGATTAATTGACAGGTGGTGAACTAACAACTAGAAAGCACATTTTATTAGAAAAATTAACAACAAATGTGTACATATAGGCAAGTTTATTTTGTAAGCATGCCACTTGTTCTGTGGTCCAAGACAGTTGTCACCATTCAAAGACTCAATGAGCATCTCACTGTTGACTAATCATTTAATCACCTTCAACCTTTTCTGTTACCACCAATAACCTACAAATTTATCATTTGTATAATTGTAAATGCTAAGAACATAACTTGATGAATACAGCAGAACCTGTCAGGTGACCACCTCTCTATACAGATAAAGTGGTCTCTCGAAATAGGTGGTCTCCATAGCAGGTTGCAGGTATATAACGAGAGGTACTCAGTCTTGTGAGTAATGGGGAACTATTAGTAGTGTTCAGTGATCTCTGTTTTGTTCTTTCTTTCTTTCGTAGTTGTAAAAAAGGTAAGTTCTTATATAGTCCAGTATCCAGTCCTCAGGACTGCTCAAAGTGCTTTACACTTTACTCCCTGGCACACCTGTTCAATCGAACAGCATCTTGACTTCTCTGGAAGCATCCAGCCACGCTGCAATTAATGCACAAAGACTATTCATACACAAATATCCACCACTGTCTATAGCCAGGTACTCATTTATACAGCTGAGTGAACTGGAGCAATGTAGAGTGATTTAACTTGCCCAAGATTTGACACCGCAGCACAGCATTCAAACCCGGGTTGTCTCGGTTGAGAGTCTGATGCTCTATTCACTGTGCCTCTGCGCTTCACAACTTGTTACACTATTCACAAGTGGTCGCACAGAAGAGACAAGTTCTGCTGTATAGAAATTAACAATTTATACTAATTGTGAAACAAATGCGAGGCTGTGAGCAATATAACAGTATTTCAACCTGTATAATTTACAATCCATATGAGCACAAGAGATTGGTGATAACTGTGTAAGTGTGAATACAAGTAAATGAGTGTAATCAATTACAATAACAATTACTTTTAAATGTAATCAAAGATACAATCAAGATTAAAATGTCATTCAAGAATATAACTAACATAAGAGAAAGACAGTGTTAAAACCATGATTGGTTTGGATACAGTCAAGAGTTTCTCGTCTGATCAACTCGGTTTAACCTGTGATTATGGTGTTGTTCTGTCGGAACAACGATACTGAATGTCCTACCATATTTATGCCACGTCCTATATACAATTACAATACATACACACAGTTAAAGACAATCGATCCTCTTAGCCATAATGTTCATATCAAGTGGACATTTCACAATACAGATTTGCTCCATGCAAAATATGAAAACAGCAAAATATATATCACCAACATCATCCCTACATTTTTATTCAATATGTTAAATTTCAGAATATTTCATAAAGTTAATTATCTGATGGTATCGTACTATGTCATATAACATTTTAAAATAATCAGGTTTACAAAACAGGATGGAAACAGCAATACACAAGTGCCACACATATTTTAAAAGATAATCGGTTGTCTTTACACACAGAAACAACATGTTAGCACTTATCCACTTGGTAAAATATAAGCTGTCGAGTTATATACACAGGCAAATGCTGCTTCAACTGCGTCGAGTCAGGTCAGTGTTGCCTTCTGATGTCAATATTGTGACCTTCTCTGTTTCGTGCTACTTCAATTGCAAGAAACTGCATCTTAGGGGCTGAAATATAAGAACAAGAGACTTTGAGTTAGTCTTACAACAGTCATCTAATCTACGGCAGTATAATGTGTGGTGGTAGAAGATGACGGATAAAAAGTGGACTGAACTGATCATTTCCATAACCATTTTCAACTTCAGCCACACTGTAGATACTGTCTTCTTTTATATGCACCCACTGCCAGTCTGCCATGTATAGCCATTTATACACCTGAGCGAACTAGAAACTAGAGCAATGTAAGGTGAACAAAATTGAACTAACCTACGAACGAACATGCCATGAACTGACCTATAAACATGCATGTCTCATGTACTGACTTATAAACAAGCGTGTCATGAAACCTATAAACAAGCATGTCATGAATTGACCTATAAACAAACATGACATAAACTGACCTGTAAATAAGCATGTCATGAACTGACCTATAAACAATTGTGTCATGAATTGACCTATAAACAAGCATGCCATGAAATGACCTATAAACAAGTGTTACATAAAATGACCTTCAAACAAGCATGCCATAAACAGACAGGTCAATAAATGAGCATACCATGAATTTACCTATAAATGAGCATGCTCATGAACCGACCTACAAACAAGCATGCCATGAACCGACCTATAAACAAGCATACCATGAACCGACCTATAAACAAGCATGTCATGAACAAAATTACCTTTAAACAAGTGTGACATAAACAGACAGGTCTATAAATGAGCATGCCATAAACAGACAGGTCAATAAATGAGCATGCCATTAATTGACCTATAAACAAGCATACCATGAACTGACCAATAAATGAGTGTTCCATGAACTGACCAATAAATGAGTGTACTTTATGTGGGGGGGTCACATGTTCGGTGACCTGTGGCGAAATACCCCCACATTTGGGATTATTATAATTTTAGATTTAGTGTTTTTGGCAGCAGATAGCGTGGTATTCAGAAAGGCATTTTTTAGTTAATCATGTTGGCTTAGTTAATCATGTTGGCTTTAAAATTAACTACACATAACAAGCTCTGCTGTGATTACATGTCATTCCTTTCAATTGTTCTAGGAATACCACTGCTGCTTTATATGTTGAAATGTGGGCTCTAACAGCCTGATGCTCAGGAGACTAGTATGGGCTCAGTCACAGGCCTGGCATTGGGTTGTAGAGTCCACATTTCTTTTATTTAAATATTACAGTGTGCCAAAAAGGCCTATACACTGGTTACCCATAATAAACAAACGTCATCCATTTGGCCTTTTTCATATCTATATTGTCTCCGTGTTGTTGCTTGCATAAATGATGGTATGCACATCTGGCACAGCCGATTTGCATACTGGACTTTGTGCAAGACAACAGCACACGGAGGCCTCCCATCAGAGGAGGCTAATTTATGCAAGGACATGTTAATTACTCCCGTGGGGAGAATCAAATCAACCAATCAGCGCGCACTGGAGCGCGTCCCTCAGGAGAATCCTAAGCTGATCCCGCACTCCATTTGCGAAAGCATAAAGGAGCAGACTTTTGTCTAATTTGACCCGCCCGCCTCCCTACTTTTCGTCCAGGTATGTTTGATGTATAGTCATGATTTGTGCATCGTTATTGGAAAGGGTTGCTGGTCTCAATGCTTTCCCCACATTTATAGTTGATTGTGAGCATAGGGTTTGCACCGGATGTGTTCACGGGGTTTTATTGCAAGAGATGTCGCATGCCTTTTCCACTTTCGATTTAGGAATGGTATGGAATTGTATATATCGGGGCGAAATACCCCCACATTTGGGATTATTATAATTTTAGATTTAGTGTTTTTGGCAGCAGATAGCGTGGTATTCAGAAAGGCACTTTTTAGTTAATCATGTTGGCTTAGTTAATCATGTTGGCTTTAAAATTAACTACACATAACAAGCTCTGCTGTGATTACATGTCATTCCTTTCAATTGTTCTAGGAATACCACTGCTGCTTTATATGTTGAAATGTGGGCTCTAACAGCCTGATGCTCAGGAGACTAGTATGGGCTCAGTCACAGGCCTGGCATTGGGTTGTAGAGTCCACATTTCTTTTATTTAAATATTACAGTGTGCCAAAAAGGCCTATACACTGGTTACCCATAATAAACAAACGTCATCCATTTGGCCTTTTTCATATCTATATTGTCTCCGTGTTGTTGCTTGCATAAATGAGTGTTCCATGAACTGACCAATAAATGAGTGTACCATGAACTGACCTATAAACTAGCATGTTATGAACTGACCTATAAACAAGCATGCCATGAACTGACCTATAAACAAGCATGCCATGAACTGATCTATAAACAAGCATGCCATGACCTGACCTATAAACAAACATGACATAAACTGACCTGTAAATAAGCATGTCATGAACTGACCTATAAACAATTGTGTCATGAATTGACCTATAAACAAGCATGCCATGAAATGACCTATAAACAAGTGTTACATAAAATGACCTTCAAACAAGCATGACCTATAAACAAGCATGTCTCATGTACTGACTTATAAACAAGCGTGTCATGAAACCTATAAACAAGCATGTCATGAACTGACCTATAAACAAGTACCCGGTATGCCATGAACTGATCTATAAACAAGCATGCCATGAACTGACCTATAAACAAGCATGCCTTGAACTGATCTATAAACAAGCATGCCATGACCTGACCTATAAAGGAGTGTTCTATGAACTGTTCCATGAACTGACCTATACACTAGCATGTTATGAACTGACCTATAAACTTTCATGTTATGAACTGACCTATAAACTAACATCTTATGAACTGACCTATAAACAAGCATGCCATGAACTGACCTATAAACAAGTGTGACATAAACTGACCTTCAAACAAGCATGCCATTATCAGACAGGTCTATGAATGAGCATGCCATGAACTGACCTATAAACGAGCATGCCATGAACCGACCTATAAACGAGAGTGCCATGAACTGACCTACAAACGAATGTGTCATGAACTGACCTATAAACAAGCATACCATGAACAGACCTACAAACAACAGTGTCATGAACTGACCTATAAACAAGCGTGTCATGAACTGACCTATACAAATTTGCCTGCCACGAACTGACCTAGTATTGTGTTTTCGTCTGAGATCCCTGCCTTAGAGTTGAGTCTCAGTAAGGTTCCCATGTTCCAGTCCACCACCTTCCCTTCAAACTGCATCAGAAATGTGTTCCATTTCTGAAAGAAAAATCACCAGATTATTAGTATTTATTCCTAAGATCTTCACTGGTATGAGTTATAGCAACCAGATGATTTTAAAGTGTCGACATTTATGGAAAAGTCACACAACTAGTGCCACCATACAGCATAACTGAACAGTGTTTCCTGTTTACACGATACACAGTACTTGCGACTTTATTAAGATTATGCATAAACGAAGAAGTTTGTTTAAATCAGAGGTTTGCAAATTAAAAGGAGGCGACCTGTTCCTCTTTTTTATATTTATTAATTAATTATAAATAATGTTCTTCATACTATAATAAATATGTTGAAAGTAAACTGCCCACCAAACTGTGTTTAGTAAGTCCATAACAATGTTCTCCATTTGAAACTTTCCACGTGTGACATGTTCAAATTGTAAACAATACATCATTTCAAAATAAGATTTGTTTTGCAATCTTGCCGAGGTGGCACGAGTTGACCATAATACCCTTTAATATTCAACAATTTCCCTTCATTTCCCCCATTCAACACTGCCAATTCAGCTGACTTCCTGTTAGAAATTACTACGGTGGCTAATACCAGGTAGAGGAACCGACTGCCTCTTTTTAAGCGGCTTACACACAATTAATGCCTATATATATAATAATAATAATGTATTTATTTCAGACAATCACCATGTCCATATATACAAATACATCAATAAAAGTATGTAAACAAATATAAAAATACATCGATAAGAACAATATGTTTACAAATTATATAAATTCCGGACCCACTGGTGCCGCAGTTTCGAAGTACAATACACGTCGCTAGTTTTAATGCTATAAATAATGGGATTCAAAGACATGTCAATCCTATTCATTAAGCTAAAAACAGCCTTTCTGATTACACATTTACCCGAGCTGACATTAGCTGTAGCAAACATGTGACTAGCGCTACATCTCATGGGCAAATTGTTCAATATCCTGAAAGAGTTGTTATATGCAACAACGAATTGCTGAAAATTTACTTTTCTAAAGTTCACCCATAATGCACACATATAGATATTACCAAACTACGCTGTAAATAGCTTATTTTTTACAGCAGTTGAACAAAAGTGGAACTTTTGACGTAACATATTACTCTTGGCATACAAAAGTCTCACTTTGGCTTGCATGTCAGACTCATCAGACAAGTTATTAGAAATGACATGTCCAAGATATTTACAAGAGGTGGCAAAGTTTAACTTCTTTCCTCCTAATGTCATTTCTTTAGACAGATTTGACATTCTAGATTCAAAGTACATGACCAGGGATTTACCCGCATTGTATTGCACGTCATGCTCACATCCACATGAGTAACACATGTCAAGTAGTGTTTGTAGTCCTTTAGCAGAAGGTGCAAACAGAAGTAGATCATCGGCGTATATGAGGTGATTAACAACCATGTTACCAAGACTACAACCGATTTGTTTTTTGTGCAGTTGTATACTCGGATTATCCATATAAATGTTAAAAAGCAAAGGGGATAACTTCCCACCTTGCTGAACACCATTGCCTACCGAGAAGAAGTCCGCATAGGTATTTCCCCATCGTATGCATACACATTGATTATTGAATTAATTGCTGAGTACTCTTAAGATATAGTTTGGTACATTTCGTTGTTCTAGTTTCGTTAAAAGTTTATATTGGTTGACACGATCAAACGCCTTTGATGCATCTAAAAACGCGACATGCATAGCTGAACCATGTTCAGTGTAGAACCTTAATAATTCCTTAAATGCAAACACGCATAACTCCGTTCCATGTTTAAGCTTAAAGCCAAATTGATTAGGAGTGGTTTCCAAGTACATTTCCATTCTGTTAAAAAGAACAGTGTCTATTATCTTCAAAAATATGTTCGATAGACATATTGGCCAATAATTCCCTTTGTCGTTTACTCGTCTATTCTTGTCTTTAATAATTGGTACAATAACAGACTGTGAAATTTCGTTTGGTATATAACCATGCACCAGAATCGAAGACACAAGGATAGACAAAAGCAGAGTGAGTTGATAATCAGCGAACATAATATGGTGACTTATTTTTTGAGAGTCCATTAATAATATCCATCAGTTCAATTGCACCAACAGTCATTCCCTTATTGCCAGTAGAACAATCATAACAAACTTTATCACATCGACTATCCTCTACATCATTAAATAAATGTTCATAATGATGTTTCCACATTGACCCGATGTTTACGTCACTGTGTATATTATCAATGTTTGTCGGAAGTTTTACTTTACTGTTCGTACAGTGCTTAATTTCTTTCCAAAATTTGCGGTGGTCTTTCTGACACAACTGTTCTGCAATGTTATCAGCAATGATAGTTTCTTTCTCCCTTTTACATTTTCTGATCGCCTGCTTGAATTTCATTCTGGATAATTTCATAACATTAAAAATGTCACCTTGTCTAGGTTTACCAATCTCTTTCCATATACAGTAAGCATCACGGGCTGCACAGTGAAGCTCTTTCACTCGCTCGTTCCAACCTGGTACAACATTATACTTATAAGCACCTTTGCGATTTGACCGGAGTGTGTGACCACACCTCTTCAATGTAATCATGATAGAATTGTAAAAGTCATCGAGATCATGATGATGATTACAGTTATGACAATTGGGATTATTGCATCTAACACCCGGTGGAACATTCAGTTTGCTCAATTAAACGTTCGTGCATTCTCTGTATGCGTCAATATCTTGTGGGTTTAATCTGTCCCACTGGATGCCTTGCTTAATCTCATTAGTATTGACACTACCACTAACGCATTCTAGTACAATATCACTGTCTATGCTGAACGATATTGGGTGGTGATCAGAATAAATAACGTCATCAAGTATGGACATGTTAGATAGGCAATCCTTCACATCAGCGGTACATATGACATGGTCTAGCCATGATGAAGTTCCCCAGGCAGAACTAACGTATGTATATGTGTCTATTGGGAGAGTATCTTGATCACATATAGCCAGAGTAAATTCTTTGCAGAAATAAAATAAAAGATACTCCCAAAAACTGATTTCTTGGAAATATCTGCGTTAAAATCACCAACAATAGTGATGCACGACCTATTAATATTATTAACATATACAGCAATTTTTGACATATAATCATTGAACTTGTCCCTGTTTTCCTCGCATTCATAAGGTAAATATACGTTTAGTAGATAATACTCCTTATTACCCCAACAAACACCTACACCACCATACGGCCTACCAGTTAAAATACCACAAGATGCATCTACAGGAGAAACAACATAACCCACATAACCATCGTGACAGGTGTTTAGTATATGGCAATCTTGCTTAGTGAGCATAAGCTCTTGTAGGCACAGTATATCACATTCCATTAACATCATTTAAGAAGGGCATAAAACCTTTAAATCCATTACAATTAAAAGATGTGATGTTAATTTCCATAACTTAGTTCTTGGTGTTAACGTATACACCAGTTGTCCGGGTCATAAAACTTAGATGCGTCATTGCATATAACATCAACCTTGAATGAGGCATAACTCTCATGCTTAGTTTTTAGTTTCACACATTTGGCCTCGAGCTTATGCACAGACTTCACATACAAAGACATGTCATCGACAGTGACCGTAGGATCCAGTCGTGAGATAAAGGCTGTCAGGAATTGTCCATCCTTTACTTTGAGCTGGTTACCGCATTTCCGCGTGCCGATCACCGCCTTCGAACCGTTACTGCGCCTTTTCTTGCCAGACACCAGCTTAAAGTCATCATCAATGATAGTCTTACTTGGTTGTTTCGCGACACCCGGCGCATGGCTCCCAATAACGTCCGCAGCTGGTAGAAGTGTTATGTTAACCATCGCAGGGCTACGCTGACGAGTAGACGTAGCTCGAATGTTACTCATGGTTACGTCGGCCGACGTGTGGTTCGGTTCGGCTGTGGTGACTGCGCTGATCGGCGGCAGATTCACCTGAAGCGTCTGTCAATCATCTGTCGTGAGCTCAGGCTTACGCTGAGGCCATATCACCGGGTCCGGTTCCCTCGATTTGATGGCTGTCATGTCACGCCGCAGATCTGCCATTTCTGCCCGCATCGCATGAAACTTGTGCAGCGCCATCAGTATATCTTCAGTGTTGTTTTTCTCTTTATGATGCCCTTGTCGGCGCCGGCCCTGACGCAAAGCAAGACGACTTCGCATTCGTATAGGGTCTGTTTAGCTGCTGCGATCTCGCTGGAAGTGAAGTGGTCAACGCACAACTTTACCAGCGTGTCATGCACCATGATGTCCATCTTGTTGAAGAGATAGCAAAGTATACCATTGCATATGATGTGAGTTTGGCCATCTGTCTGAACTTTGGCAGCACACTGACCACGGGCCGGGGATCGGCAGTTGGCAGTGTGATCACTTGCATTGTTCGAAGGGGTAGCGCTGTCAGTCATAATGGTTGTCAAGCTGACGGGCGCTTGAGTGTGACCAGTGCGTTCACGGTCAGAAGAACAAAGCCGTTAAGATTCGATTTTAAAAGTACAGTCCCACTCCGAGTACAGATTTCTTCCAATTGGTTTAGTTCTGTCAGTCTAATCACAGCATTTACTCTTTCCCGCAGGTTAATATCAAGAGTCAGGTGTAGACACACCACAATGTAGACAGACAGATATATATATATATAAAGTGTTTGTATTTTGTAAACTAAGAGTTGAAGGAAAACTGATGACTAATAATATTTTGATAACTCAACACGTCTTCAGTGGTCACTATAAAATCAGACCGTTTATTAGTTTGCCACAGACAACTATTAACATAATGTTGTCGGCATTTTACCCCTGCCCACTGCACCATTCACCCCACACATTGTGTGACTGTTAAGAATTACAATATGGATGATGGCGTTTCCCCAAACTAGGTATTAAATATTGCACTGTATAATTGTTTAAAGTACTGTAAGACTTGACATGTGAAGGCAAAAGAAAACAATCACATACAAACCTTCTTACTTTCTGTAGACTTCAAGTCATCTTCCTTTATGACGCTGACGTCCATATCAGAAAATTCTTTGCGAAACTTCTCGTAGAGTTCTTCGTCTATTTGTGTGAGTCGAAGTGCTTTTGTGTCTACGCTTGTGATGAGCTGAAGAGATAGGTTGTTACGTGTTACGACTCACGAGCAATGACACACAAATATTGTTACTTGTTGCGACACATGACAACTGCACTGACACACAAATGGACTGTTCTAAAGCATGTCTGCTATTGCTTTGGGTGACTTCTCTCGTGTGTGACCATAATCCTGGGCATGGATTGTTTCTAACAATAATGTACCTGCAGTCTGTCATGACTAACGACCACATAAACAAAGCAAGTGACCAACAGTTTTACCTGTTATGAATAACAAGAACACGCAACAGCCACAATACAATAAACAGACAACTGCAAGTTACGATAATACACAAGTTCACCTTGAATAACATAACAACTACTACAGCAAGAACAAACAGATGATTGATCCTTAAATGACTATAAACTGTACTAATGCCCCAGTAGTTACCAGATGGAATACCTATCTTTATTCTCAGTACATGCTTGCTTTAGAAGTGGTTGCCCAAGTCAGATTCTGCTGTACAATTACAAGTAGTTTTCAGTCCAGCAGTGTAGATTGAGTACCAATTCAACTATTGTTATTCTTTACAAGCTGAGCCTGAGTAACCCGGTGTTGGACGGGGAAAAAAGGCAGTCATATGTACCAGACACCCCAAACCCATCCCAAATGTTTCCAGCCTACCTGCATTAATAAATGGTAACTGGTCATAGGCCTAGTTATTAGGACAACCTTTTGCAAAAATCTCAATCTCAATCGCTCACCTGTCTAACTCAATAACTGACGTAACCAGCAACAGCGGATGTTGGGTTGAAATTTTAGCCCGATACATGCAAAACTAATGGAGATGTGGGTGCACAAACAAACAGAGAACAGACTGTTTTATAATATAAATATGTCGTGCTCCTAGTTATCCAATGTAACTTTTGACACTCACTTTTTATAATACACTAAGTTGATGGGTGATAATTTTGACGCTAAATTACACATAGCTCTATCTGTAGGAAATATATGAAATGCGAAAGAAGGCGCTACTTGTAAGTGTGCGGATGTGACCAATGACAGGTAGACCTGGTGCATGTTAAGCGCTGAGGATTTTCAAATGTCAATAATTTAAAAGGTATTCAAAATTTCTGCATACACCAACGGCATATTTGTCAATGGCAAAATTATCTTTATGATGATATAGAAAGACATTAAATTCTGTGACTGGAACTCCTCGTACAGTCTTTTGAAATATAAGTTCTCCACCCCAGTTGAATTTCGAAAATTTATCAATCTACGAATCATCCCAATGAGCCTGGTAGATCACATGCACAATTTCCGCCCAATACATGTAAAACTGATGGAGATGTGGGTGCACATACAAACAGAGAACGAACTGTTTTATAGTATAGAAGTCGTCTGTACAACAATAATCAGGGAAACTGTGAGAACAAACTGAAGCATGTCGACAGACACTCACACTGAAGTACATTTCTGCATGCTGATACGCTTTCATCGCCCAATGCATCTCAATCGTTGGCTGTAAATGAAACACTATATTATATAACAAGGCAATATAGATACACTAATACAATGCCAGATGAATGCCACATGTACACAACATCTGGCTTAGTAGAACATTTTCTTAATCATAACAAACAATCCGTTTGAACTACAAAGTGAGACTAAATTAAAGGGGGTCTGAAATGCACCTGTTTTATGCTATATATTTCAATAATATACCTTCTATGTAAACATTAATGGTGACAGAAACCTTGCACATTGCATGACATTGACACCATAGTGGGCCAATACCCATTCAAAACACTGTTTAATGACGGTTCTCTGGTGAATTCAAAATTTAAAACAGTCATTCTACCAAACTTACTAGCTACGTTTAGAGAACATCTAGATACATGTATACATACAGGGCTGCATGCCGTCTTTCAACAGACATGTGATATTGCAACAGTACATGAAATACAATTAAACTGACCTTGTCTCTTCCTCATTTATTCATATACAATGTTCCTAACTCTAGAATAAATATATGTTGAAGGTATATAATGGCTGTCAAATTGCATTTAATATATACCTAATGCACTGTTCATAATTTGAATGATACACCCAGTCACCCTCAAAACATTCTTGAAAATTTATCTGAAACATTTATATAGGCATATATATATAAAAAAGGCCAATTCCGTATCAATTCCATTTAAGAAAAAGGCCAATTCCATTTCAAGCGACATATTTTCCGTTTCAGAAAAAAACAAATTCTGATGCATTTTCAATTATGCATTTTTCGTTTATGGTGGTTGACACGAGGTATAGCCTCGATTATCCAGGCGCTGTGAGGTGGCAGCATTGTCCCATCACAACGGCCTGGATTATTAAGCTCCAGCCAATGTTACTGGTAGGGGGCTTTACCCCAGATTCGGGAAGAGACAATGATTGGCTCTCAGGCCAACTATAAAATAACAAATTAAACAAGGATACACTTTTATCAGATAATACTATACTATAACAAATATTCAACATTAAACTTATATTGAAACATGTCGGAAAAAAATAAACCGACATTAAACTTTTGTCGTAGTTTAATGCCTTTTAATCACATGCACATTCACTAGGTGGCATCTCTCGTGGCATAACATTCAGAGCCAGACTATCATTCTGGCGAAGTCACGCAGCCAGGCGACAGTCAGTTAACCGAGACTACACGGTTAACTGACTGTCGCCTGGCTGCACGAGAATACACGAGGTAGCACGGACGCCATGACACTTTGAAACGTTTTGCCTTCAGCCAAAATCCACCAAAATAAACGAATACTGTTGCATAGTAATCATGTTTGTTTCAAAATATCTCAAATAAAGTCAGTATCGTTTACGGAGTTGGTGATTCTACTATTTCAGTGTTTATGGAGTTTCCATTCGAAAACAAATCCTATTTCAAAATGTTGATTACGTGGAATTCCATCCGTTTTCCACGATGGCGGAATTTCTGTTCCAAAAGTTCAATTCCATTTCAAAACCTGAATGCCGCAATCGTGGAAAAACAGTGTCCCCACACCTTAATATGAAACAGAGAAATTAAATGTCAACATACGTCATTACCCAACTTCTCCGCCGGAGAATTCAACATGGCCGACACCGCCGACGCCTCTGAGCCGCCCTGGTGGCAAAAGGAAACATTATAATTGCAAAACAGTTGATACTGATTAGCGTAAGTAAAAACCTTGTCATATAAAACAGAACCATAATCATCTAAGCAATACAATACACATGACAAGGCTGGACATTAAGACTAGCCCAGCACCTTTAAGGTTGCTGCGTCGGCTATTATATGCTTCTTTTGAATTAATCATTTCTAATATAAGTTTTGAAGATAAGCTAACCGTTTTTTCTCAGAGTTTGCCTCAGATACTAAACAATACTCTAGACCAAAAATAATTGATTTTTTATGTTGTTTAGAGATATTTAAATGTGTTTAAAGACAATTAAAAAATATCTCAAAAATCACCTTAAAATGGCATTTTATTTCATTTTTACTCCCCAAATTAAAAATTTGTATGGTTGTAAGTACAAACATATTATTGACATTCATACAGGGTTTTTGGTAAACAAATGCATATTAAGTTTGTTATACCTTCATAAACATTTTGCTACAATGTTGAAAGACAGCAAAAATCTGTACTGCATGTTTGGCACGACCAATTCACCAAACATAGAACCATCCCGTGCAATTTTGGGTAAACACAAGTCGAGTTCATATGCCAAGTTATGGCTTTGTAAGTATTGTAGTTTTTTTTATAAAAAGTTACTTTAAGTAATACTTACTGGTTGTTACAATTATAAGGGTGTCACCAGATGGTTGTTTTTTGCTTAGAAATGTGACTTTTTTTACTGGCATGTGGCTTATTTCAACACAATTTGACACACACTTCTATTACTGAGATTTCCCCTCAAGGTTTTCCTGCCAAGTTGTCTCATGATATTGTGTTACGAAGGGCCATGTGTTGAACTTGTTGTGGTAGACAAGATTGATTGACACCTGCTGGGGTCAGTCACGTGTCATTGCAAATGGCGGCTGAGGTCGGGGCATTATCGGAGAATAAACAAAACAAAACTACCGCCAGTATTTGGTGATTTGATACCGTGATGCATTTAGATAATTATAACACAACAGCATAGTGGCATGAGAATAACCAGACTATATGATCTGCATTCATGGTGAATGAATTTATGTTTGAACTGAGCTGACGCACACGTGATCGTCACTATGGAAACATCGTCAGTTTCCAAGAATTTGAAAAGGGACTTTCCACAGACACACTAAAAATAGTAGTTTTTAAAGGACTGATTGGTGACATATGGTGATAGTGCCTTGGTTTTTTTAATAATACACTTTACACATGTTCATACTGACACCTACTAATGTTCTATGAAGAATAAAATTAAGAAATCAACCACACGATACCCGGTGCAGCTACCTTAAGAACATTGCAAAACGTTATACAATAGTGGAGTAATTCCATAAGTATTCCAATAAAAGGCAGCAATACTTGAGTCTACTATTTCCCCAGTTCATCAGATATGACCCATGCGTTGATTGCTATGAGACTAAACCAGCGTCGTAGATTGACCCATATAGAGCTGCTCTAGAAATTTATAAGTACAGAAAAGAGCATTATTTCTCGAGTATATGCCATGAAAATAATCCTAAGTTAATATAGTTTTAATGGCAAAATCGAGACTCATGGGCCCAGATTCTATATCTTTTACTTTCTTACCTTTGATTACCTGCAAACCATACTGATGATAATAATTATGCTTTAATTAATCGAGTTACTTTTTAACAGAAACAATGCCAATATTATAACTAACACACGCACTCACTCGTATATATTAATGATATATTATATATATTTATATCGCGCCACTGAACAACATTTCTGTGAAGCTCGACAAAATATCAATTTTACGGTAACCGCAGAGCAACGGATAGTCACCGCCGTAGGCGTAGAAGTCGAGTTTTACTTGAGTTCGTTTTACTAAATTTGATCATGGTAGGAATGTAAAATCATTTGTTTTTCTAACATAGTGTGTGTATATATATATATGTAAGATATGTGAGGAGAAATTTGGTGGCAGTAGTTGGTCGTTTTCATGGTTAGGTCAGAAAGTAAAAGATCGCCAACAGCTGTTTTCAAGATGGTAAAGCCCAAGTCAACAATAGTCAATACTCAACAGACAAGAAAATTACAAGTGTACACAGACGCATGTGGCTGAGCGATATTATGTCGACTGCGGTTAAAAGTATATACTGTTGCTATTAACAACATTTCTGTGGATTGACTGTTCACGAGACAATAAAAATTGCAATGAGCTTATACAGATTAATACAAATCAACACGATTAGTGCCTAATTGATTATAATTATTTACACATACCAACGAATCCATCTTTCACCGGAAGTGTGATATCTAAAATATGGAAGGGGATTCGGATAATGTGCGTTACCGCTTCATTAGGTGCCTGAAACGTCTCGGCAAAATGTAACCTGCCATAGCAAAGTGGGTATTACATCGCAATATATTGTGAAATGGACTTCTGTACCTTTTTCGATTCCACAGATCATGAACTTTAAAACGGTACCTCATTTGTTGAGATATGTTCAGTTGGTTTTGGTTTCTTCCTAACACTGAACCAAGCTATAAAAAAGAAACGTTTTGAGAAACGAGGTACTTTTGACTCATACTGTCTATTGGTTTTTAATGTATTCGCATATGCATGCATTTATTAGTTTTGGATTGTTTTAAAGGAAAATAAACTGGACATTGGTATATGAGATTATAAATTATGATTTTCTGCCCAAATAAAAAAATGTATGTAACATATTACCTTTGACAAATAATTTTGCCTCGTGTTCAGAATATATACATGTACGACTTAATAATCGGTTCCCTTTGGCGGGTCACCATTACCTCTAAAGTAGTTTGTAATAACAATATGTCTAAGCTTAAAACATTAATTGTCACACAATACAATACAGTACAGTACAATAGAATACAGTACACCAAAATACAATACAACTTTATTCATCCCCGTAACGGCAATTATCTTGGAGCAATTGTTACAATACAGCGGCGCGGGAACGAAATTCATATTGGGGGAGGGGGGCCGGCTGCTGGAGCTTCAGCACCACTGAACATTTTTCGTCGCCGCGCCGCCGTAACTTCACATCTTCCTTCAACTTCTGTCTGCGCTGTCTCGGTTGGCTCGATTGTGTGTCATCGCGGAAGACGTTGGGGTGTTGAAATTTGTTCGCCGCTGCGCCACTATGCCGCTGTAACTTCTGCTTCTCTCCGTTGTCTCGGCTGAACTGATGACATCCGAAGACGGGAGGGGGGGGGGATGCTTTGAAAAAATCTTCGCATACACGTTAATCGTCTCATAAAATTTAGATTTCCACCCGCCATTGACGCTCGCAACAAAACAAACATTTACATTCACATTTAATGTGGGGCAGAACCATATGTTTGCCCCCGGAGAAATTGCAAGGGAGCGCAGCTGCCCCCCCTGTTCTCGTGCCTATGTTAATATAATAATTTAATTGTGCAATTATTTGCAGGACAACAAATAAACTTTTATTAAGGCTAACGTTATTCTAGGCGGCGTTTAATTTTATTTTCTACATCAATAACTATACTAATTGAAAATCGACCTCTTAGGAACACACACTTTTACAGAAATTGAAATGTATTACTGTATGAGCTTATTTTAACGAACGTTGAAAAAACCTACTTGTTGTTTTATTTAGCAAACAATGTGTAGTCTCGAGAGACGATGCTGATGAGCGCTTTTGTCAGTTTCTGGTAATTTGGCAACGTTTGCTATGGCTGTGCAGTCACATTTTGGCGTGACACTCCCTGCCGAGGCCAAAACAGATGACAGCGGTAGTACAGCTTCTTGTTTGTGCCGCATCCTCTTTTCCGCCGCATGCTGGTGTTTCTTTACAGACGTCCTTGGATCTGGGGGCTGGACGTCACACTGGCTTCGCGCCAATGGCGAGTTGTCTTTCGGCAAGCAACCGTCCTCCATACACCGTACGTAGCGGATACATCTCTGGCTCAGCAATGAGTGCAAGCTGGGGATCCTTGCACAGTCCAGTATGTCGTTGTAGGGCACACGGTTCTGCCATGTGATACCAAAGGTGCGCTTGAGGCACAGCATGTAAAATATATTGAACGGCGCTCCTGTAGGTGGTCAACGATTCACTACCCCGGAGGAGGGTGCTCAGCACACAGGTCAGGTAGGTCATCATCTTGGTGTTGTCAGTGAGCGTCTCGCTTTCCCATACCCTTTTGAGGTTGGCCATAGTGACTGCGGATTTTCCGATGCGCCTGTTTATTTCAGTGTCCAGCGAAAGGTTGTTGGAAATGTTTCACCCGATGAAGGTGGAGTCTTCTACTACATCCAGGGTCTAATCATTTATGTTGATAGATGGGACGTGGCTGGCACCCTGCGCAATGATATTCATCTTCTTCAGGCTGACTGTTAGTCCAAGCTCTCTGCAGGCGTGTGCAAAGCGATTAACCAGCACCTGGATGGCCTCTCCTGAGTGGGAAATGAGTGTTGCATCATCCGCAAACAACAGCTCCCTGACGCACACCTCTGTCACCTTTGTTTTTGCACGTAGACGTGCAAGGCTGGTCAGCTACCCATCAGTTCTGTTGTAGAGGTAATACCGTTTGAGGAAGAGTCGAAGGCATAAGAGAGCATGAGTGACAAGAATATTCAAACAGCGTTGAAACGAACACACAGCTTTGCTTGACGCCACTGGAAATAGGGAATGGTCCCAACGTTGAACCATCATACACAATTGTGCCATTCTTGTTCTCATGGAAGGAAACCACCATGCTGCGTAGCTTAGGATGGCAGCCCATCTTCTCAAGCAGGCGAAAGAGTCCCATTCTGCTTACAAGATTCAAAGCCTTATAGTCGGGTCGATGAACGCCATGTGCAGGGATATCCCCTGCTATATGCACTTTTCCTGGAGCTAGCATGCTGAAAATATCATCATATTTTTGATGGCAAATCTTCCTGCCTCTAAACTCGCACTGGGATTCTGGGTAAACACGAGAAACAAGTTTGTGAAGTGTGATTAGCGAGACCCGAGCGAAGGCCTTCCCAACAATGCTCAATATTTCTTTATAAAATATAATTACATTACAAATAAATTTCGTTATTCCTAAATTACAGAAATGTTGCCCTGCAAATCATATAAATATAATTTATCAATTGGCTTTCAAAGAATAAGCTAGGCCTATGTAGGCATATTACCAAATTGCAACATTATGTCACCTATCTGTAGAGAACATTATAACCGGTCCCTTGCTCCCGCATAATAACCGGTCCCTTATACCAGTGCGCATGCGCTACTAGAAACGGAACCATTACACACTCGCATTTCAACCTGTTCAATACTTGTTTAGTTATTGTCATTTCACGCTTTCTCTTTAGTAAAGTGACTGAACAAATGGAACTATGTTCTTATTTATAACTAAACAACTTGATGGCGCCTGTGAACGTTGAGTGTCCGATCGAGGATTGTGACTATACGGCTACGCACGCAGAGGCGGCAGTGGTGGCTGCTATGCTGAGTGTACACGCCACTGTGCACGTCGCAGTCCCCCGGGCGCTGGGCGCGAATGCGAAGATGGAGAAACTCAAGCGTCCTTCCTTAGCACTGGCCGGGACGGGCGAGGCCTGGCCATACTTCATAACCCGCTGGGGTGAGTACAAGACGGGTACTAAACTTGTTGGACCCGACATAGTCGCACAACTACTGGAATGCTGCGAGGAGGAGTTGAGAAAAGACCTCACTCGCGCAGCGGGCAAGAGCCTAATGAGCAGTGACGAAAAAGACGTCCTCACCGCCATGAAGGCACTTGCCGTCCGAGCGGAGAACACTGTGGTAGCTCGGGTAGCCCTGTCTAACATGCGGCAGGGACACGAGGAGCCCATCCGGTCGTTCTACGCCCGTATCAAGGGGCAGGCGGACACATGCAAGTACGAGAGGAAGTGCACTAAGACGGAGTGCGATCAAGTCAACGACTTCACAGAAGAGATTATACGCAATGTGATTGCCCGCGGCATCGCAGACCAAGAGATACAACTTGATCTGCTCGGTGAAAAGAACCAGGACATGCCATTAAAGGACATGATTGAGTATATCGAGGCCAAGGAGTCTGGAAAACGCTCGGCATCGCGTCTACTCGACCCTCAGAACACGGATGCGATCAGCAGCTCGTATCGGCGGGGGAAACAGCAGAACGTCCGCAACAGGGGAGGAGCCAGGCCGGAGAAACCGAAAGCCAAGCCCAAAGGGGGTGCATCTACTGCGGCGAGGTGGGTCACGGCAAGACGCCCCTGTGGCACACCAGACGCACCGAGTGCCCCGCGTATGGTAAAAAGTGCCAGAAGTGTGGCCGCCAGAATCACCTCGACAAGGCGTGCCTGAGCGGACGACCGACTAAGCCCCCATCTGAGGAGACAGACGAGCTGTATGACTAGCAAACGGCAGCCTTCGTCAAGCTATGCACGGTCACCTTGGACAGCGCGGGCGACGGGTTACGCACACTCCCCCTCGCTCACCATCTGTACGATGATATGTGCGATAAATGGACGAAACGCGTGTCCAACCCGCAGCCGTACATCAACCTCACTCTTACCAACGAGCGCGAAGATTACAAAGCGCTGGGTTTTGACCTCCTGAAACGCACCCGCGCAGTATCCCTGCCTGTCATGGCCGACACGGGCTGTCAGAGCTGCCTGATCGGCATTGGAGTCACCCAACAAATGGGCCTGAGTACCAAGGACTTCATACCCGTATCCATGACTATGAAGGCTGCGAACAACAAGGGAATTCGTATTCTCGGAGCTGTGGTGGTCAGATTCGCCGGTAACAGTGGCACTCGGAGATTGGAGACGCGCCAAATCGCGTACCTGACAGACACCTCGGACCGCATATTCCTCTCCCGCGCAGCTTGCGTGGCCTTGGACATGATCTCGGACAAGTTCCCAACACTCGGGGAGGTCAACCTGGCGACCTCTGAATTGTGTGACTGCCCGCGACGTGCAGAGCCGCCGACCAAGCCGACCACACTCCCCATGCCGGCGACCGAGGCTAACAGAGAAACCTTACAGAAACACTTACTCAGAATATACGCTCAGAGCACTTTCAATACGTGCCCGCACCAGCCCTTACCGAGAATGACTGGCCCGCCGCTACGTCTTATACTCGATGAGGATGCGACGCCGGTTGCCCATCACACTCCCATCCCCGTGGCCATACACTGGCAAGACGAGGTAAAAGCAGGCCTTGACCAGGACGTTCGTCTCGGCGTGTTAGAGGAAGTACCCATCGGTACGCCGGTGACATGGTGTCACCGCATGGTAATCTGCGCGAAAAAGAACGGCAAGCCGCGACGCACCATCGACTTCCAGGCCTTGAACAAACATGCGTTCCGCGAAACCCACCACACCCAATCCCCGTTCCACCAGGCGAGACGCATACCTAACGGGAAACGCAAGACCGTATTCGACGCATGGAACGGCTACCACAGTGTCCCTCTACACGAGGACGACCGCCACAAGACGACCTTCACCACTCCATGGGGACGCTACCGGTACCTATCGGCTCCACAAGGGTATATAGCGTCAGGAGATGGTTATACACGACGATACGACGAGATCGTCGCGGACATTGGTGACAAGACCAAGTGCGTGGACGACACGCTACTATGGTCAGATACGATCGAGGAGAGCTACTTCCAGGCGGTCCAATGGCTGGATATATGTGGCCGGAATGGAATCATCCTCAACCCGGATAAGTTCGTCTTCAGCGCACCCACAGTGGACTTTGCAGGCTTCACGATCACCATGACTGACGTGCGACCATGCAGCCGCTACCTGGAGGCGATCCGCGATTTCCCACAACCGCGTAACATCACCGACGTCAGATCGTGGTTCGGGCTGGTCAATCAAGTGGCCTACGCGTTCAGCATGGCCGAACGAATGCATCCGTTCCGGAAGCTCCTGAAAAATGGAGAACGCTTCACGTGGTCCCCGGAGTTAGAGGACATATTCCGCGAGTCGAAGGACGTGATCGTTCAAGAAATCGAGCGCGGCGTCCGCATCTTTGACAAGACCAAGCCTACATGCATCGCCACAGACTGGTCGAAGGAGGGCATTGGATTCTGGCTATTTCAAAAGCACTGCCGATGCTCACCAATCAGACCCTTCTGCTGCAACGACGGGTGGAAAATAACCCTGGTCGGCAGCAGGTTTACTCACGCAGCAGAATCCAGATACGCGCCCATAGAGGGCGAGGCCCTCGCAGTCGCGGATGCCTTGGACAAGGCGCGCTACTTCGTGCTGGGTTGCGAGAATTTGATCGTAGCGGTAGACCATAAGCCGCTGCTGAAACTCCTTGCGGACAGAGCCCTTGACGACATACCTAACCCCCGCCTCAGGAACCTCAAGGAGAAGACCCTGCGTTATCGCTTCCGCATCACACATGTCCCAGGCATAAAGAACAAGGCGGCAGACGCCATGTCACGTAGGCCGGTCGGCACCGCGCTACCATCACTCATGAACCTATCAGACGACAATGCTGCCATAGTGAACCACCTACCATCCAGCATGCACACCAACTTCCTATCTCTCCTACGCCGAGTCGAACCGGATGACGACGACGACGACGACGTCGAGGAGGACAACCTGACATGGTGCGCCGCGGGCCTCGAATTATTGCGATCAGTGACATGGGACCGTGTCAGGGAGGCTACCAGCAGCGACGTCGATATGCACACACTGGAGGAAATGGCAACCGACGGCATCCCCGACTCGAAGATCGAGATGCCAGAGACGATTCGCGACTATCACCAGTACCGCGAAAACATCACATCGACAGACGGAGTGATCCTATACAAGGACAGGGTTATCATACCGCCCTCACTCCGCGGTGAGGTACTGAGCACCCTACACGCTGCCCACCAGGGCGTATCGATGATGACCGCCCGTGCAGAATCCTCTGTGTTCTGGCCAGGCATATCGGCCGACATCAGCACCACTCGGAAAAATTGCGAACACTGCCACCGGATAGCACCCTCACAACCTGGAGCACCGCCCATCCCACCGATCCCGGTCGTTTACCCCTTCCAGGCAGTGTGCTCGGATTTCTTCGTACACAGGGGCGTACACTACCTCGTGACGGTGGACAGATACTCAAACTGGCCAATCATATCGCAGTCGACAGGTGGCGCCACCGGCCTCATCAACCACTTACGTCGCGCCTTCGTGACGTACGGGACGCCAGAAGAGCTCGCATCGGACGGGGGTCCGGAGTTCACCTCTACCGAGACCAGGTCTTTCCTGCACAGATGGGGCGTACACCACCGCCTATCATCGGTGGCCTTCCCCTACAGCAACTGTCGTGCAGAGATTGGGGTGAAGAAGATGAAACGACTCATCACCGACAACACCGGTCCGAAGGGAGAACTGGACACTGACGCTGTGCAGATAGCGATACTACAATATCGCAACACACCCGACCCTGACACAAAGATCTCCCCGGCAATGTGTGTCTTCGGCCGCCCGACACGCGATTTCATCCCGATTATCCCCGGGAAATACAGACCACATGAGACTTGGCGTGAGACACTCAAAGCAAGGGAGGAAGCCCTCCGTAAACGCCACATCCGCACAACTGAAACCTGGGCGGAGCACACTAAACGCCTTCCACCACTCGCGGTAGGGGACTTAGTCCGCGTACAGAACCAGACAGGACCTCACCCCAACAAATGGGACAAGACGGGCAGTATCGTTGAGGTACGTCAGCACGACCAATACGCGATCAAGATTGACGGATCGGGCAGAGTCACACTTCGGAACAGGAAATTCCTGCGCAAGTTCAGCCCAGTTCACTACGACCGGCCGCCAACCCGATCGATCTATGACGACCTAGCAACCCGCGTCACCGTATCAACACCCGTCGTGACACCGCAACTACCTGACCTCGATAACGACCCTGCGACACCTGCGACGCAGACGGGGCACACACCGCCACCGACATTGACGTCAGCGAGAACACCCCAGCGCAAGACACCGCCCGCTGCAGTCACGCCTGCAACCCCAGGACGAGACACACCGAGGCGCGCGATCCTCTAGACGCCACCACCAGCCCCAGATACCCCGAGATCTCCACACACATCGGAGCCTGACGTGGAACCACCAGCACCAGCAATTGGTCAACGACGATCCACCAGAGCGACCAGCGTGCCTACCTGGCACAAGGACTACTCCATGGGATAGTCAATAAACATTTATCAGCCTTTATCCAGTAGCATAAAGACTCGGAGGGAGATAGAGAACATTATAACCGGTCCCTTGCTCCCGCATAATAACCGGTCCCTTATACCAGTGCGCATGCGCTACTAGAAACGGAACCATTACACACTCGCATTTCAACCTGTTCAATACTTGTTTAGTTATTGTCATTTCACGCTTTCTCTTTAGTAAAGTGACTGAACAAATGGAACTATGTTCTTATTTAATCTGTACCATTTTAAATGTAAACGCGGGAATGTATTGTTCAACAGTTTGCCAATTCAGTTGTAGACGTTGTAGAAATCAATAGCGTGAACGCGTTAGGAATCAACGAAAATGCACCGTTAAACGCTGATTTGGCCAACTCAGTTGTAGAACTCAATAGTCTGCGCGGTGCATAAAACTAATTTGTTTTGTTAATTACCCCACATTAGCTTTTATGTTTATTGTCACATTTATATTCCTATATGGTGTTGACACATGGACAGCCTAATAACCGAGGTAGAACGAACTGCGGAACACCAATAACAAGGGTCCACCTTCAAGGATCACCAAGGAGATTTGCGGAGGGCCATCCAGTAACAACACCCTTATAAGACACAAGCAAGGAGATACGTTGACGTCAGACAAATAATAAGAAAGCAGACCCGCAGAACATTTTGAAGAAATGCTAAACAGAGCCATTCCACCAGCTCTGTCGCACATCCAAGAAGCCACCGAAAAACTGGACATCAACGTTGAGCCATCCACCAAGGAAGAAAGTGTTGCTGTTATCAAGAAACTTAAGAACGGAAAGGCACCAGGTCATGTCATGACCAACTAAATGCAGAATTACTCAAGAAGACGCAGCCATCTGCTGTCCTTATTTGTGACGACATGGAAGGAGAATAACATTTCCAAGGACTGGTGCAAATGTACAATTGTTAAAATCCCCAAGAAATGTGACATGGCCAACTGTAGCAACTGGCGAGGCATTACTTTGCTGATATCTCCCAGCTAGAGCTTCTGCAAGATTATTGTTAAGCGAATGTCAGCGGCAGTAGACAAGGTGCTAAGAAAGGAGCAAGCTGGATTCCGAAAAGGAAGAGTGTTATATATTCAGACACTACAGTTATACGTACACGTGGTTCTTAGGGTTGGCACTCAACTGAACTTTATTTGCATATGTGCATACCAATACTCACATAGTTCTCAACTACAACGTGTATCACTACGCATCACTATACACGTAGTCCACCATACAGACATGCATATATAACATTTCCCTCCCGGACTAATTATGAAAAAGTCTACTAATATTACTCACTAGAATAACTTCTTCTGTATACCTATACCAAAATGATCTACCCGACTAACATAGTAACATAGTTATGTACTAGCAATGTAATTCAACAATACAGTAACATTTAATCCTGTTACTTATAACTACACTCATAAACGTAGAGTTACAATAGCATTTTACCTCGCTACTTTGTAACATACGTAGACCACAGTGGCTCATGTATCCCTGTTACACTGCAGATCTAGTCCATCTGGTACCTTTCTCAGAAGACCTTATCAGGTGTGTTTCATTCTCAACCTGAGTAGAAAGCTGCAGAAAGGAAGTGGTTTCCGCCATATGTGTCAGTGGGCATGAAGAGGAGTAAGTAAGTAAGAACTCAGAATCAATGTATTTGACCTATATAAATACGATACATATACAATGAATAGTGTAAGTAATAGATAAGGTCGGGAGACTCCCATTAAGATATATAATATCGCTAGCACAGGAGCCACCCCATAAATATAAACAACAACAAAATTTACATGACACAAATCAGAATAGCATTGTTTTTACAGTTCATAATTACTCAATGTATCAACATGCATACACAATACAAGGACTGATTATATGTACTCGTGCACACATTGACGTACATGTGGATACTTAGGTATACAATTCAATACGTATTACGAATTACAAATAAAGCAATTATGAATACAACAACTGGATTCATAATAAAAAATATTTGTGTTTGGTGTATATTAAAAAATCATATAGACTGTGGGTGTAAATTTTATTAATGATAATACTTGATGTATTGTTAACTGTATCTACTATGTTGTGTCTAATGCATTCTTTTGCAAATTCATGTTTGAATCTATATATGTCCAGATTATTTATTTCACCTGTGCAGTGCTGATGAATATCATAGATGTGTGTGTTTGGAAAACACATTGAAGTAGTATGGTAAAAGGTTGTTAATTAATTTATAGTAAAATTTTAATTGTTGGATTTTATAAATGTCATCCAACTTTAGCAACTGAAGTCTTTTAAAAATAGGACTTGTGTGAGCATTATATTTACTTAAGGATATTAATCGTATTATTTTCGTTTTGGAATTTGAAAATTCGATGTGCCTGATGACCCCATAAAAGTAAGCCATACTTAATATGAGGGAGAATAAGAGCATTGTACATAATGTATTAAGTGGTAAAAAGTGTTTAAGTTTATTTAATATGCCTATTGTTTTATATATATATATATATTTAATGACTTTGTCAGTTTAAATGGTTATTTATTGTGATGCCTAACAAATTGAAATCATTATAAGTATGGTGTTGACGCGTTCCGCATTTACAAGAACCTTTTAATTAATGTGTTGATAGTGAGATACTGACTAAATGTCCCCCTGCAGTCACCTCTCTTATATGGTCACTGTATAAAAGAAGGGGTGGTCGTTCAAGAGGGGGATTTCTCAATATACCAATTTCAAAAAGAATATACAGTTGACAGAACGGTTTATATTGCAAAGTGTGCATAGGACAGAATAGAAGTGGTTCCGCCCTGGAAGACATCGATGTGTCAAATTGGTCTATATGTCTAAGGCACGTTTATAATATATTACATAAAATTATGATTAATTTTAGGAATGACCACGTACATTGCCATAATTTTTATTTTTCTGTGCGAGGTCGTGTCCGAGAAATCTAGCCAATAAGATGCTAAGTAATATGCGTTCCTTCAATGAAACGCAAACTCGATGCTGATTGGGTAATTTAAACATCTAAAATAGGCCGCGAAATTTGAAAGGTTAATATTTTGGATGAAAGGTTTGATCACATTATTGATTACACACCCGTTCATTGATATGTAATTGTTTATTTTGTATTTATTGAGACCGTGTCATATTATCAGTATTTACCTTTGGAGCTGTGACTACGACCAACGAACGTATACGGTGCTGTCAAACTCCGGCTCGTTCTCCGACTCGGTCAAGACTGTCAATCAATGTCTGTCTCAGACACTGAAATAGTCCTCGACTTGATTTACTTTTAAAACACGGCCACGGGAGCACATCTTTCTGCTATTCGACAAATTACACATCATTTTGTCTGCTTAAGTTAACATGGCAGGTAAGGTCGCAAGGTTACATAATTTAATTTGAAAACAACTCGACTGTCTGCGTTACCGTCAGTGCGTGAACCAGTAGACTAGACTTGATAGGCTAGCAAACTGTTGGCTCTCTTGGTTTCTGGTTCTACAAAAAAATTTGACAAATTACACATAATTTTGGTCTGCTTAAGTTAACGGTTAACATGGCATTAACGAGTCGGTACAAATTGTGAGTAAAGACAAGCTTAAAAACAAACACTAAAATAAGAAATGATCTGATCAACTTGAAATTATGGCAACTAATTTTAAACGCTATTGCTCGATAAATAACGAACGAAGTCGGCGTTATTTCTCGAGCTGCTCGATAAATAACGCCGAATCTGATCGTTATTTCTCGAGCAGCTCGAGAAATAACGCCGACTTCGTTCGTTATTTATCGAGCAGATCTGGACGTGCATGCATGTGCACTTAGAAATAATTTCAAGGCATCTACGTGGACATACTAATTGTTTGAAGTAAATCCGATGCAGTCTGATCGTTTCGTGCCTGTATTTGTCCGCTCCGATGGGAAATGAAGACTTTTCTTATTCGTCGAGCTGCTCGAGAAATAACGCCGACTTCGTTCGTTATTTATCGAGCAGATCTGGACATGCATGCATGTGCACTTAGAAATATTTTCAAGGTATCTACGTGGACATACTAACTGTTTGAAGTAAATCCGACGCTGTTTAATCGTTTTGTGCATGTATTAGTCCGTTCTGATGGGAAATGAAGACTTCTTATTCGTTGAGCTGCTCCAGAAATAACGCCGACTTCGTTCGTTATTTATCGAGCAGATCTGGACATGCATGCATGTGCACTTAGAACTATTTTCAAAGCATCTACGTGGACATACTAATTGTTTGAAGTAAATCCGATGCAGTCTGATCGTTTCGTGACTGTATTTGTCCGCTCCGATGGGAAATGAAGACTTTTCTTATTCGTCGAGCTGCTCGAGAAATAACGCCGACTTCGTTCGTTATTTATTTATCGAGCAGATCTGGACATGCATGCATATACACTTTGAACTATTTTCAAGGCATCTACGTGGGCGTACTAATTGTCTGAAGTAAATCCAACGCTGTTTAATCGTTTTGTGCATGTATTAGTCCGTTCTGGTGGGAAATAAAGATGTTTCTTTTTCCAGTGTCCGCGTAAACTACTAGAAATGTGGATGTCAAGACTGTTCAAGGTTATTTGAAAAAGAAATTCAAGACGATTCTGAACGACAGATGATATCTTTAATTGCAGTAAATTCCAATTCCTATACTTTTCATCGCTTGTTATCACATAAATCCTACACCTGTACACCTTTCATCGCTTGGCATCACCTGAAGCCTACACCTGTACACATTATTTATTTCGCAGGCGCCTTGTCTATTCATTGCAGTAAAACTTACGTGGCTTTTTTGTAACGCTTGCACAGCTGCAGTGCCACCAGGCCCTACAGTTCTCGCAGTTAATCCAATTCTGTACACTTTTCTTTTTGGATGACAGGTCGGACTTGCACAAGACAATATACTTCAGACAATTAGTATGTCCACGTAAATATTGCTAAGTGCTCATGCATGCACGTCCAGATCTGCTCGATAAATAACGAACGAAGTCGGCGTTATTTCTCGAGCAGCTCGACGAATAAGAAAAGTCATAATTTCATACCAGATCGGACAAATACACCCACGAAATGATTCAACAGCGTCGGATATACTTCAGACAATTAGTATGTCCACGTAAATATTGCTAAGCGCTCATGCATGCACGTGCAGATCTGCTCGATAAATAACGAACGAAGTCGGCGTTATTTCTCGAGCAGCTCGACGAATAAGAAAAGTAATCGTTTCCTATCAGATCGGACAAATACACCCACGAAATGATTCAACAGCGTCGGATTTACTTCAGACAATTAGTATGTCCACGTAAATATTGCTAAGCGCTCATGCATGCACGTGCAGATCTGCTCGATAAATAACGAACGAAGTCGGCGTTATTTCTCGAGCAGCTCGACGAATAAGAAAAGTCATAATTTCATACCAGATCGGACAAATACACCCACGAAATGATTCAACAGCGTCGGATATACTTCAGACAATTAGTATGTCCACGTAAATATTGCTAAGCGCTCATGCATGCACGTGCAGATCTGCTCGATAAATAACGAACGAAGTCGGCGTTATTTCTCGAGCAGCTCGACGAATAAGAAAAGTCATCGTTTCCTATCAGATCGGACAAATACACCCACGAAATGATTCAACAGCGTCGGATTTACTTCAGACAATTAGTATGTCCACGTAAATATTGCTAAGCGCTCATGCATGCACGTGCAGATCTGCTCGATAAATAATGAACGAAGTCGGCGTTATTTCTCGAGCAGCTCGACGAATAAGAAAAGTCATAATTTCATACCAGATCGGACAAATACACCCACGAAATGATTCAACAGCGTCGGATATACTTCAGACAATTAGTATGTCCACGTAAATATTGCTAAGTGCTCATGCATGCACGTGCAGATCTGCTCGATAAATAACGAACGAAGTCGGCGTTATTTCTCGAGCAGCTCGACGAATAAGAAAAGTAATCGTTTCCTATCAGATCGGACAAATACACCCACGAAATGATTCAACAGCGTCGGATTTACTTCAGACAATTAGTATGTCCACGTAAATATTGCTAAGCGCTCATGCATGCACGTGCAGATCTGCTCGATAAATAACGAACGAAGTCGGCGTTATTTCTCGAGCAGCTCGACGAATAAGAAAAGTCATAATTTCATACCAGATCGGACAAATACACCCATGAAATGATTCAACAGCGTCGGATATACTTCAGACAATTAGTATGTCCACGTAAATATTGCTAAGTGCTCATGCATGCACGTCCAGATCTGCTCGATAAATAACGAACGAAGTCTGCGTTATTTATCGAGCTGCTCGACAAATAACGATAAGATTCGGCGTTATTTATCGAGCAGCTCGAGAAATAGCCTGAGCCAATTTTAAATATAATTGTACGGCAGGGTTTTGCATTTCAGTTTACACATACTTCTTCAGTATAAGTTCATAATCCTTTCCAGGTGTATTAAGTCCACTCCTCTGGACTAGCAGTTGCATTGTCCGTACGTGATATTCCTCTGTAATCTAAATCTTTAACTGTAATCTAAAATAATTGACATTGGCCCATCATTGTAATTGTATAATGTATGTTTTGCCCCATGGTACGGCAATGGCAGTAAACGCCCCTTAGGAACTAGATGTATCTAGGGGGGTTCCTACACCCAATGTGTTATACATGCAATTAACATGGTGTGTATATATCACACCTGAAGTAATTACTCTCACAGGTTATTGTCTGGTTATTGTTTTTCTAGTTTATTTATAGTGTGCTAATAAGTTACTATAAAAATGCAGTACCGTTTTTTTTCCTATATCAGTTATGGTTAATATAATTGCTGTTTCACCATGGATCACCAGATGTAAAACCCAATAGAATTTTAATTAAAAAAAATTGCAAACTTGTTTTTGTTCCAGAAGCCATGTCGGATGAAGAAATGGAATTTGAGGATGCCCTGACAGATCAGGATGATGAAGAGGAGAATAAAGATCCTCGTAAGAATCTTCTGGCAGACTTAAACCCGACCCCTGTGATACACAAATACACATCCCACCAGCCCGACAAGGAGCTCATGAAGATCTACCTACGGGTGCGACCATTCAGCACACAGGAGCTCATTAATGGTGAAAACCAGGTGTGTAGAAAGCAGTTAATCTTATCCTGCTGCTAAATCAGTTCCTAGTCAAATTCGAGAAACCACCTCATCAGCATAGCATGCCTTTTATTACAGTGGATGTTTGCTTTATCATTTCTCAACCAATTTCAAAATATCTTATTAGACATCATTAAATTTTATTAATTAGGCCAGACTTTTTATATTACATGTTTACCGGGCCCGCCAGGCATTAATTTTCTGGAACTATAATAAAAATAAAATTCACAATGTTCATTTTTTATTGCCGCCGATGTCAATATTTATTAACTGAATGTGTTAAAATAAAATATCTTACTGTTCATGACAGAAAATGCCCTGCTACTATATGGGGTTTGAATCGAACAGTTTTGGCCATTTAACAATGGTAGCTACCGCACGTGCATGCTTTTATTTGAATATGACATTAACAACTATTACATTAAATACTGTCACCCCTGCGCGACATAATAACCTATCAGCCGTACGTTGCGACCAGCTGTGATTTGGTCCATGGGAGTGCCCACGATGCATCCGATTGCCCAACATCATCAAATGCTGCCGCCAATACATGGCGGCAGTGTTCAGCGACATCTGGCTATCGAAGTATTTGTGCATTGCATTCACTCAGACGCTGCCGTACAATTTTCTATTTCTTCCGCGGCATCTCGATTAAACTCTCTTTTTCATAAAGTGTATCGTTCGTTTATCAGCTGTCAAATTATTCTCCGTAGCAACAACTTCAAATAATGTAAACAGGAAATTACACAACGCATAGCATCGTGGGATTGTTCCATGCCTTGTTTTGAGAACTACGACCAGTTCCGTGTGTCATTTGCATCGTCGGGGTTTGGGACCTGGTTTCAACGCGGGAAAATTCAACTTTGGCAAAAAGGGGCGTGACTACTGAGATCAATAACAGATAGCCAAGAAAATGATGGTTGTTTTGATACCAAACAAAATGGCGTATCATGAACGAACGTGGTCATTGTCAAGCCATAAACGGACTACTTTTGGTGTGTTTCATCAATTCAGATTTTTATTGTCATACATTTGATGGGCCTTCTAAATTAGTGCTAAAATAGTGACTTAGCGGTCAGTAACTGCTAAAAAACAATCTTTATTGTGAAGTAGATAGAAATTGAATGAAACAAAAAAGTTATACACATTATTTTTTATGCATTTCACACTGCTCTGTCTGTCATTACTAGGATAACAAGTAACACTGGAGATTTATATTAATTTTCATGTAGCCACATATCTCATTATTTAAATGTTATATATTTGAACATGCACTATGGTCTTTTTTCCTGACATCTTACTTTTTATTCCGATTCCCGTCACTGCTTTCTGGACAATTCTGCCCGTAAAACATGTAATAAAAAAGTCTGGCCTTAGTGAGTTTAAAAAATGTGCTTTATGTGTGGTTTCATGAAACATTTACTACCAAATTAAAAGATGAATTGTATTTTTTTTCATTTTACTTTTCACTTCTCCACAAAGAAGTTTACTTTTTTATAACCTGTCCGTGTTGAAAATCGTCTAAAATGTCTAAACATACTGCCGCTGCATGATAATGAGATGGTGTTCGATTAAACAGGTCTGTTTACAGGGAGTAAAGTGTAAAAGGCTTTGAGCACTCCTAAGGACTCGATACTGAGCTTTATAAGAACTTACCTTTACTTTATTTTGCATGTAGTTGGGACTATTTCAGTCGTTGGTGTTTGCCTGCTGCAGGGCTGCATGGAGATTGAGTCTGACCACACACTACTGGCTCATGCCCCCCACAGTTCACACACGTACAAGAACAGCATGCATGGCACAAGCAAACACACACACAAGTTCACGTTTTCACGCATTTATGACGAGACCAAATCACAGAAGGACTTCTTTGACGACTGTATGCTGAGCACTGTGAAGGACTTCATCGATGGGCAAAACTGTCTCATCTTTACATATGGCGTGACAAACTCTGGCAAGACGTACACCATCCAAGGTATGTGCCTGGATGGAACTGACAGTTTTGTCCTAGTTGGATATACCGCAGTGGTATGTTGGGGCTTCTTCTTATGCCTAGCTGTGTGAATAGTTTTATAAATCATAGCAATATTTTCTGATCAGACCTGAATTCTGAATTATTCGAACTGACTTGATAACAAAGTTGTGTGAACTTGAATTGATCAAAACGGATTGATTGATTTGGAATTGAATCTCACAAAGTGAGACGCACTGATTAAGGCCAGACACGGCAGGTAGATAGGATTATTTTTTAATTTGTGCAAACAGTTCAATTTTTTCTGCCCAATGCATGAAATGGGTCCTACTGAGTAAAATATATATTGAACTTTTTTCAGCCAGACCCCCCGTTTTCATAGAAACAAACAAAATGGCCGCCATTTTGAGCAAATATTGGCAAATTTGGAAAAGCTGCCACTTTTTATTGAATCCTTAGATAGGTATAATTCCTGCAAATCCATGTTCTCTATAGAGTCTATTGTGCAATGATCAGAGCATTTTTTGAAATGTGTTTTTATTTTTTAAATAACTTTTTGGTAAAATACGAAAAAAATTATTGTTTTTTTGCAACAAATATGGTTATATCTTTCAAACTATTCATGATTAAAAAAAAGTGTCTGATCATTGCACACAGTAGAATATGCTGAATGCAACACTTATTTACATAGCATAATTATTCCAAGAGATATCCCGTTTCCAAATGCAGAAATTTGAAGAACAATGTTTTTGAGAAAATGGCTGTCAAAGATTGCATAATGGATTTCATTACATGATATCGACATGCTTGATACATGATTAAAACTCACTTAGAGGTATGTAATTGTCATAGAAGTTAACGTTATTGATAGTATGCATACAAAGGTATAATAATCTGGCAGAAAACCAATTTCACCTGGGGTGTCTGGCCTTAAATTGATAGAAAACTTACGTAAACAAATTATTTATCATAATGATAATGACTGTGTTTATTTGGACACCTACAACTAATTAAATTCTCAGCTGTCAAAAATCATAGAGTACAACAAATATTGTTGGTGTTCGAAAACATACACACATTATGGGCTGCATGGATTTGGACACTGAAAAATTATAGGTGTTCGGAAATATATACAGTAAAACCTGTCCATAACAGTAACCTGTCTATTGCGTATAATGGTCAGTTAATTTGGACCGAACCATTCATAGTCAACCTTGCTTGCGGGCAGGTAAAAGGGAATCCATAATTTTCCTGAATAAAATGTCATCGCGTCAGTGTCATCATGTGTACCTGGGACTATCAAATTTCAATCGAGTCACGCATGGTGTCATCAGCTTGTTGCAGCCACTATGTGGCTCCTTTACTCCAGCAAACAGGAGTAGAATCAGCTTTGATGTCCAAAGTGAGCTCAGAGAAGCCATGAGCATGTAGCCATAGATGGAAGCTGGCCATTGTAATACATCTACTGGACCACTTGGTTTCTGCCTTACACAAGCATAATATGCAGTTTTCACCAACAATTTTTTGAAATCGTTCAGCAACGTATCAATATTATTAATCAGAACCACTTATTTCATCAGTGGCATGCAAACGAAGCGTCAAATAAGTTGTTTTAGTGAAATACTTACAATATTCGTCAGACGATAAACACTTCACGCGCCAAATGGAAACACTCGGTTTCTGCCAAATCATCACTGTGCGACAATTCGCAACCCATTCACTGTATAAACTGTTCGTTAACTTTCCTGTGGTGATTAGGGTGAATAGTTGCTTACAATTTTGTCTGATAAATTTTAATATTACAGTTGTTTACATCACCGTCACCGATATGGTGCACTGTAGTCACGTGGTCTGCGTTCGCTGCAAAATACCTGTTAAAAAATCTGTTTGCCTCGTTTTAATTTGAGACAAATAATTTTGTTGCAAGTTTGTAGACGTCCTTTGCTCATTGTGCCCGATATATCTGACTAACGATGCATTTAATATGAGATCCTGCTATATAATCGTAATGAGGCAGAAACTCTGATAGGGCAGAAACCGAGTAGGTGACTATACCTAGCCTCCGAGGTGGCTTGGCATAGCTGGAGAGACTGCCTAGGTAAATATTACAATGGCTCTAGCTCAAATTGTATTGATAAGAGAAGCCATTGAACTTGGCTGTTGTAATAATTACTTAGGTGGCTTGGCATAGCTGGAGAGACTGCTTAGGTAAATATTAAAATGGCCTGTTACCTTATACTTGGGGTAGCTTAAATTGTGTTGATAATCCCCCCCAAGCAAATCTGGATCAACACTTGGCTTGCACATGTTCACACCCTCGTGTTTCCTTTTGGACATAAAAGCTTTTTCCATTCGCCTTTGGAGGGCATGATTGATTTCAAACATGGCCCAAAAGAAAAAGGAACATCAATTAAATATAACGAGCTGTGTAGTGTATTATTTAATATTATTGATAACACTAGGTTTGTATTGTTCACGAAAGTACCACCTAGCGAACGTCAGTGTAACCATCCATAATAGTGTGGCTCCACCTAGTGAGTAGTCAAGTTATGAAACTCCATAACGGCAACCTGCTTATACCGGTAATTTTGCGCAGTCCCGACGATGACCGTTATGGAGAGGTTTTACTGTAGTAGAGAAAATATTTGTTTTGTCAATTTTTAGGGTGTCCAAAAATAAACAGTGCGAATTAGTGCTGGTTCGATACCAAAATTCTTCGATATCGATTGATAACAGAATTTTATTCGATACTTACGTTGTAAGTCTAATTCATATACAGTATAGATCCCAATAGAAACACACTATCCATCTAGACTAATGGCATAGAAGCAGACACTGTTTTTCATTAGGGAAACATGTATAAAAGTCAATTTTTTATGAATGAATGCATGCTAGACATAACTTATGACAATATGGTTGCTAGCGCCACCTTGCAGATGCTTGATAGGTCATTCATAGTGTGTGTGTGTGTGTGTGCCTGTAGCTGCAACATGTTGCATTCTTGTCATGTGTCGATGTTGCTTCAGTCAGTTTGGTAGATGTGCACTGCTGACTATGTGTGTTTGAAAAAGTGTTGCCTGGTACCACTTTTGAGAAACAAATAGTCGTGCACCAAAGTCTTAGCACACACTTTGAGCGTCTATAGTAGTCTATACGGTAGACCTACTCAATTTTCAACTTAACCATTGATACATACTAATTGTAAAGTTATGCAAACAACGATTAATATGCAATTTTCATTTTATTTCAATAACCAAATAACAGTTATAAATTGTAATTGTTTAATTATAATTTATTAATGTTGTAAAATTAATTATAATGTAACATTAAAACAATACAGTATTACAGACAATAGCAATAAAATACCTAGTAATAATAAATAAATAAAACTGGTAGTCACATCGTGTACATCACTTCTTGACGCTGTCGCCACAGTAGACTCTGCAACCGATGGCGATTCACTTCGACTGTAACTACTACTAAATGTCCATTGCTTAGTTTTTGATGAAAATATTGATGGAACACGTTGGTCTCGTTGACGTTGTTGTTACTGTTACCACGGCTTCCTTAAATCATCATGTTTTGGTAGTCTCTTGGATGAAGGACAGTGACATGTTTCGTCAAATTCGATGCATTTCCCCCCCTGGTTTGGCTTGACTGGTTTGACATTTTGTCGTTCATCTTGGTTGAGTGAGTACGGCAAACGGTGGCGCCATCAAACAGCAAAACATAGCGCCACCAAACGGAACCTGGGTAAACGAGTCTAGTGTGTCGCACTTGAATAATTATTTATATTATTATTATTATATTAAACTAGATTCATGAATACTAATGTGTGCAATAAACACTCTATAAATTACTGGAATGTTGTGTGTTTTTGGTACGCTGTAGAGTGGGCAAGGTAAAGTGGTGAAGCAAACGGTAGTGCCACCTAACGTCGTAACGAGGCTTGAATAATCGAGGCTAAGCTGAGATCGCACTCAAATAATTATTTATATACCGACTTTTTTGGAAACTGACTCCGCAATAAAGCTTTATAAAACCACTGAGATGTTACATTTTATTATGTTTTTTTTAGAAGAACCACGCCTAAGCGGCCTAATACATAAAACATAGTCAACCCTGTCAAGTTACGAAGTGAAGCCCGCAGCGGAGTAGCCGTACTTTCCATACATCCGGCCGTAAGGTGTAACTTCGTCTTCGAAAACGATGTTACGTCTTCGCATCGACGTCGAATGGACTCGATATCGAAGTATAGGTATCGACAAAGTATCGAAGGTATCAAAATATCGACGTATCGAAATATTGAAGGTATCGAACTGTGGCCGTTCGATACCAAATATATCGAAGTATTGCGATACCACGAAGTATCGGTATCAAACTTTCACAAATATCGTGATACTTCGATATATCGAATATCGAACCAGCACTAGTGCGAATACATACGATCATTGACGGTACTACATGTTACTGTGTGGAGCGCAGTGGCTAGAGCATTGGACTCTCAATCGAGAAAACCCAGGTTCGAATTCTGTGCTGCCGTGTCGAACCTTGCGCAAGTTAGTTCACTCTATGTTGCTCCAGTTCACTTAGCTTTATGAATGAGTACCTGGCTATAGACAGTGGTAGATATTTGTGTATGAATAGTCTTCGCTTCGCGCATTAATTACAGCATGGCTGAATGCATCCCAGAGAAGTTGAGAGGGTTTTCGATTGAACATATCTGCCAGGGAGTAATGTAAGACGTATTGAGGAGTCTCGAGGACTGGATACTGCGCTATATAAGAACTTTTTACTATGCTAATTGATACATGTGTTGATGTGTGAATGTTGCAGGTACACCGACGGAGGCTGGCATACTTCCGCGCTCCCTTGATGTCCTGTTCAACAGCATCGAGGGTCGGCAATGGGAGAACATGGCCCTCAAGCCTGCCATGTTCTGTGCTGTCACCAAATTGTCTCCGTCACAGGAGCAACGTCAACATCAGATCAAGGAGGCCGTCCTCAAGTTGGCAGATGACATGGTGAGAACATAATCTTGCTATTTAAAATAAGCTAGCATATGTATTTATCCTATATATATATATTTGTTATGCTACTCTGTCGTCCAGTGGAATTACTTAACACAATAAACAAATCTGAAATTATTTTACTTTTGGATTTACTAGGTCTTGTGCAATGTCTCTACAATGTAAAGCTTGCATTGTCAGTAATAGTAAGTCAGTAACAAAATATTTAATTCCGTATTAACTCCTAGATGCTTTGCATCTCTGCTGCCAAACTTTCACAGGTTCATCAGGATCTGTAAACATTTTAGTTTTCAAATTGTGCATAAACATGGACTTGGCTCAGTCATAGCCAAAGTTATGCCACAATAAACACGACTGGGGTAGAAACCTTCAAACCAGGGACTAAAGCAGGATAATATTTTTGCCTGTCATGACAGCGCCATGCATCATGTGCCTGGAAATGTTCTCGTCCAAATGACGGGTTGACACAATCCGCGTGTGCGGCGCCTGTCACACAGCCCTGTCACATGGGCTGTGTTGTGTGGCAGGCAGTTCATACATAATTACATAGGTTTACTTAAAATTAACTTAGTTGCACTTAATATATTTCTCTGAAATTTGTTACAGTGTTGGCTAATTGTATTTGCTAAAAATAGTGTAAATATGAATCAATGTAGCTTGGAATAATTGTTGAACATTTGTTAAGGCCAACAATGTTAAGGCCAAACATCCGAAGTGAAATGGTGTTTTTTGACTAAAATACTTAGAATGATTTTCTGCCAGATTATGATACCTTTTATATGCATACTATCACTAAAGTTCACTTCTATGACAATTACGTACCTCTATGTGAGGTTTAGTCATGGATCAACAGGGTTTCCGCCAGAAAAATAATTTGGGTATAGAGTTAGTAAATGTTTAGACTGTGGAACTCGCAGGCAAAGCCTGCACGGGTGCTGTAGGGGCCCCACTGGGTGGGGGGTCTGGGCCCTCCCCCAGAATAAATTGGATTTATAGATGCTCGGAGAAGCGATTTCCTGGCATTTGGAGTTGGAAATCCTGCCCGGCTCATGGTGATCATGTCCATGTTTCGTAAAAGAATGAATGACAAATGTAACAGTCGGCAGGAAAATTGTAAACTTGCCTTCACATTTGAGAATAAATAGTCCGATTCATGATGACGTATGGTATCTTGTGTTATTTTTCTTCACCAAGAAACAATTAATACTCGGAAACATCACAAAAATGTACAGCCATGACAGCGTGCCGTATTCTTTACACATAGTGGCCATTTTGTTTCTTACCATGGAAATGGGGGTCTTGCCAAAAAAATTTCAATATATTTTTACTCGGTGTGATCCAATGCATACTTCAGGCTGAAAAAATTGCACAATTTGCACAAATTAAAAAAGAATCCTACCTATCTGCTCAAAGTTACATAAACTTTGTCAAGCGTCCAGTTGAGGTACTTTATGAAACCATGTCTGTATGCAGTTCCCTCTAGCTCATAATGTTGAACTTTAGAGACTTGTTTGTTGACTTTCTCATCTATTCGTGAAGATGATAACCCAGTATATGTATTAACCTAAGAAAATGGCAGATGGTGTCTTCCAGCACAAATCTACTGTACAACTATTTCAAATGTATGAACAGTATCAATAATCTACTGTACAACTATTTCAAATGTATGAACAGTATCAACAATCTACTGTACAACTATTTCAAATGTATGAACAGTATCAACAATCTACTGTACAACTATTTCAAATGTATGAACAGTATCAACAATCTACTGTACAACTATTTGAAATGTGTGAACAGTATCAACAATGATAGGTAATACCCAACTACTGATGATTTATGCTAGTGTTGCTCATTTTGTTTTTACCATTCAGAATTTGTATTGCTACGTTTTTTCCGAATAATGTAGACAATGATGTGTTGTCATGTCACGCAGGATGTGACACAGGCATGTGACACAAACGAGACAATTAACACATCAAAAGCGACGATAAACTCGACAATGTCAGAAGATTCTCTGATGCTGCAGACCAGCAGTGAATCATTGGTGGTCTTCAATGGTGACTGTCGGGGTAAGTATTGTCTGTCTCTTGTTGTCTACTGTGCATACTACAAGTACTGTCGTTTTGTATGTATGATGTTTTGTATGTATTTTTGTTCAGTCGAACCATTATTCCATATGGTGTAGTTACTATGTTATTGTGTAAATGTTGCTGTGTTTGAAATAACTGCCAAGATGTTTGACACTGTTCGGTGCAGACACACTTCTGTACAGAGTGTCTAGAGGAGCAGATTGTGTAACTCATGCCCAATCCACAGCGTGGCGCCACTATTGTGTCCACATGAGTGTGCAGTCTGCGGAGTACTTCAACGGAATGATTCAGGAAACAGAATATATGATACTGATTTACAACTGTAAACAATGCCATATAAAATATTGACAGTTTGTAAGTAATCTTGTACTCAATTATGTTCTTTAAAAAAAGAAAAATTATCATATTCATGATTAACCCTTTATACCTCAAGTTGGGCAAACCTGCCCAATATGCCCATAGACCGACACTTCAAGTCAGCCAAACCCAGCCTAAAATAACTGTATGGCTGTATTTTGTGGTGGCGCCATCTACTGGATATTTTTGAACACTAGGTATTTTCATGTTTCTGGTCAAATGAAACTTTCCGCTGAGGTGTAAAGATTTAGACATGGCTTGACAGCGACACCCTCACAATGAGTATTTTGATTCGTGACTGGATCTGTCGGTTGATCCACTAACCAGGACTGTGATGTGTACTTGTAGACGCGGAGGAGCTGCCCAGTATGTTGGCTGCGGCGGAGAGCCGAGTGAGAGAGGAGACGGCCGTTGACGTTAAGCAGCAGGGCAACATCAAGTTCTCTGTGTGGGTGTCGTTTGGCGAGATCTACAACGAGTATATCTACGACCTGCTCGAGCCAATCGCCAAGAAGAAGTCTGTGCGACGCCCGACGCTGCAACTACGGCAGGACAAGAACGGAATGCCATACATCAAAGGTGGGTTACGGCATCTCTGCACACTGCATGTGGATAAACAACACATCTTTGTACGGAAGGTACAGTTCATTGTTGTTGGTCTTTACGATGGATGGAGCTGTTGGATGTGTGTCAGTTTGCCTCGTCAGATAAGCAGGCCGAAAAGTTTTGTGGATTGGTTGCATACGTTAGACTTCACTCTCTAACTATTATCAAGCTATTGTATTTGTGGAGGTTTTGATCCTAGACAGTTTGCATCTTGAGTTGCAAACTTTCTGGTACACATCTATCACCCTTTGGAAGAAAAGGTAACACTGTTATTTTTTACTGAAATTCCCCATTCATACCTGTCATAGAATTTGTACCAGATGTAAGACCAATGTTAATCAATTGTTCGCAATGTAAAACGTAACTTGCAACAATTGTAGAGACTGTCAAAAACTGCTAATATTTTTGTTAGAACAAACATCTGGTATGAATTCTTTGGAAAACTGTCTTCTGCATCCATGTGTATTGTGCCATTTTCATTTAAACTTCTATGTTTTTGCAAGTACTTGGCACATGGCTGAGAACCGATGCTATTACACTAAACTGAAAATGGACTTTGATTGGTTTTACTGTTGAACAATGTGAAAAATTCTAACAATTATGCAATTCCGCCGACTCACAGAGTAAATGCATTTAGTGAAAATAGGTACAGAATATATTTGTGTTAAACAAGGAACACGATGAAACTGAACTGGTTGTTTCAGGCTTGAAGCAGATCCACACGTCTTCAGCTGACGAAGCATATAGACTTCTGATGGTTGGGCAGAAAAACCTGCAGGTGGCGTGCACCCACTTGAACCATAACTCTAGCAGGAGGTACGATAATAATGTGTCGTCTTGTGTAACACTGGTATTGAAGCACTTGAATCAGGAAGCAGTCATTCTGCGATATACCATATTGAAATAGAATGGGTAGCGCCATCTGTTACTCTGGGGGTCTTATTGTTACACTGTTTTGGTTGAGAATTCGCATTCTGGAAGCAACAGTCGCCTGAAGCATGTTTGGCTATTAGAATGAATCGCATAGCAGTGATGGTCAATTAAATTATCAAAAACTGCGTAATAATACTATAGCAGTGTAACAGATGGTGTTAACCGACAGACTGCGTCTTGATTGAATGCTGTGCCGGTATCCACATAGCCACGGTGCTCAAGGTTCTTACTCCTATCCCGGCAAGTGTTTTGGCAGCAGCTAATGTGGAGCCATATAGATTTTTTGTAAGTCGAGTATCGGCTAAAAGTTCTCTGCAGGTCTGTGCAACTTTTAAAAGCAACTTTACCTTACATATCTGAAATTTTGTGTACTTAGCTTTTATCGTATATTTTGCAAAAGTTTTGAAAAAATACTTGTTACCAGGAACAATTTAAGAACTAGAAGCACCGCTATCTTGACAACATTGGTACGGTGTGCTTATTATAATTTATAGATCACTTTTTATATCTAAACATCACAATAAAAAAAAAATTTTGTATTCCTGAAATCTGTTGTTTCTTTACAGCCACTGTATCTTCACCCTGAAGATGGTGAGAGTGTATGACAAGAAGGACCCGCGTATGGCTCGCATCAGCATGTAGGTCAACCATCAGTTTATGGCCATTTTATAGTTTCCTCATTCAGTCAAAGCCCCAGTTAATCCTTTATTCTTCAAGTCAGCCAAACCTGCTTGTAGACTGACACTTTAAGTCAGCCAAACCTGCCCATAGACTGACACTTCAAATCAGCCAAACCTGCCCGTAGACTGACACTTCAAGTCAGCCAAACCTGCCCGTAGACTGACACTTCAGATCGGCCAAACCTGCCCATAGACTGACACTTCAAGTCAGCCAAACCTGCCCGTAGACTGACACTTCAAGTTACCCAAACCTACCCGTAGACTGACACTTCAAGTCAGCCAAACCTGCTTGTAGACTGACACTTCAAGTCGGCCAAACCTGCCCGCAGACTGACACTTCAAGTCGGCCAAACCTGCCCGTAGACTGACACTTCAAGTCGGCCAAACCTGCCCGTAGACTGACACTTAAAGTCGGCCAAACCTGCCCATACACTGACACTTAAAGTCGGCCAAACCTGCCCATACACTGACACTTAAAGTCGGCCAAACCTGCCCATACACTGACACTTAAAGTCGGCCAAACCTGCCCATACACTGACACTTAAAGTCGGCCAAACCTGCCCATACACTGACACTTCTAAATCCAGCCCAAAGTAACTGTGTGATGCTATGTAATGTGGTGGCTGTGTCTAGCGGTTCTTTTTTAATACACTAGAAACAATGTTTGAACGACATTTTCATGTCTCGGGGTCAAATAAGTAGGGAAACAGGGACATTCCAAAAAAGGTTGAGGTCGAAAGGGTTAAACTTATGAGGGCAACTTATGGTAATGGGGGATGGAGACATCTGGAGCAGAATGGTTGACATGATGACGGTCTTATATAATAGACAAAACTGTTGTGATACAATGAAAAATAACTTTTAGGTGATGATGAAATGAAACTATGTTTACTTACTGACCCTGATAGGGAGTAAGTTCCACAAAGTTAGTGTGCCAGCCGAAAAGGCTCGAGATCTTGCGTTTGTCTTAACTGTGGGAACCAAAAGTAGATTAGAACCTTTGAGAGGTTTGTTTGCAGGTTGTCTTTCTGTGACCTTGCTGGAGCCGAGAGGTCGTCCAAGACACAGACGACCGGGGAGCGAATGAAGGAGGCAGGCAACATCAACACGTCTCTGCTTGCCTTGAGTCGGTGCATGACTGACCTTCGGTACAACCAGGTCAACAAGTAAGTGTCACGTCTACGGGTGTAAATAGCTTTAGGCACTTGTGTCCAATCCGGACCCACCTCGATTTTGCTTTTATAACTACATTTTTGCTTAAATTTGATACCTCGGTGTGTAAATTCGTCATTCAACATCCCAAGCATATTTATATCACAAAAATATTATGTGTTAATGCACTTTTGAAGCCCAGATAGCGATGCGGTTTGCACTAGTCTGCGCCGCTGCGGTCGTGCGCTACATCATCCCGCACGTAAAATGAACGATATAGCAGCAATTGTTGATGCAAACCGAGGTGCTATTTATGCCTCAAAAGCGCACTAAGGCACAATATTCTTAAACGTAAATATGCCTGGGATAGTGTTGAATGGTAGAACTAGCGCAATCCCCAATATGCATCATTATAAACCCATTCCAAATGTTTCCAGCCTACAAGCATTGGCAAATTGTAACTGGTCATTGACCTTGTTTTAGGAGAAACTATCCTCAAAAGATACAGAAAAGTTCAGCATGTTGCTTGCCAGAAATAGCATGCGTTCACTGGGCTGCTAGCTAAATACTGATGTGACCAGTGACATGGAGATCTGGTGCACGGCTGTGTGTTCAGGGTTTTCAAACATCAATGACATGAGAACTAACCAAAAGTTCTGCATGCACCCTGTGACATATTTCTAGATGGCATTATTATCTTTACGATGATATAGAAAAACATAAAATTCTGCCACTGGAGCCCCACATCTAGTCTTTTGAAATATTAAGCCCAACTTCCCCCCCCCCGGACGCATTCCGAAAAAGTCTAAATCTGTTAACCATCCAAATGGGCCCGCTAGATTAATACACAGAGTCATAAAAAAATAGAACCTACTGTTTTATAATATAGGCATGCATGTTTGGATGGGATTGTAGATGTGTGCATGTGGATCGACGTACCCGCCAGGATGTTTTTGGGCTGGTAGAAAACTGATCCTGCATAAAGGCCTGCGTCTCGCTAGTTCACATAGGTCAAGAAATAGTGTTTGATATTGTTTCAAACCACCCACCTTCACCGGTATGCGGTGACATCGTTGCATCTGTTTGTTCCTGCAGTTGATCTGTGACACCTCGCTGGAAAGACTGCATTTGGTTACGATTGGATCAAATACAGCTTGCTTGGAGAGAACATTTATACAGAACTGTATGTGTTTGGCGCTTTTGTGAGTTCTCAAGCACTAAACCAGTTTTGTATGTAGCGTCTTACGAGTGAGTTATAATGATATTTGTCAAGCAGGTTGTCGGTTTTGTTCTAGGGAGCATCCCCGAATTGTTCCGTTCCGTGAGAGTAAGCTCACTCGGCTCTTCCAGAGTTACTTCAGTGGCAAGGGCCGTGCAGCCATGATTGTTAACGTCAACCAGTGCGCCAGCATGTTTGATGAGACTCTGCATGCACTCAAGTACTCCGCAATAGCAAAACAGGTATAGCATGTAAATGCTTTACAGAGAAATCGAGATGGTGTTCGAACAAATAAAGCGTAGTAAATAGTAAAGCGCTTTGAGCAGTCCTGAGCACTGGATACCGTGCTATGTAAGAACCTACCTTTACTTTTTTACTTTATAACACCTCATATCCTCTGTTGATAATCTAATACTTAAGCCGAGTTCCGTTATTCATGTACATTTTTTGAATGTCTGTTTAGAGCCAGTTAATGAAAAGTCAAACCTATTGAACATACACTTTGATTTGACAGATCGTTTGTGCAAATGTGTATTTAAGGGGTAATATTTATGTACTTCAGAGTAACGTTCGCACGTTCGATCTAACCATCAAAGTAAATTATTTGCAATGAATTTTAGCAAAACTACATTCTTTTATTAAACCGGCTGCATATATCACAATTGAGTTGTTCAGTAGAATACAGATATCAATGAACATAGTTTGCGTAGTTACAATAGTTATAGCACAGTACGTTCTGATAGAAAATCACAACATGATGTCCAGACGCAAACATGACAGCGTATGTTACACTATTAAGAGTAGCCCTTAATCTTACAAAATATATATTAGAAGTGAATGTTCATAAATAAATATGCTTGCCGTTAACAAGATGTCCCCATCTCTTGCAGGTGATTATCACACAGGAGCCTGAGAGGGTGGCCTTCAAGCGCCCTGCCCCTGTACCCCACGCCCCTCCGCCCCCCACCCCCAAGAGGTGTCGACACACGATAGAGTGGGCCACGCCAGGTGAGTTCATACAAGTAGTGGAAACAACCTGTGTTGCGCAGTGGCAACAGCATCAGACTCTCTGTTGTGAGGACCCGGGTTCAAATCCTGTGCCGCCGTGTCGAACCTTGGGCAAGTTCGTTCACACTACGTTGCTCCAGTTCACTCAGCTGTATGAATGAGTACCTGGATATAGACAGTGGTGGATATTTGTGTACGAATAGTCTTTGCGCATTAGTTGCAGCATAGCTGAATGCTTCCCAAAGAAGTTGAGATGGTGTTCGATTGAACAGGTCTGCCAGGGAGTAAAGTGTAAAGCGCTTTGAGCAGTCCTGAGGACTGGATACTGCGCTATTTAAGAAGTTTTGTTTGTTCTTAAGAAGAACCTTTTAACTTCATCATCTTCATGTCATGATGGTAGAACTGGTTGTTATGGACATGGACATGGACATGGTGCACATGCTCATAGGCGGATTATTTTGTTTGTTTCCAGAGACCATGGTGCATGTTATGATGGAATTGGTTGTTGTTTCCATGGACCATGATGCATGTTATGATGGAATTTGTTGCTGTTTCCAGGGACTATGGTGCCCACTATGATGGAATTGGTTGTTGTTTCCAGGGACCATGGTGCAAGCTATGATGGAATTGGTTGTTGTTTCCATGGACCATGGTGCATGCTATGATGGAATTGGTTGTTGTTTCCATGGACCATGGTGCATGTTATGATGGAATTGGTTGTTGTTTCCAGGGACTATGGTGCAGACTATGATGGAATTGGTTTGTTGTTTCCAGGGACCATGATGCAGGCTATGATGGAATTGGTTGTTGTTTCCAGGGACCATGGTGCAGGCTATGATGGAATTGGTTGTTGTTTCCAGGGACCATGGTGCAGACTATGATGGAATTGGTTTGTTGTTTCCAGGGACCATGGTGCAGGCTATGATGGAATTGGTTGTTGTTTCCAGGGACCATGGTGCAGGCTATGATGGAATTGGTTTGTTGTTTCCAGGGACCATGGTGCAGGCGATGATGGAGGAAGTAGCTGTACCAGCCAACCAGCCTTTGCCAGAAGAGGATGAATTTGAGGAGGAAGAAGAAGGAGATGAAAGCAGCCCTAAAGTGCAGGTAGGCTGATGCATGTTTCCGATTACCTGCATTTTCTAGAATATCCAGCAAGCAAGCCGTGTTATTATAAAAAAAACATAATATAGTAGCATACAGTATATTTGATTGCTTGTGATTTAGTCAAAATTCAAAGTAGTTTCATATTAGTTGCATAGAAACTTTATAGTTAGTGATATTCCACTAATGTTAGGTGACAGCTGATTCCACCTGCTGCAATTTCAAAACAGTGGGGGTGAAGAAAATTGCCCCTGACTTTCTGAGGAGACATCAAAAATCCCTTCTGCCTGGTGTCTGTGCCATGTAAGTAGAGGATCCCAAACAAAGAAATTGAAAAACCTGATGTGGACTCGCAGAGAGAGATAATGGTCTTGATCTACAAAGATTCCATCCATATGGGTACTGAATTAGCTGCTGCCAAAACTCTTGTGATGTTGTAGTGGGTGCCGTATCTAGGTAGATATTGATGCGATTTAGAACCACACATGGTTCTAAATAGCAAATATGCTCTCTTCCTTCAACAACATACATAGATGCAGCAGATGGTTTTCCAAAGTATTTGTACTTGACATTTGCCAGTTACGTAAAACATCAGCAGACCTCGGAAAAATCACAGAAAACATGCGTAATATTACAAACTATCAGGTTATGTCCGTCTAACCTCTTGTATGAACCCTAAAACTGGTAAAAACCCTTAATGAATGAGGAATTTTGAAAAAAAAGGTGTTGGGTTTCCTCCGAAGGGATGTAGATTAATCCCTGAAAGTTTGACACCCGAGAAAAAACCGTCTAGCAGGAAAATGTTAACACACACACACACACACACACACACACACACACACACACACACACACACACACACACACACACACACACACACACACACACACACACACACACACTCACACACTCACACTGACTCGATTGTAGTTAGAATAAATGAATGTCGTCGTTACTGGGCTTACACAGTTGTGTGTTGTTCCAGGGCCTACTTCAGATCATTGAGGAGTTGAAACAACAGTTGATGGAGTCCCACTGTAAACTCATGAGTATGGAGCTACAGATCCGACAGGAAGTCTGTCAGGAGATGGCACAGCAGCTCGTCGAGATCGAACAGTCTCTCACGTATGTCTCTCACTGGGGGTGTCACACTACATCACACTGGGGGTGTCACACTACATCACACGGGTTGTCACACTACATCACACTGGGGGTGTCACACTACATCACACTGGAGGTGTCACATTACATCACACTGGGGGTGTCACATTACATCACACTGGGGGTGTCACACTACATCACACTGGGGGTGTCACACTACATCGCACTGGGGGTGTCACACTACATCGCACTGGGGGTGTCACATTACATCACACTGGAGGTGTCACATTACATCACACTGGGGGTGTCACATTACATCACACTGGGGGTGTCACACTACATCGCACTGGGGGTGTCACACTACATCGCACTGGGGGTGTCACACTACATCGCACTGGGGGTGTCACACTACATCACACTGGGGGTGTCACATTACATCACACTGGGGGTGTCACACTACATCACACTGGGGTTGTCACACTACATCACACTGGAGGTGTCACACTACATCACACTGGGGTTGTCACACTACATCACACTGGAGGTGTCACACTACATCACACTGGAGGTGTCACACTACATGCACTGGGGGTGTCACACAACATCACACTGGGGGTGTCACATTACATCACACTGGGGGTGTCACACTACATCACACTGGAGGTGTCACACTACATCGCACTGGGGGTGTCACACTACATCACACTGGGGGTGTCACATTACATCACACTGGAGGTGTCACATTACATCACACTGGGGGTGTCACATTACATCACACTGGGGGTGTCACACTACATCGCACTGGGGGTGTCACACTACATCGCACTGGGGGTGTCACACTACATCGCACTGGGGGTGTCACACTACATCACACTGGGGGTGTCACATTACATCACACTGGGGGTGTCACACTACATCACACTGGGGTTGTCACACTACATCACACTGGAGGTGTCACACTACATCACACTGGGGTTGTCACACTACATCACACTGGAGGTGTCACACTACATCACACTGGAGGTGTCACACTACATGCACTGGGGGTGTCACACAACATCACACTGGGGGTGTCACATTACATCACACTGGGGGTGTCACACTACATCACACTGGAGGTGTCACACTACATCGCACTGGGGGTGTCACACAACATCACACTGGGGGTGTCACACTACATCATGCTGGGGTGCCACACTACATCACGCTGGGGGTGTCACACTACACCACACTGGGGGTGTCACACTACATCACGCTGGGATGCCACAAACTATGCTATGAACCATGCTTAGCAATAGTCAATACTACGATTGTGCATTATTGATAGTAAATGTAACTATCAATAAATTTGTCACTAATACAAAGAACATCGGGTTGCGTTGCGTGTGCCACAAAGTATTTTTTTCCTAAACAAGAATTTTTTACACTTCTTTATTTATTGTACAAACGTCAACAAACGTCAACCCTAGCAGTCATTCACCACTTTGAATAAACTACCTGAGAAGTACACGTTGACACGACCTGTAAATTATAGATTGAGACTACTTTTTATGGGTGTTAACTATTTCATGACACTATCACAATACTATTGTAATAAAGCTATCGCAATAATAAAACTATCCAATAGTCACCTCCTATGTGGCTGTAACATGACACTATCACAGTACTATTGTAACACAGCTATCGCAATAATAAAACTATCTCCAATAGTCACACCCATGTGGCTGTAACATGACACTATCACAATACTATTATAACACAGCTATCGCAATAATAAAACTATCTCCAATAGTCACCCCCTATGTGGCTGTATCAGTTTTTTATGGAATATTTTACTGGCGGTACCGCTGTGTGGATGAGCGCTGTAGGAAGTATGTGTGGATGAGCGCTGTAGGAAGGATGTGTGGATGAGCGCTGTAGGAAGGATGTGTGGATGAGCACTGTAGGAAGGATGTGTGGATGAGCGCTGTAGGAAGGATGTGTGGATGAGCGCTGTAGGAAGGATGTGTGGATGAGCGCTGTAGGAAGGATGTGTGTACTTGACAGAGAGCACCACAAGATGGACAAGGCCCTGGCTGAGGAGAAGGCAGACAAACGTCTCGAGCTGCTCAAAGCGTCCTTCCAGAACCGCAGTCGTAAAGCCGACAACATTGAAGACAACGACGAATACGTCCCCAGCGTACTGCTTCATGCCGAGCAGGTCAAAGTGGAAGTAAGTGCCGTCACTCTTTGTTGAAACATTGTGGAAAGTCAAAACATGTTGGAAAACTATTTTCCAGGAAAGGAGGTGTTGGATAGGGCAGACCTTGATTGTGTGAACCAGGAGACTGCACTTAACATCAAAGGGAATTCCAGGAATTTGCAGTTAGTTCCTCATACTGCCAGTAAGAGTGTTTACGATTTCAATGTTTGGTTTACAATTTCAGTGTTTTGTGGGCACAACATTTAAATTGCAAACAAATTAAATAATGTTTAAACGCAATTTGCCAGGCATTGTGCCTTCAACGCGCACACGCACATGCACACACAAACATTCTAGTATTAAGACCATATTAAAAATGAGGGACAGACAAGGTTGGTATTTAAGTGTTAACTTGATTGGAATGATTTTAAAATAATTTATAACCTTGCATATCCATCTTAGCTCCTGTGTGCAACCATCCATTTGTTAACGACTAGTACTGCTTCTCGAGTTTGACCCTGACCAACCCTATTGATTTTATTGATTTTCCTCTGGGCTTTGATTCCAAGGTGCATAAACAAGTTACCTTATTGTTAGCGTGGTTTGTGTTGCAGAATCTTGAGAAAACTGTGGAGGAACTGAAGCAACAGCTGCCGGCGGCTGGCACAAAGCCGTCACGTCAGCTCGACACTGACAGCAAACAGCAGGCAGTGGTGGTGGACTTGACAGCCCAGAACATTCAGCTCAAGGCAGACCTCGCCGCACTGCAGGAGAAGCTGCAGGAGACCTTCGATGTGGTACAACAAAGTTTCACATCTCATGAATTCTGTGTTTTCAATTGGTGTTTTTCGTGTTGTAGTTTCCAGTGGGTTTATCTGCTGAAAGCGAATCAGAATGATTTGCAGCTGTTTGATATGTTAGTGTTTTATCCTGTATCTCTTAAGTGTTTTATTCTGTACTGCATTTATATCTTGTTGTTTATATTTATGGGGTGGTTCCTGTGCTAGTGATATTATATATCTTAATGGGAGTCTCCCGACCTTATCTATTACATACGTTATTCATTGTATATGTATCGTATTTATAGGTCAAATAAATTGATTCTGAGTTCTGGTGACAACCAGGAAAATATATAGTGTATTCCCATTAATGACCCTCATCTCTGCATGGATGAACTGTACTGTACAGTGTGCTGCGTGTACGGTGAGCTGTGTGTACGATGTGCTGCATGTATGGTGTGCTGCTTGTGCTGTACGGCATGCTGTACGGCGTGCTGTAAGGTGTGCTGCACGGTGTGCTGTACGGTGTGCTGTACGGTGTGCTGTAAGGTGTGCTGTACGGTGTGCTGTTTGTGCTGCAGGCGGCGGGTGTGGCTGAGCTGCAGCAGGTTGTGGAGGAGAGCCAGCTGGAAGTGGAGTCGGCCAGCAAGAAGCTACTGAAGCGAGACGACCAGCTGCGCAAGCTGCAGACGCAGGTGACTGAGAGCGAGGCTGATGCCGCGAGAGAACACAAGAAGCTCCTCGCTGTGGAGGACGAGTTGAGGAGGCTGCAGGAGCAGTTTGAGACACAGCTACGTAGCGGCAGCAGCTCTGTGATGGGTATGTGATCCTGTAGGATGGAGGTCACATCATTGGATGGATATGTTGTCCCCTTTGTCCATTGCGGGGTGGAGTTGTAAAACTACGTGGGTAGGTTTATATATTGTGACTGAGGCAGATCAAACGGAATTTAGTGTTGGACTTGATTAGAAATCAACGCTGTGTGGCTGAAGAATCTTTTACTCATCTACATTGTTTTGCTAAATCCAGTAAACCTGAATATAATAAGGCTTTCAATAACAATATTTATTGTTACCCTACCGCCCCTGTTCAGTGTACGCAACCATACAAGTTCTTATGATGTGACAAGGACAAAGACATCAGTTAGTAAAATCCAAGCAAAAGGAAAAAGGAATCTTTGCCGCCAGAAGCAGTTCGAAAAAACTATGCATTACATCGTTGCAACAACAAGAAATTAGCAAGAAAATACTGACATTGACACCTAAAGTTAAAAAAGAGTCCTCATCTGGACAGCTATTTTTTGGCTCATGTGCAGAAAACGCATGTGCTACATAATATCCGGTTCACTGTGGTGAGTCGTGTTATTCTGAAAGGCATAACAGTAAAGGGCTGTTTTGTTTGTAGAGTGTTCTGCGTGCGTGGAGCGCGCGCAGCAGATCGTGGAGCTGACGGCGAAGTGGGAGAGCAGTGCGCGTCAGGAGACCAAGATGACGCAGATGGTCGACCTGCTGCAGTGCGATAGTGACGAGCACCGCCAGCAGATGGATCAGCTGCAGGGCGTTGTGGAGACGGCGACCCGATCGAACACGGAGAAAGACTCGCAGATCGCTCAGCTCCACCGGAGCCTGGCAGAGCTGGAGGCAGAGTTCAAGGGGATGAAGGCAGAGTCGTGCGGAGCAGAGACGGAGAGCGGGGTTGTGGAGGAGCAACTGAACCAACGACTCCGTGAGCTCACGCAGGAGCTGAAAGAGCAGGAGGAGCAAACAAAGCGGCTCAAGGAGGAGCTATCAGCGGAGAGAGAGCCTGGAGAGGAGCAGAAGAAGGAGCTGTCAGCATTGGAGAAGGAAGTGACGCGACTGACGATGGTCGTGTCGGAGTTCAAGTCGAGGGTCGCTGTGAAGGACACAGAGATCACGGCATTGACGGAATCGATGCATCAGGCGAACGAGACGATTCGTTCGAAGGTGCTCAACGCCGACGAGTTGTCCGGACAGTTGAATGAGGAGCAGGAGACCAAGGCACGCCTGCAGCGCCAGTTGGAGGCGCTCCAGAAGGAAACTGACGACTACATTGTGAGGGTGAACGAACAGGCCGAGCAGATCGGCTTGTTGAAGGAACGCAGAACAAAGAAAGACACCAGTGCGGTGACTGCACTCAAGGAACGAGTGAACGCCTTAGAGAAGCAGCTGAGTGAACGACAGGAAGAGATAAATGCCATGGAAGACCAGATGGTGGAGAAAGACGAAGGTTTGACATCAGCCCAAGCTAAGGGTAAAATGCTGTCAGAGCGCTTACGCGTGCTGGAGAAGCAACTTGACGTGCAGAAGGCTACAGGTGATGATGCGAAGACTGACACGGAACTGACGACGTTGAAGCAGCAAGTGTGTACGGCGGAGACAAAACTGAACGACGCCGAGTACAAACATCAGATGAGTTGTCGCCAGCTGCGTCGGGAGAAGTCGCAACTTGAGAAACTACTACGCGAGACGGAAGCCGCTTTGACTGAGACAAACAATCAACTGGAAGAAGCAGATTTTCGCTCGCAGGAATCGTCGATCAACACTGAGCAGTCACACAGCAAACAGATCATTGATGCGGAAAAGAAAGTGATGCACGTCACAGAAGCGATGCGCGACCTCGAAACCTGCTTACATTCATCGAAGGCCGCCGAGGTGCGATTATGCAAGGAGGTGGAGACGTTGAAGGAACGGTGTCGCCACCTACAGGCCACGGTGTACCAGTCTGAAGATGGTGAGAGACAGGACGGTCTCACCGATGAGTTGCAACGGTGCCAGCAGGAGTTGAACGAGGCAGAGAAGCAGCGGACCTCTTTCGCTGCGCAGGTGGAGAAGCTCATCGCCGAACTCGGTGTGTCCAATAATCACAGCAAGACACAGCAGAAACTATTAGCGGAGAAACACGCAGAGTTGCGTGAACTTGAAAGCGAGGTAGCAAGTCTCGAGGAAAGCCATGCCACCTTCGAATTGTCACTCTCGCAGAAGAACAATGAGATGTCAGAAATCCACGCTGAACTCGAAGCTGTCCGCGAAAAGTGTTCTCAGCTTGAGAATTCGTTGAGAGAGAACGAGTCAAAAATTTCGGAAATAACCGCTGAACAAAAGACGGCGATATGTGAGATCCAAACGAAACACCAAGAAGAGACGTTTAAGATGGAGGCGAAGATCTCGGAACTCGATGCTACAATTGTGCAACTGGAACAGACTCAGTCAGACCTGAAGAGATTGGCGGACGAGAAAGACGCACAGATCTGTGAGCTTCAGGCAGAGTTGATCCCGCTACGAGCAAATCTGGAGAAGATGTCCAAGAACGAGGCCAAGGTCGATGAGCTGAGTTCAGATATGGCGGCCCTGCAGAAACTGGCGTCAGAGAAAGATGTCGCCGTTCAGCAGTTGGAGTCAAAGCTACACAGCACGGAAGGAGAACTGGACGAGAAGAGGACAGAGCTGGAGAAGCGGGTGTTGGATACGGAGCGGGATCTGGGAGAAGCCAGGAAACGGACGGAGGAGGTGGAGGCTTCGCTCCAGGAGAAGGAGGCAGAGTTGTTGAGTGTCCGTCAGGCTCAAGACTCCGTCAACGCACAGCTCGTTGAGAAGACCGATGCCTGCGCCTCCCTCCAGGGGGAGCTGTGTGAGCTGAAAGTGATGGCGAAAGATCTGGAAGACGAGGTGAAGCAAGTGAGAGAAGAGAAAGGGAGTTTCGAGGAGGAGTACAGGAAGGAGGTGGGAGGATTGAGGGAGGAGTTGGCAAAGAAAGGAAATGTGGAAGAACTGCAGGAGAGCCTCGACGCACTCAAGGCGAAGTCGACAGACCTCGAGGCAGAGATCGCCCGGCGAGAGACATCCATCGAGAACTACAGCAGGCAGCTGGTCGCTTCGAAACGGGAGACCGAGCTCCTCAATGAACAGGTAGATGGTGAACGCGATGCCATCTCTCGGTTAAACGCTGTTGAGTTTATAAGTATTTCATTCAGGTTTGTTAACAGATGCGTGCATTTAAATACAAAATGTTTCGATTTATTCAGATACAAATACCAATTTTCAGTATCACACACAAATGTTTTTTATGGTCGCATACAAATGGAACTGTTTTGTAAAAGGATTTGAATTAGTACGCAATATAAGTCAACTAAACAATAGTATAAATTGTATCTGCTGCAGAACTACACAATAATCATTATTCAAACAATAATAGTGAATACATCTGCATGTAACTGAATATTCAATTGTTTGGTGGATTCACTTAAATCTGGCCTGCCACAATCGATGTCATTTTCAGTGCAAGTTTTCTCAATATTCGTCACCATGAAATCTTGCATTTAACATTCATCCTGCCTCTACTGAATGGAATGACTCTGCTGACATGGTGAGAGACCTGACACATGTTTCTGTCGCTAGCTGAAGCAGAGTGAAGCTCGGGAGTCGAGACTGAGAGCACAGATCCAGCAGTCTTCCTCTTGTGTCGAGGAGCAGAATGAACGCTTCAAGAGTCTAGACAAGCAAGTCTTGACACTGCGTAGTGAGTGCGACCAACACGAGACAGACGCAAAGGAAGCCGCCCAAGAACGCACCAAGTCTAATGTAGGTTCAGCGTTTAGCAGCAGCAGTTTGTTCCGACTTGTAGGACATGTTTTGGCTATGTTTACACAAAGGTAATTTTTGACTCGTATTATCTGTTGATTTATCTGTGGGCTCATAACTGCATGTATTTGATTAGTTTTGGACTAACTCTCGAAGAAAGTAAACTGATGATTCACTTATTTCCTATAAATGCTAGGTCAAAGGTGGATGGGCAGATTTATTGTTAAGTCTGGGATAGATTGTCACTTTTTGCCCAATCAGACTGGCTCGGTCGGTCCGTAAGTCTGACTCACCCTGTCTGCAGTGTTTACACTACGCTGACTGAGACAGACTTGATCGGGGATACTGACCTGACCTAGCAGCCAAATATTTGTATGACGTCACAATCACGTAAACCAACCAATCAACGGTGAAAAAGGATCTAAATTATGACATTGCTTAAAACCTTTCGACTACGTCAGACTGACACCAACCAGTCCAGATGGTGATCGGTCACACTAGTGGACACTGACATAACCCAACTAAATAAAAACCGACTGGTTAGGTCAAGTCAGGCAAAAACTGTCAGTGAAACAATTAAACTGGCCAATAATTACTGATTGACGTGAATGACTTCCATGTAGGCCGTTCGCGTGCTAACAGGCACACTTTTGATTAACTGAAGACAAAAATAATTGTTGCTGATTAACTGACTGTTGTTACTCATTACTTGTGCCCCGTGAACCAGGAGGAGCTGGAGCTGCTGAGAACGAGGCTGTCGGAGCAGAAAGAGCAGCTGGAGAAGCTGGAAGGCCGACTGAGTCGAGAGAAGAGCTCACTACAGGAGCAGCTCGATACCGCTCGCGAGCAGCTCGACACTGCTCTTGAGCAGCGAGAGAAGAAGGAGCAGAAGCTGCGAACAAGGAACAAGTGCATCACCGAGCTGATGGAGAAGCTTGACGCCGAACGAAACGGCTTCCAGGTGGCGCTGAAAGGTATGCTAACCAATCACATTCAATGTTTTTTTTTTTGTAAGTTGGCATCGGCTCCAAATCCCGTGTCGATGTCTAGAAAAACACCATTAGTAAAATGCACAGTGAGCGGTTCTAGGTTCCACGCTGATGAAACAAGAAATGAAAGTGATCTGCAGTGAGAAATTGGTGCACATAGCTGTGTATAATAACTATAATGTACACAGTTTACAATGTATAAATTGGTGCACATAGCTGTGTATAATAACTATAATGTACACAGTTTACAATGTATAAATTGGTGCACATAGCTGTGTATAATAACTATAATGTACACAGTTTACAATGTATAAATTGGTGCACATAGCTGTGTATAATAACTATAATGTACACAGTTTACAATGTATAAATTGGTGCACATAGCTGTGTATAATAACTATAATGTACACAGTTTACAATGTACGTAAGTAGACTTACGACGAAGCCTACAGAGTTCAATAAAGACATTTTAGTTCACTTCCACAGCCTTGGCACTGCGCCTTGCTGCATTGCAAGCGAATCATAGGTCTTCTAATAATTCGTCAGATGTGCTCAGGTGTTTTAAACTCAACTTTGTGTGTGTGTTCCTAAGAGGGCGATCTGGACACTGCATAGTAATGTTTCAGTTAGTGTAACTATTTATGAAGGAAAAAATGCAGCATATGCAGTAAGTGCATTTGTCGAGCATCCGTTTCTTGTGTACAAACTTCAAGTAAAATCGTAATTCAGGTGTTTGCTTGTGAATGGGTGGCAGAAGCTGTGACAGCACCAGAGATATTAGCAGTAGGGAGATGAGACACTCCAATGCATGTGTATTGACGCTTTCATGACGTTATTTTCGCAGTGGCTTACGAATACCCGGGACTGCGGGTGGTGCATAATATCTGTCTTTCACCCTTCTCTTCCTCTGGTGGTAGGCTATATTCCCCAGGTATCACCAGTAAATTTGATTTAACTTCACATCTCATTCACCAGAAGCAGCCCTGTGAATGCGACATGCTGTATTTCGACTTGGCATTCAATAATACTGCTAGTCTAGGAACAAAATCTCAAAATGGCTTTAGAAAACACTTTAGGGGTACCTAATGCCAGGATTTATCTATCACCTTGACAGGTGACACTTTCTATTGTGATTTTTTTCACATGAGCTATTTTATGAAAATGGATGCAGGGCTTTTTGACTGTTTTTCAACATGTACACAGTTGGCTATATATCTACTAATTATAGGATTACATGATAAAATGTTGTGTCAGCCTGTGTGGAAAAATGAGGCACATAAGTGCAGCAAATTTTAAATCAATACAGTAGATAGAATTGAAATGAAAGCACAAAACATACCAAATGATATAAAAAAATTAGTTAGGTTTCGTGACTGAAGGTGTTCAATAGTTCAAAACAGTTATTTACATACATGGCACTATTTTTACATCAAAAACTTCCAAATTCATTTCCAAATAAAATAACACTAGATTTTCTGACAAATGATGTAATATATTGCATACACAACCAAAATATTAACCCTACCCCCTTATTTTTCATAACTGCCGCAAGAACATCACCGGCAGTGTACGTACTAATTACAAGGTTACATAGCTAATTTGTGTATCCAAATGTTTCGAATGGTGAGATACGTATTTGTAGTTAATGCTCACATTAATATTATAGACAAAGTTGAAAGAAAAACATAACATGCTAAAATATATTAACAATTTAGCTTTGTTTCGTGAAGGGAGGGCATTAGTTCAAATCAATACTTACACATCTGGTGGATGATAATTATGTTTTATCTCCCAACAATCCCAGTTCTTTTCCAAATAAAACAACACTACATTTTTTAACAAACAATGTAATATTTTGTACACAAATACGAAACACTAACCCTATCCAATTATTTTTCATAACCACCGTCGTCAAACACAATCGACTATATATCTACTATTTGCAGAGCTACATAGCTAATTTTTATTTCAAAAATGTCTGGAAAGGTAAGACACAAATGTGTAATTAATATGACTGCCAACATTGCAGACCAATTTGAAAGAAAAGCACAACATATGCTCTGATTGTCTTAACATTTTCATGTGGTTTAGTGACCAAAGGTGTACAGTAATTCAAATCATTACTTTCACAAGTGGCATATGACTATGTTTTATCTCAGAACAATCCCAGTTCATTTCCAAATAAAACAACTTTAGTTTGTCACAAAATTAATATGCATACATAACCAAAACTCTAACATTACCCCGTTACTTTTCACAACCGCCTTCCTAAAACACAATCGGTTATATATCTACTAATTACAGGACTGCGTAGCTAAATTTGGTATCGTTATGTTAGGTGTACGTTACATATTCGTAGTAAGTAAGCATGTCAATATTGTATACATAATTGAAAGTAAAGCAAATATGTCACCAGAGAGTAAATTTTAGTTTGGTTTCGTGAACAATATTTCATATCATCACTTACATTCGTGGCATGACAAAACATTTTCATAATTACTTTAATGTTCCTAAACTAAAAACAATATCCCCAGAATCTCATATAATTTCAAATAAAAAAATACCTGAAAACTATAATAGGTAAATTGCAATTTAAATGTAGCACCCAAGTTACAGCTTAAAAGCTTAAAATTAAAACGTACTGGTAGTTAGAAATTTAGGTATACTAGTATAGGCAATAATTTAGGCATACTAATATAGGCTTATGAATAATGGGAATGTACATAAACTCCGCACATTGTGATCGAACAGTGACCAGTGATCGAACAGTGACCAGTGATCGGACAGTGACCAGTGATCGGACAGTGACCAGTGATCGAACAGTGACCAGTGATTGAACAGTGATCGGACAGTGACCAGTGATCGGACAGTGACCAGTGATCACACAGTGACCAGTGATCGCACAGTGACCAGTGATCGAACAGTGACCAGTGATCGAACAGTGACCAGTGATCGGACAGTGACCAGTGATCGGACAGTGACCAGTGATCGAACAGTGACCAGTGATCGAACAGTGACCAGTGATCGAACAGTGACCAGTGATCGGACAGTGACCAGTGATCGGACAGTGACCAGTGATCGGACAGTGACCAGTGATCGAACAGTGACCAGTGATCGAACAGTGACCAGTGATCGAACAGTGATCGAACAGTGACCAGTGATCGAACAGTGACCAGTGATCAAACAGTGACCAGTGATCAGAGAGTGACCAGTGGTCGAACGCACAAAACAAATCGTTTCATTTGTTTTTAATTTTCAATTTATGCTAGAGTGTCCCAAGTTGGTGCATCGCGAAATTCCGTGACAATGCTGTATTGTGTTGGCTTTCTCAACATGCCGAACCAAGTTAGTTACTAACAATTGGAAACATTTATATACGGTACCGTTCTTCATATTTCGGGAATTGCAGAAAATACATATTGGGGTATTTTTTCTGGGAATTGTTACAGCCCCAGGCAGTCAATCCCTTGCTTCCATGGCGTGCCGTCATTTGACTACTCTTGTGTATTCGTATGCCGTTGGAGGGCGCCACATGTACTGGGTCGCGTCATATTGACAGGAATGTCTCATCTCCCTATTCCCAATATCTCGTGTAGCACTCAATAACTTGACGTTCGCATTGACATATGTGCTTAAATATGTTTGCTAATGAATTTCTCGTAAGACATAAATAGCACAAGCTGTCAGGGGTGGGCAGATGTACAAAATGCATGTATACAAGTGTGACATTGAGGAAAAACAAATTCAGCACCTCTGCCAAACAGTCCAATGCTTGAATCACGACACATAACAAGATTACATGACTTGAGACAGATGCAGCGATAGAAATAAGCCAGAATATTTACTTGTCCGCTGGACAAGTAGGTTTTGAAATCTACTTGTCCGCCAAAATTTTAACTTGTCCGATTGGTTGTGAAGGGGAATCGAAGCTATGGAAAAAAAACATAAAAAGTCTGTCTTATTTGTATGGCAACACAATGTTCCTGCTGTTTCGTTGCACGTACATCTGAGTGACTTGTGATTAAAGACACAATTTGATTTAATCTTAAAATTTTCCGGTCAATTATTATTCATCACGAATATTAAAAGTAGACAAGCTACATGATGTATACCAATATTTTAGTGATGCTGATATGAACGCTTTTATTAATTACAAATAACTATTACGATGATAGGAATGAGACAATTGTTTTCCTTGCTATTTGTTTTTATAATGTTGCAAAAACTTTTTATGTTTAATATGACATATATATATATATACATATATAAAACATATAACAGTGCTGTAAAATGTTGGCATCAGTTTGTCATTGAAGATGCCACTCATCCAGGAACACGACTAATGCGAAGCCGGGAAATGTTGTCACAAAAATTATATAATCTGATATTATTTTGTTAAACCTCTATGAACTTCAATATTAACAAAGTTCTGTATTTTACAAACAAAGATAATATTCAATTGATCATCACCAAACAAATGCAGATTTTTTCCTAAATGTTATATTACTATTTCAATGATGATAAAACAGTTTTAACGGTGTCTGAAATACATTTACCAGGCGGGAAATAATTTATAGATTTAGTTACGTCGTAACGTTGCTGCTGCGCGCAGACCGCCGTAGTTGGCAGAAGCCAACATGTCAACGGCGGTTGGCGCACTGTCCCCGGCCGCGCGTCTTGCATAATTCAGTTTAGAAAACTCGCAATTTATGGTTAAAATAGATGTCACATAGATACAACAACACTTCTGAAATGTCATTAATATTCCGTTTATCAACCTGCACCATAGATTTACCGGAGAGCCAGTTATGGGTTTTGAAAATTGTCACCGATCTTGATCGGCTAACGTTCAATGACTTGTCTTGGTCTTGGAAGACTGCCGAGTCCGCGTGGGTTAGGTGTAATAATGGTTAAAACTATATACTTATTGAAATAACAGGTAGCGATACAAAGTCTACTATTTCCAAAGTTCATCAAATATGATCCGAGAGTGAAAGCAATGTGTATGTCGGCCAAACTGAACGATTTACGATTGTGTGAAATACAGCCTCGATCAGCGATGGCTGATGCGGAGTCTGTCTTATGCGTATGGCAGAGCTAGGTCGGTGCGCTCAGCGGATGACCCTGGTAACGCAGGCACTAAACTCGGTCGAACACTGGCGGTGGAACGACAAGACGCCGACACACTAACAAAATTGGAATGCGCGCGTTTGCTAGCGAACATCATTTACGTATGAATTTCCTCAAATAAAAAGTTTGCAATGTTGCACTCGTCACTATTTAATAAAAAAATTCACTTGTCCGCCGGATAACCATGTCGAGTCATTTTACTTGTCCGGGCCAAAAATCACTTGTCCCGGACAAACGGACAAGTGCTATTTCGAACGCTGAGATGGTTTGTTCATTCACGTTTGTAACATATCAGCTTGATTATTTAGAATGCTTAATAGGCAACTGTCACACCAGCAAGGGGACCTCTCTATACTTTGTAGGAGGTCCTCCGTCTCTGCTGAGTTGACGCTGAAAAGTCAAACTCGATAACGGCGATTGAGCGATAAAATAAATACAGTCAACCCTCAGTAATACAGTCACTTTGCAAATAAGGTCGCTCCGGGACAATCCCAAATTATATTTGTTGCAGTAAAGTAGAGGAAATTGGTTGCACTAATACAGTCACCTGGCTATTCTGGTCACTTCGGTCCAGTCCCGAGGTTGTCCTTAATACTGAGGTTCCAATGTAGATACTATCCCAACTGATGTCTAGTGAGAGCCACTGCCAGCTTTAGTAGTATAAGTCAATTAGTATGATACCATCTTACGACTAAATGTAAAATGTTTTGCTAATTATCTAGAAAACATGTCTTGAAGATGGTTTGTTCTTTCCCAACAACATTGGGGTGGCGCACCACAAATTGTATTAATGACACTGTATTTACTATAATGGAATGGATTAAGGATAGCTGTTTTTGTTGTCATCCAGATGCAAAGTTAAATGAGAAAATCATCGAACAATTGAAGGGAGTACTTCACGAACAAGAAGCAACGATGCAAACACAAGATGTCGTCTTTCGCAACCATGAGTATGAAGTCACGTCACTGACAAAAGGTTAGCGTTACATATTACAGACTTAGAAATATGTAAGCATATTTAAAGCGATACTTTGAGAATTTTAATCTCTTTGTAATGTATGCAATGATTAAATAATCCTGTTAATATGATTATTTTATGTAATTCTATGCCTTTATTTCATTAGAATTATGTTTTATTAATCACTAATGACCGTGACAATATATTGAAAAAATAACTGCGCATACGTGCAGTTTCTACTTTGGCCCCACCTTTTTGAATATTCGGGATTGTCCGTCAGACTTTGATTAGTTACGCCGAGTTAATAGATGCAAGAAAAATGTCATCAACATGTGTGTATTTGGATTAGCCACCGCTATGTGAATTAGTCGTGACCCGGTAAAATTATCAAAAGGAAATGTGGACCAGCTACTGTTTATGTCACAGATTCAGCAAAGAAAAGAATGAAAATATATGTAATAAACGGAGAATGAACATAGCGACCGCTTATGACAGACAGATTGATTTTAAAAAAACACCAGCTCTCCACGTATGAAGCCACCGATGACATATTGAATGATTGGCATTGTTTTTGTTGGACTATAAAAAACATACAAAATCTCATGTTCCTTTTTCACTAGGTACATCTGGCTATACAGTTTTAAGCTTACTTTTAATAAAACGTTTAGATAACAGAAACTTACTGAAGCCACGAAACATTCAATAATGAAACCGTTTTGTTTGCACCATAAATCCAGCTGCTATTTCCATAAGCAGTATAAATACAACATAGATCACACGAAGTAATATACAATATTATGAAAATCGTTTCTCTCGAACTCCTGTTTTGATGACAAATAAAATGGCCATTGTATTATAAAAATAAAGTTATAAAATTACAAAACTTTAAAAGTAACGCATATTTTAAAACACTTTTTCTGTCATTATTGGTGTATTTAACTCAAGAATATCCCTAAAACATTTTGAATGTTGTGGAACATTTATATTTTATGAATTTTCAAAATTATTTTAAAAGCAACTTTGTCAACACCTTTTTATACACTACTCCCAGTATAATTCACTTAACACAAACTTGTTTCAACAAATGTTGAAGAATATGCTGTAGAACACAATCCAATTCAATCCAAACGTGATGAGCGTAAGAAAGCATCAATGTTATTACGAACTCCTCGTATTATGTACTCTTACTTTGCAACATAATGATAGGGATGATGTGCATTTGAATGCACAAATCGATCGATTGCACAAATCCATTTGAAACGTAGTGATGTACATATTCCTAGCAGAAGCCACACGGAACTAATGTGGCAGAACAAAGTCAGACTTCTTCACTACTGTGTCAGTTAACACATTGTACAATTAATAGCACTGCTATGCATTTTGATACACAAAGCTATCACACATCTATTTGAAACTCGAAGTGATGTACAACTTCCCAGTAGATGTTGCACAGAACGGAATGGGGCAGAAGAAAGTCAGGCACCATCTTATGTCAGGTGATCCATTGTCCAATTAATGGCTCTGTTGGATAGAGCTCTTTAATTTCCTCTTTCCGTCAGCTCGGGTACTTCCAATGGTCCTGCAAATAAACAAAGTTGAGTTTAGGAAACTGAGCCTAAATACGAGTTAACTAATTCAACACTAATTCTGGAATGCACTACCTCAACAGTTACGAGAGCTTGAATCATTCAACCTATTTAAAAAAAGCTAAAAGAGGTAGTACTGTCGAGATATTAAACTTACCATGGTAGGTATTAGTAGTGATTATTTACTAAGTAATAGATCAATTAGTTTCAATTAGTCTATTGTCTATGCAATTAGCATCATTTATGTTGTTGTAGTAGTAGTAGTAGTTGTAGTAGTAGTATTTTTGTTGTAGTTAATGTTAGATAATGTTATTACTATAAATTACTCAGAATCATGTATTATTAAGTATTATACAATATATTTATGTTCACATATTATATAGTATTAGTTAGTGTATTAGAATATGTGATGAACTGACACCACTAGTGCTAATAACCGAAAATAGTAGTCACATTTTGGTATCATGGTATATAAACAGTAATCTCGCAATCGGTACTAACAAATAAGTACAAATGATCCCTAACGTTTTTGTTTTGAAATTCTCTGCGCATTAAGGATTTGTATCAGAAATTTGATGATTGTTTAAAGATTGTCAAATATACATAAACCATCATCACCTCGTGGTCAGCCCAATCATAGAAAATATGCAGGACATTGTGAACAAATGTTCAAACTTACATAATCGTCATCAAATGTTCTTTACGAATACTTTGTGAAATGGTCCCTTGTGCCTGCTTACATTTCTTGCCACACCGAGATCCAACACCAGAAATCTCAGAGTCAGACCGCCAACTTTACAAACATAAATTTTAAAACTCTGATTGTGTACGTTAATATCTCAACTGCCAACTTTACAAAGTTGAAGGTCCGATGAACCATCCAACTTTTTAGATGAGGTTTCAAACGCTGTATGTAGTGCCCTCTGGTACACAATACAAAATAAAGACTTGGTTTCTGACTTAACCGTGAACATGATCACTTCGAACCACTTTCAAAATACTGAGTTTCCCTTCTTTAAGATGGGGATTTTTGCTAGTATTAACAATAAAATTGTACGTGTGTAGAGCTATCGGAGCAGCAGGCTCTAGTGAAGACTCTACAAGAGACTGAGCAGAGCCTTCAGTCACGCCTCACTCAAGCCGACAAAGTCATCGTTGACCTACAGTCAACGAGTCACAATCTTGAGCGGCGGTGCAAGGATGTCACCGCCCATGACAGTTCAGTGGAGCGCGACGTCGCGGAGTTGCGTCGTCAGTTGCGTGACGTCGCTGAGGTTCGTCGTCAGCTGAGAGAGGTGGAGCAGGAGAAGAGCCAGCTGGAGAGGATACTGCACGACACACGCTCCAACGTCGATAAACAACACAAGGTATGTCACTAGTCTGAGTGTGATCAACTTGAATATGTGTGTATGCGTGTATGGATGGGGAGTGTGTGTGGTGTATGTGTGGTGTGTGTGGTTGTGTTTATGTGTACGGTGTGTATACATTTGCAGCGTTAAAAATAAGCCAGAATATTTACTTGTCTGCCAGCAAGTAAGTTTTGAAATCTACTTGTCTGCCAAAATTTTAACTCATCCGAGTGGCTGTCAAGGGGAATCAAAGTTTCGGGAAAAACATGACGACAACACATGTTCCTGCTGTTTCGTTGCATGTACATAAGAGTGACTTGTGATCAAAGACACAATTTGATTTAATCTGCAAATTTTGAAATTGCAGAATTATATTTGCAACTATTTTCCGGTTCATTATTATTAATTACGATTTACCGGAGAGCCAGTTACAAGTTTTGTAAATTGTCACCGATCTGGATCGGCTAAAGTTCGATGACTTGGAAGACTGCCAAGTCCGCGTGGGTTAGGCGTAATAATGATTAAAACTATGTAATTATGCAAATAACAGGTAGCGATATAAAGCCTGTTATTTCCAAAGTTCATCAAATATGATCCGTGAGTGGAAGCAAGTTGTACGTCGGCCAAACTGAACGATTTACGATTTTGTGAAATACAGCCTCAATCAACGATGGCTGATGCGGAGTCTGTCCTGCGCGTATGACAGAGCTAGGTCGGGGTGCTCAGTGGATGACCTTGTTAACGCAGGCACTAAAGTCAGTCGAACACTGACGTACAACACACTGGCAGTGGAACGACAAGAAACCGACACATTAACAAAATTGCAATGCACGCGATTGCTAGCGAACTTCATTTATGTTTTAATTCCTCAAATAAAAAGTTTGCAATGTTGCACGCGTTACTATTTACTGTAAATTTTCACAAAAATCACTTGTCCCGGATAAATGGACAAGTGCTATTTCGAATGTTGATGTGGTGTGTGTATGCGTTTGGTGTGTGTATGTGTGTGTTTTGTGTGGTGTGTGTATGTGAGTGAGTGTATGTGTGGTGTGTGAGTGAGTGAGTGAGTGAGTGAGTGAGTGAGTGAGTGAGTGAGTGAGTGAGTGAGTGAGTGAGTGAGTGAGTGAGTGAGTGAGTGAGTGAGTGAGTGAGTGAGTGAGTGAGTGAGTGAGTGAGTGAGTATGTATGTGTGTGATGTGTGAGTGAGTGAGTATGTATGTGTGTGATGTGTGAGTGAGTGTGTTACGTGTGGTGTGTGTGTGTATGTGTGTGTTTTGTGTGGTGTGTGTATGTGAGTGAGTGTATGTGTGGTGTGTGAGTGAGTGAGTATGTATGTGTGTGATGTGTGAGTGAGTGTGTTACGTGTGGTGTGTGTGTGTATGTGTGTGTTTTGTGTGGTGTGTGTATGTGAGTGAGTGTATGTGTGGTGTGTGAGTGAGTGAGTGAGTGAGTGAGTGAGTGAGTGAGTGAGTGAGTGAGTGAGTGAGTGAGTGAGTGAGTGAGTGAGTGAGTGAGTGAGTGAGTGAGTGAGTATGTATGTGTGTGATGTGTGAGTGAGTGAGTGTGTTACGTGTGGTGTGTGTGGTGTGTGTGTGTGATAACATTTTCCCACTAGACAGTTTGTACCTCTGTTGTCAAACTTTCAGGGGTTCATCTATGTAGAAAAATAATGCCTTTAATTCTTTCAAAATGTCATGTTGATTAAGGGTTTTTATAGGTTTTAGTATTCGTATCAGACATTAGATGAACATTAACAGATTGTTAGCCTGATTTCTGCAATTGTTCCAAGCAACATAAACCGTCTACTGATAATTTTTAGTCCTTTGTGCCAAAGATCCAATTAGTGCTGGTTCGATACCAGAATTCTTTGATATCGATCGATACCAGAATTGTTTTCGATACTTACGTTGTAAGTGTAATTCATATACAGTATAGATCCCAATAGAAACACACTATCCATCTAGACTAATGGCATAGAAGCAGACACTGTTTTTCATTAGGGAAACATGTATAAAAGTAGATTTTTCATGAATGAATGCATGCTAGACATAACTGATGGCAACACTGCTGCTAGCGCCACCTTGCAGATGCTTGATAGGTCATTCATAGTGTGCGTGCATGCGTGTGTGTGTGTGTGCCTTTAGCTGCAACATGTTGCATTCTTGTCATGTGTCGATGTTGCATCAGTCAGTTTGGTAGATGTGCACTGCTGACTATGTGTGTTTGAAAAAGTGTTGCCTGGTACCACTTTTGAGAAACAAATAGTCGTGCACCAAAGTCTTAGCACACGCTCTGAGCGTCTATTGGGAACTTTAGTAGTCTATACGGTAGACCTACTAAATTTTCAACTTAACCATTAATACATACTAATTGTAAAGTTATGCAAACAACGATTAATATGCAATTTTCATTTTATTTCAATAACCAAATAACAGTTATAAATTGTAATTGTTTCATTATAATTTATTAATGTTGTAAAATTAGTTGTAATGAAACATTAAAACAATACAATATTACAGACAATAGCAATAAAATACCTAGTAATAATAAATAAATAAAACTGGTAGTCACATTGCGTACGTCACTTCTTGACGCTGTCACCGCAGTAGACTCTGCAACCGATGGCGATTCACTTCGACTGTAACTACTACTAAATGTCCATTGCTTAGTTTTGGACAAAAATTTTGATGGAACACGTCGTTCTCGTTGACGTTGTTGTTACTGTTACCACGACTTCCTTAAATCATAATGTTTTGGTAGTCTCTTGGATGACGGACAGTGACATGTTTCGTCAAATTCTATGTATTTCCCCCACTGGTTTGGCTGAGCGCTTCTGGCACAGTAAACACTCTACAGTGTTTCTGTATTTGTTAAAAAAAACTGTCAAATTGGCGATGTGCGTTTTGACATTTTGTCGTTCATCTTGGTTGAGCGAGTACGGCAAATGGTGGCGCCATCAAACAGCAAAACATAGCACCACCAAACGGAACCTGGATAAACGAGTCTAGTGTGTCGCGCTTGAATAATTATTTATATTATTATTATTATATTAAACTAGATTCATGAATACTAATGTGTGCAATAAACACTATAAATTACTGGAATGTTGTGTGTTTTTGGTACGCTGTAGAGTGGGCAAGGTAAAGTGGTGAAGCAAACGGTAGTGCCACCCAACGTCGTAACGAGGCTTGAATAATCGAGGCTAAGCTGAGATCGCACTCAAATAATTATTTATATACAGACTTTTTTGGAAACTGACTCCATAATAAAGCTTTATAAAACCACTGAGATGTTACATTTTATTATGTTTTTTGAAAAAGAACCACGCCTAAGCGGCCTAATACATACAACATAGTCGACCCTGTCAAGTTACGAAGCGAAGCCCGCAGCGGAGTAACCGTACATCCGGCCGTAAGGCGTAACTTCATCTTTGAAAACAATGTTACGTCTTCGCATCGACATCGAATGGACTCGATATCGAAGTTTAGGTATCGACAAAGTATCGAATGTATCAAAATATCGACGTATCGAAGGTATCGAACTGTGGCCGTTCTATACCAAATATATCGAAGTATCGCGATACCACGAAGTATCGGTATCGAACTTTCACAAGTATCGCGATACTTCGATATATCGAACCAGCACTAGGTCCAGTGGACTTATGCCATCACTCTGCGTCCACTTCAGGGCCTCTTGGCCCATTTTTACTTTACTTGCAACAATCATAGAAAACCTGCATTGCATTGCATAAAACTGCTCAAATTTACATATTTGTTAAACATATTTGTTAAACATATGATAAGAGTACTTTATGAAATCGTCGTCTGCATGTTTGTAGTGCCATTTGGAGAATTGGCATTGTTGCTAGGAATAACAATAATGTGCCGTCTTACAAGGTTCTTGTGACACTTGATGCCACTGTAAAGCAATGTGCGGAATAGTGTGTGTGATGTCACATTGAGAGGACATTGTGTCAGTGTGCGTGACATTGCACTGTTCTCTGGGTAGATGTTTGTCAGAGATTAACCTGTATGTGATCTGCCAGAGCAAAGTGCATATTAACCTGTATGTGATCTGCCAGAGCAAAGTGCATATTAACCTATTTGTGATCTGCCAGAGCAAAGTGCATATTAACCTGTATGTGATCTGCCAGAGCAAAGTGCATATTAACCTATTTGTGATCTGCCAGAGCAAAGTGCATATTAACCTGTATGTGATCTGCCAGAGCAAAGTGCATATTAAGTTGCATGATTGTGAAATGGAGTTTTGTGCCTTTTGGATTCCACAGATCGTAAGCTTTAAAATGACACTTCATTTGTTGAAATATCTTGAATAATTTTTAATTATTTCCAAAATTGAAACAGACATAAAATGCACCATTTTTTTTTTACAAACAAGGGGCGGTTTGACTCCTACTGTCTGTTGTTTTTAATCTGCGGATTCATAAATGCCTGTATTTTATTAGTTTTAGATTATTAAATATTGAGGAAATAAACTGAAGATGAGATTATAGTGTATGCATTTCTGCAAAATCACCAAATGAGCACAGAACTATTTTTGGCTCATGTGCAAAGTAGGCCTGTGTACAGAGTAGGCCTGTGTGTGCAGAGTAGGACTGTGTACAGAGTAGGCCTGTGTGTGCAGAGTAGGCCTGTGTACAGAGTAAGCCTGTGTGTGCAGAGTAGGCCTGTGTACAGAGTAGCCTGTGTGTGCAGAGTTGGCCTGTGTACAGAGTAGCCTGTGTGTGCAGAGTAGGCCTGTGTACAGAGTAGCCTGTGTGTGCAAAGTTGGCCTGTGTGTGCAGAGTAGGCCTGTGTGTGCAGAGTAGGCCTGTGTGTGCAGAGTAGGCCTGTGTGTGTGCAGTGTATGCCTGTCTGTGTGTGCAGAGTAGGCCTGTGTGTGCAGAGTAGGCCTGTGTACAGAGTAGCCTGTGTGTGCTGAGTTGGCCTGTGAGTGCAGAGTAGGCCTGTGTGTGCAGTGTAGGCCTGTGTGTGCAGAGTAGGCCTGTGTGTGCAGAGTAGGCCTGTGTGTGTGCAGTGTATGCCTGTGTGTGTGTGTGCAGAGTAGGCCTGTGTGTGCAGAGTAGGCCTGTGTGTGTTCAGTGTATGCCTGTGTGTGTGTGTGCAGAGTAGGCCTGTGTGTGCAGAGTTGGCCTGTGTGTGCAGAGTAGGCCTGTGTACAGAGTAGGCCTGTGTATGCAGAGTATGCCTGTGTGTGCAGTGTAGGCCTGTGTGTGCAGAGTAGGCCTGTATACAGAGTAGCCTGTGTGTGCAGAGTTGGCCTGTGTACAGAGTAGCCTGTGTGTGCAGAGTTGGCCTGTGTACAGAGTAGCCTATGTGTGCAGAGTAGGCCTGTGTGTGCAGAGTAGGCCTGTGTACAGAGTAGCCTGTGTGTGCAGAGTTGGCCTGTGTGTGCAGAGTAGGCCTGTGTGTGCAGTGTAGGCCTATGTGTGCAGAGTAGGCCTGTGTGTGGAGAGTAGGCCTGTGTGTGTGCAGTGTATGCCTGTGTGTGTGTGCAGAGTTGGCCTGTGTACAGAGTAGCCTATGTGTGCAGAGTAGGCCTGTGTGTGCAGAGTAGGCCTGTGTACAGAGTAGCCTGTGTGTGCAGAGTTGGCCTGTGTGTGCAGAGTAGGCCTGTGTGTGCAGTGTAGGCCTATGTGTGCAGAGTAGGCCTGTGTGTGGAGAGTAGGCCTGTGTGTGTGCAGTGTATGCCTGTGTGTGTGCAGAGTAGGCCTGTGTGTCCAGAGTAGGCCTGTGTGTCCAGAGTAGGCCTGTGCAACTTCAATATCTGGTTCGTTGTGGCGGTCATATATGTATGTTGAAGAAGTTTTTTATGTTCAGTTCAACAGTTTCATGTTACATCTTCCTTCATCCAACTGTTCCTCGTTCCCAGGCACTGGAGGTGAAGAACAAGAAGTTGGAAGACGACATCGTGAAACTGCGGGAGCAAGTGCATGCCTCCGATACCAAGAAGGTTCTCGAACTGGCTGTGAGTGCATACGTCTGTGATTCCCCTGGTCCATCTGTCTTACTGGCCACTGTCTGTGCACAACATGTCATGATGCACCGTGCCTAACATTCCTATATTTTCCTTTATTTCTACTGTAATAATTTCTGTATCTGTATAGTAATCTATACTTAACGGTTGTGGAAACTTGGAGGCTTTCCCCTGAATTTTGCAATTCATCAATCCGCATGTAAGTGACTACCTGTGGGTGGCGTCTGATTGTGCTGTGGTGTGAGGCATATCATGCTATAATCAGATCAGCGAAACCCAAAAATGTTATGACGTAATGCTGAAAATATGTAGTTGCTAATTTGTGTTAACTCTGGTCAGTTGATGGCACCACCTGAAATGACGCTGTCATTTTATTTAAATGTTCATAAATTATTCCTATATATTTTTCTTATGAATTCCGATATTTCCTATACATTTTAGACTATTGCGTGGTAGTTCTTGAACATTTTTGTAATAATGTAGGGTGGGGGAGCCATTGTGAAATAGTTACCAGGGGTATTACAGAATTGACCTGGGGTGGTTGGTTCCCCCCACCGTTGATGTCAGTTTTGTAAATTTGTTATTACATATATAACTTTTTGTGTATAATGTATTCACCTAATCTTGTCATACATAAAGAGTTGGCTTCTTATACAAACATATATCTGACTTGTGTTATTAGCAAACTAGCCATGATTCTGAGTTACGACTATAGCTGGTAGTGTTGTCCCACATAAATATATTTTTAATTGGAACTATTGGCTTTCATATCTAAATAATCGAAGATGGTATTTTGTTACAAATATGTCATCATCTTCATCGGCCTCAACCATACCTACATTGTGGATTATCATCTTTATTTATTTTAATCCCTTTTTCTTACCGTCTGCTTGATGCCATAACATCAATTCATTAGACATATATTGGCCTTATTTCTGTTTACGTGCCATATGTCGGCTGTGTATGTAGTTTAGCTTGTGACATGACTGAAGACATTACAACCTGGTTGTGATCGTGTGTGTGTGTAGAAGTGGCGAGAAGAACGAGACAAACTGGTGGGAGGCCTGGAGAGCATCCTCAAACAGAAAGACGCACGTATTAGTGACTTGGAGGCATTCGCCAAGCCTCCCAAGGCAAGCACCAGACATGTGAGTTGTTATTTATGTTAGGGGGAGTAGGTCAAAATCTCTCCTCCAGCCTTAGATCAATGTGAGTTCCTAATTTGCACCGTCATTCCATAGGCTCTATATTAAGAGACAAGAGTCAGGGAAGAGATCCTTTGTGGATTTCAACGATTTTTGTGTTCTTTGAGAACGATGCAGATCTGTTGAGATCGTGTTAAGGGGTCGTTCTCAGTTGTCGACAGTTACCCATTTGTACAGAGTGTATGGAAGGGGGATGAGGGGTCAAGACCTGTGTATTTATTAACTAATTTTTGAAAATGTCCAGTGGTTTTGGTCAAATGTCACTTTCATCCTTGATGTAGTGTGGTCAAGTGTGTTGGCAAACAACCGCTGTCTGGATCTTGTATGAGTGAGTGTTGTTTCAGGAACAGGACATGGTGATTGGTCTTAGAGCAAAAGATGCAATCATCTCTGACTTGAAGGAGCAGAATCTGCAGTTACAACATCGTCTTACTGACTCCCCTGCTGAGGTATGGCTTCCTTACTTCTTCTGGCCTCATGACATTCAAAATTGACATTTATTTTATGTTGATCATGGCAATACTTTATCAGCATCCGTATCTCATATGTTTTTCTTTGCGACAAAAAAAGGGCAAAGTTGTTTATGTGAGAACTGCATGTGGGAAAGATTGATCTGGTAGATGTCATGCCGTCCTAGTGATGTAACATGTAGATGTCGTGCTGTCCTAGTGATGTAACGTGTAGATGTCGTGCCGTCCTAGTGATGTAACGTGTAGATGTGCCGTCCTAGTGATGTAACATGTAGATGTCGTGCCGTCCTAGTGATGTAACATGTAAATGTCGTGCCGTCCTAGTGATGTAACGTGTAGATGTCGTGCCGTCCTAGTGATGTAACATGTAGATGTCGTGCCGTCCTAGTGATGTAACGTGTAGATGTCGTGCCGTCCTAGTGATGTAACGTGTATATGTTGTGCCGTCCTAGTGATGTAACGTGTAGATGTCGTGCCGTCCTAGTGATGTAACGTGTAGATGTCGTGCCGTCCTAGTGATGTAACGTGTAGATGTCGTGCCGTCCTAGTGATGTAACGTGTAGATGTCGTGCCGTCCTAGTGATGTAACGTGTAGATGTCGTGCCGTCCTAGTGATGTAACGTGTAGATGTCGTGCCGTCCTAGTGATGTAACGTGTAGATGTCGTGCCGTCCTAGTGATGTAACGTGTAAATGTCGTGCCGTCCTAGTGATGTAACGTGTAGATGTCGTGCCGTCCTAGTGATGTAACGTGTAGATGTCGTGCCGTCCTAGTGATGTAACGTGTAAATGTCGTGCCGTCCTAGTGATGTAACGTGTAGATGTCGTGCCGTCCTAGTGATGTAACGTGTAGATGTCGTGCCGTCCTAGTGATGTAACGTGTAGATGTTGTGCCGTCCTAGTTATGTAACGTGTAGATGTCGTGCCGTCCTAGTGATGTAACGTGTAAATGTCGTGCCGTCCTAGTGATGTAACGTGTAGATGTCGTGCCGTCCTAGTGATGTAACGTGTAGATGTCGTGCCGTCCTAGTGATGTAACGTGTAGATGTCGTGCCGTCCTAGTGATGTAACGTGTAGATGTCGTGCCGTCCTAGTGATGTAACGTGTAGATGTTGTGCCGTCCTAGTGATGTAACGTGTAGATGTCGTGCCGTCCTAGTGATGTAACGTGTAAATGTCGTGCCGTCCTAGTGATGTAACGTGTAGATGTCGTGCCGTCCTAGTGATGTAACGTGTAGATGTCGTGCCGTCCTAGTGATGTAACGTGTAGATGTCGTGCCGTCCTAGTGATGTAACGTGTAGATGTTGTGCCGTCCTAGTGATGTAACGTGTAGATGTGAACATGATTGTTTAAACAAAGCTTGATGGAGATCATATTTAGGATTGTGATGTTAGACGCTAGATCTGTCAGTTGCTCTGATGGCAGACTGATGTTAATGATAAGGCTGACAATTGGGAATAATTTTAGTATTGCGCTATCGTGGTAGCTGTAATACTATTGCAGTAGTATTGTGATAGTATCGTAATAGTACCAAGGAATAACAAATACCAGGAAATGCAGACCATAAGTCCTCAAACCCATAATTTATGGTTGGCATCATTGTGTAACTTGTGAACAGTTGATTCCCTAAATTCTATGTCCGTGAATGTCAACCGTTATTGATGTAAATAAGTAAATTACAAAATGAAATTAAACGTACATGCTTACAAACATTGCTTTTGTTTGGCACAAGTAGCCCTGCTGATCTGTACAATTGCTATCGACAGTTCAATTGACTGCCACTATCGTCACATCGACTATCGTGGTGCATCGATAGTGCGATGTATTGGTAGAGTCTGGTTAATGTTGTGTTTTCTACAGGAGACGAAGAAGGAACCTGCATCACGGAGGGTGACTCGAGGCAGACCAAAGAAGAGGCTGAGCAGTATTGCCCTTGAGGAGGTATGTAACCACCCTTGCCCTAGTTACTACCCCACTTGAGAGGGATTATGTAGAACTCTCAACCCCACTTGAGGGGTTGTGTAGCACTCCATCCATTTGAGGGGTTATATAGAACTCAACCTCACTTGAGGGATTATGTAGCATCCTCAACCTCACTTGAGGGGTTATGTAGCAATTTCAACCCTACTTGAGGGGTTATGTAGCACCCTCAACCCCATTTGAAGGGTTATGTAGCACTCTCAACCCCATTTGAGGGGTTATGTAGAACTCTCAACCCCTCTTGAGGGGTTATATAGCACTCTCAACCCCACTTAAGGGGTTATGCAACACTCAACCCCACTTGAGGGGTTATGCAGTAGTCCATTTGATGTCCATGAAAGCGATGAGAAGTCTATGAGACATGCCTAACAAAAGATCCATGGATCCAGTGTAAGTAACACTGTCCCTCTGCAATACACAGGTCCATGCAGATACTATTTATAGCTCACGTATGCTCTAACTCTACATAAGATTGACGCATTTGGTTGCACAATAAAGACCCCAAAAGGTACAAGCAACTGCTGAAACAGGTGAATGTGTTCTGTTGTATTGTATATGGCGTCTGTAACATCTCAGACACGTTCTGTTGGAGATTTCTAAGAAGAACAGAAATGGAAATTAAGCACACTAGCATCCCCAATGTTTCTGGATTGTTGCTGTATTTGAACAAAGTATGCCAAAACTGGATCATGAGTGAGAGAAATTGATTGGTCCCTTTACGCCCGACAGGCTACAATGGTGCCATCTCGCAGGAAGCGCACCAGTCGCATACAGTCGACTCACAAGTCCCATCATAAAGGTGTCGAGAATGCGGATCCCCACGAGGTGGTCATTAAGGTAATGATGCTTTCTTAATTAAGCATTGTTAATAAACTCCCTGCTCAATTTGTTTAACTCACTGCAATTTGAGGCATCTGCTGTGTGACGCTTTCATCTTGCATGCACAAATTCGAAAGGTCGTGATTTAAAGCACCTAATTTTTTGTTTTTGAAATATTAGCAACATCACGGTGTGTTTTAAGAAAACCTTATAGATTCTTTATTTTGAACAAAAATATACCTTACTCTCCAGTGCCATGAACAGATGGAATACAATATTTGACATTTATTGCAGTGTGTTTGTATTTGATATTTAAATGTTAGATTATTTGTATTCCACTTTTGTATCTTACACTCAAGATTTTTGCCGATCCCCACGAGGTGGTCATTAAGGTAATGATGCTTTCTTAATTAAGCATTGTTAATAAACTCCCTGCTCAATTTGTTTAACTCACTGCAATTTGAGGCATCTGCTGTGTGACGCTTTCATCTTGCATGCACAAATTCGAAAGGTCGTGATTTAAAGCACCTAATTTTTTGTTTTTGAAATATTAGCAACATCACGGTGTGTTTTAAGAAAACCTTATAGATTCTTTATTTTGAACAAAAATATACCTTACTCTCCAGTGCCATGAACAGATGGAATACAATATTTGACATTTATTGCAGTGTGTTTGTATTTGATATTTAAATGTTAGATTATTTGTATTCCACTTTTGTATCTTACACTCAAGATTTTTGCCTATTTTGAAGCGCGGCAAATGATCAGATTTTCCTAAAATTTTATTTACAATTACCTTTAGTAGTCTGAGGTTACACGAAATAGCCTAAGTAAAAATACTACAATAAATTCACATTTCACCCCTCAGGAACTCTGAATGTTAGCTCTAGAAAAAGCTCCATTGTCAGTTCATTTTTTCATGTTTCATTTTTTACTCATTTCATGACGATTCAAACCTGTGAATGAGTATCACTTGTTTGCAGGAGGAGTTTGTTGATCTCGATCATGTGACGACACCGAAGCGACATCACACGACTCGGACTGCCCTCAACAACTCGACCAACCTCGGTAGGTGTACAGTGCACTCAACCACCCGGGTTGTCTAAGGGTGATCAGTCCCCATTAAATGACGTGCACAAAATAGCATTTGTTTTCAAAACGTGATAAACGCCAATGCCAATAATGACGACTGTGCTGCACGTGCAACTACGTGGAGTGAAGAAGATATTTAATATCACATTTTATGTAGGCTGCAACAAATATTTCAAACTGCTACCATTCTCGATGATTTTGGATTCTTAATATACTAATTTAATTTTCTTGAACGATGACAACGTTAGTGCCACCAAAATGAAGCGAAATGCAACCCGAAGACTGACATTTTAGACACGATGCAAAATAGCAATAAAGAAAATAAACTGCCAACTCGCAACATAGGCAAAACCAGTAAGGTGCACAACTGCACAAGTGTAACGCGCGATTCATTCTGTCTACATGCAAAAATCTGAACATCGGATTTTGGCCAATCAAGTTAACACCCTGGGTAAACGGGTTGTAGACACTCTTTAAATTAATGTCAGCATTGCATCGCATTACTTCGGAATAGAATACTGTAGTTATATAGAGGTATGACAATGAAATCCTAATTGTGTCAAATTAATATTATTACAGCAAGATATATCCTGCCTTTAATTGACACGTCTATACGTCTATGGCTGTAATGTTAACACACCATGATGGTATCTGCCAAGTCTTGTTATCAGTACTTGTTATTCTAATAGTCTTCAACTTTTATTAAACTTTCATAAAAATACATGTCTAGTAAGTTTTGATACAAGGCAAAATAATTTTTTTAGCACTACTGTATGGCTCACATGACAATTCATGTATTTACACAAAACACCTTTCTCGTGCAATGACTTATTTTTATTCCCCCTCCTCCCTAACAAAAATGTCTAAAAAATCTGTAATCCTAACAATCAAATTGGTTTAGCCTAAGTGAGCAAAAAATGTACAACTCCAGACATGTCCAAAAACATTAAATTCAAAGGTCACGGCTCGTCTGATCCCGATGATCTTGGTACGGTTGAAGGCTTGCACTTTCTGTTATTCTAGCTTCTATCTAGATATCCCGGTAACAACCCACAGAACACCTATAAACAGACCTCCAATGTTTTCAGTGTTCTGTATGGTTTCGAACAATGTTGGTGGCAGCTACTCAGTACACATATCTTCCAATTGTGGCGCTGCGTCTCATTTGCATAGGATTCAGACATGTGCACTTCACAAGTTCTTGTTTTCATGCTATATGCTCCGTATTTTGGGATGTTTTTCGAGTTGTAAATTTTTTGCTTGCAACTATTTTTGGCAAAGTACAAGTGCAAACACATTTCTGTTGTAATGATGAACGATAAAATTATTGAGCTGCTAATTATTAACAACCTTGAAAATGTATATAGATATATGTAGACATGATCAAGGTGGACATTCAATGTTGTTCTCACATAAAACTGTAGGGAAGTATTATTTTGTATTCTAAACACTCCAGTTTTGCACTTGAAAGTACTTAATTGTACTTGATGAGTACTCATTTCAAAAACCCAAGTACTTCCCCCAACCCTGCTTATACTGGTACTTTTGAAGTATTCGCTGACCAAGTACTTGTGCCAGATCTGTACTTGTCACCTCACCTTTGTTGACAGGCGAGGACAGAATGCCAGAGTTCATGTCGCCTGTCGTCACACCGCCCCAAGCAGAAAAGATCGTCGCGGTAACCAGCACGTGCAAAAAACGCATGCGCCGACTTCGCAGCACAATTCCAGAGCCATACGCAGAGCAGCCATCAATGGTCAGTGGCGATTCTACCTCAATCACATTCTGTACCCAATGTTCGTACATTAAAAAAATTTTAAAGTGCGATTCTTGTGTCAATTGCAATATTTTCCTTAAGATTTACATTGGGGGTCTTTTGCAAAGCATCATTATCAAAGCAAATGACCATAGAAAGAGGTGAATGGGCAGTGGAACTTAGGAGGAGATGCATTTACAATGAACACAAAGAGGTGAGCGGGCAGTAGAACCTAGGAGGAGATGCATTTACAATGAACATAGAAAGAGGTGAGTGGGCAGTGGAACCTGGGAGGAGATGCACTTACAATGACCACAGAAAGAGGTGAGTGGGCAGTGGAACCTGGGAGGAGATGCACTTACAATGACCACATAAAGAGGTGAGTGGGCAGTGGAACCTGGGAGGAGATGCACTTACAATGAACACAGAAAGAGGTGAGTGGGCAGTGGAACCTGGGAGGAGATGCACTTACAATGAACACAGAAAGAGGTGAGTGGGCAGTGGAACCTGGGAGGAGATGCACTTACAATGAACACAGAAAGAGGTGAGTGGGCAGTGGAACCTGGGAGGAGATGCACTTACAATGAACACAGAAAGAGGTGAGTGGGCAGTGGAACCTGGGAGGAGATGCACTTACAATGAACACAGAAAGAGGTGAGTGGGCAGTGGAACCTGGGAGGAGATGCACTTACAATGAACACAGAAAGAGGTGAGTGGGCAGTGGAACCTGGGAGGAGATGCACTTACAATGAACACAGAAAGAGGTGAGTGGGCAGTGGAACCTGGGAGGAGATGCACTTACAATGAACACAGAAAGAGGTGAGTGGGCAGTGGAACCTGGGAGGAGATGCACTTACAATGAACACAGAAAGAGGTGAGTGGGCAGTGGAACCTGGGAGGAGATGCACTTACAATGAACACAGAAAGAGGTGAGTGGGCAGTGGAACCTGGGAGGAGATGCACTTACAATGAACACAGAAAGAGGTGAGTGGGCAGTGGAACCTGGGAGGAGATGCACTTACAATGAACACAGAAAGAGGTGAGTGGGCAGTGGAACCTGGGAGGAGATGCACTTACAATGAACACAGAAAGAGGTGAGTGGGCAGTGGAACCTGGGAGGAGATGCACTTACAATGAACACAGAAAGAGGTGAGTGGGCAGTGGAACCTGCGAGGAGATGCACTTACAATGAACACAGAAAGAGGTGTGTGGGCAGTGGAACCTGGGAGGAGATGCACTTACAATGAACACAGAAAGAGGTGAGTGGGCAGTGGAACCTGAGAGGAGATGCACTTACAATGAACACAGAAAGAGGTGAGTGGGCAGTAGAACCTGGGAGGAGATGCACTTACAATGAACACAGAAAGAGGTGAGTGGGCAGGGGAACCTGGGAGGAGATGCACTTACAATGAACACAGAAAGAGGTGAGTGGGCAGTGGAACCTGGGAGGAGATGCACTTACAATGAACACAGAAAGAGGTGAGTGGGCAGTGGAACCTGGGAGGAGATGCACTTACAATGAACACAGAAAGAGGTGAGTGGGCAGTGGAACCTGGGAGGAGATGCACTTACAATGAACACAGAAAGAGGTGAGTGGGCAGTGGAACCTGGGAGGAGATGCACTTACAATGAACACAGAAAGAGGTGAGTGGGCAGTGGAACCTGGGAGGAGATGCACTTACAATGAACACAGAAAGAGGTGAGTGGGCAGTGGAACCTGGGAGGAGATGCACTTACAATGAACACAGAATGAGGTGAGTGGGCAGTGGAACCTGGGAGGAGATGCTCTTACAATGAACATAGAAAGAGGTGAGTGGGCAGTGGAACCTGGGAGGAGATGCACTTACAATGATCCAAAGTTAACATATTAATATATAGATAGTGTAACTGGGCGAATGGACAGATGATTGTTGTTGTTTACTGATGGCGTCGTGTGTGTTCACAGATGTCGTTGTATGTGATCACAGATGGTGTTGTTTGTGGTCACGCATTGTGTTGTTTGTGTGTGTTCACCCATTGTGTTGTGTGTGTGTGTTCACTGGTGGTGTTGTGTGTCTTCACCCATGATATGTGTGTTCACCGTTGACGTTGTGTGTGTTCACTGATGGTATTATGTGTGTTCACAGATGGAAGTCCCAGAGAAAGTCGAGAGTCCACACGTGATTGTGACACGGCGACTGCGGTCACGACGCAAGTGAAACCAACATGCCAATATGCAACGTGACGTTTCAAGTGACGTTTGTGCCACTGACGTCTGTTGACGGCCACAATGTACAGCTGTATATCCTGTGGTATTTGATGGCACTGAACTAATGACTTAGTAGAGTCAACAACAAAGACGCTACCCACACAGGCGACAACAAGCAGACAGACACGCATGCACACACAGACCCGTCCACACTAGCCACACTCATATTGCGAGTGTGAGCATCCAGCACACACTTGCATGTGTGTATGTACATAATTGTCACAACAATTTAACTGCCAGTTAATTTCTATTCAGTTTATGTACAGTGTTGATTTTTTATTAGATTTACGTTACACTGTTATTTTATCATAATAATAATAATACTGATAGACTACGGACTGGGTTTGTAGAATCTGTAGATGATTTGAACAAGCATCAGTCTTTTGTGTGCACAAAAACAATCAAGGCCACAGTTTTCTTTGACTTAAATTGTGATTGCTTATATCGTGAAACTGCTTTCATTCTTTGGCCTTACTGTTTCTTGGTAACTGGCGTAGAGTATAAAAATGTAAGTTGTAATTAATCGTGAATTGGTGAGAACTGGGTATTAATGTATACAGAAAAGATTGTTAGCCTGCAATTTATAGTGATGCGATCACTTTGTACGACATTCTGGTGGATCTTCTGAATGTGCAGCACCTACAAGTCGCTTGTGTTTATCACAGTGTAATCCATATTTAATCATGACTGTTTGAAAAAATTTAATATTCGATTATTAAAGTCATAATTTTGAACATGTGTCTTTAGATTTACTGCCTCGTGGGGCACGGTGGCATGGTGATTAGAGCGTCGGACTCTCGATTGAGAGATTACGGATTTGAATCCCCTTTATGCCTTTGTGAACCTTGGGCAAGTTTGTTCATTCCACATTACTATTTTGCTCAGCTGTACGATTGACTATCTGGTTGTAGACAGCAGTGAATATTTGTGTATGATTAGTCTTTGAGCAGTAATTGCAGCATGGCTGAATGCTTCACAGAGAATGTGAGATGATGTTCAGATGTACAAGTCTGCCATGAATGATGTGTAAAGCACTTCAAGCAATTGTAAAGACTGTAGACCGTGCTACATGCAAACTGTTTTTATGAAAACCCTGGTGTTTTAGATTTATGCAAGGTATTGCGTTATGCTATACACATCAAGGATACTCATCAACACATGCAAAATCTGCCTGCTTAAATTCGTGTGATTTCATTGTATGCTCAGTGACATTATTTTAATATCTTGTCCTTTTTTCCAAACCACACAATTAATTATATTGCATGAATTGGAATCAGTTGTTTCATTTTAAGGCAATGCAAAACTGCTGACTGACCATAACTTGGGTATAACTGGTGGCTATTACACCCAACAATATATATACCACTTGTGTTGCCCAGTTGAGGAGACCCTGTACTGATGGCATGTTGGTTGACGGCAAAATCCTCGTGCCTTAAGTTTATTTAGAATGATTATTTCTGGTTTCTATAGTCAGGGATCACGGAGGCAAAGCAAAGAGAATCGTTGGTCAAAGTGCTATTTTTGGTTGTCCAGTGGTTTTTGAAACTCCAAGCCTTCCTGAACAATAATCTGGAGGGCAGCCCAAACAAATTAGTTGGCCTGAGTCTGAAGATAAATTTGATCAGGCCTATGGTGTCTCTGAGTGGCTTTGTTGTTACATTTGGATATTTTCAAATTTACCTACTAGAAATTGAGCTACAATATTAAATTTTGTATACAAATATTCAGAATAATGAGTGCAAATACGGACAATAAATATCTCATCGATATATTTAATTTAGAAGAGACCGAGAGAAAACCTTGAACAATATGTCGAAAAAGCCACTTCGGTTTCATCGTCGATATCACATAAAATTTAACACAGTTACCTTCATACATATTCAATATCCATGCATACTGTATAAAGTTGATCTGCATTCATTTATCTGTTGCACGACAACATTATTGTAAAATAATGCTTAACACACATTCATGAACTAAACAAGTGTATAGTCCACCCCTAATTTTTATATGACCACTGCATGACACCAATTGAACGGTTGATGGGGTACTTCATTTCACTTTCCTCGATGTAGTCAATATGATTTAAAACAATATCTATCGATGAATGTGAGTGGCATGTTTGATCACATGCAGGACAACAATAACAACGTAACTTCTATTGCACCTAAATCCCTAGAAACCAAGCACAGAGGTGCATCAAGCAGAAAAGTTGGTCAATCTCAAAATTGATCAGCAGTATTCAAGTTGTCAACGGATGGATCAGTACGCAAGGGAGCTTACTTATCAGATGCATTATTCAAAATAACAGATGACAAGCACTGGGTCATCCCTTCTAGTCCAATAACGGCGCAGAATATGCAGTGGACAACAGGTTTAGTAGTAAACAGAAGTCACGGCTGACCATGATTTGTATCAGATTGCATTTGAGTGAAGAGAACAAGCACATCTCTGATGATGATAATAATCTGAATATCGTTTTAGTGAGTGTGCGACATAACGCTTAAAAAGCCCAACCGGGCTTGTAATCTGAAAAAAAGTTGCGGGCCCGACAAAGGATTTCAGCTACAATCCCAGTCGTCAAGCGGTATTCAAATTGGGAATACAAAATGTTCGTGATTGTATGGCTACTATTAATAATTATGATTTCTCTGAGGAGGGTTAATTTCGATCTTAAAACGATGCTTCCCTTAGCTGTGAATTTTGTCATTTGTGGGGAGTCTTGATCATTTTAACATAGCTGATAAATCTCCGTCACAAAGATTTAACTCTGTCATTTGATGTTCAACGAACAAATAATTTGCGAAGCTTTTCGAATTATCCTCTGCACACTATTTCCAGAATATAATAGTACATTTAAAACAATTCGATGACAACCATCTGGGTACCTGGAGCTGACAGTTATAGTTTCTCCAAACGTTGATGGTAACTGCACAGATGGTCCATCAACACGGCAAATTCGACAAGACTGGCCAGTGAGAATGGTTAGAAATTATATATGTAGGCGATAAATGCCAACAAATGTGGACTTGTCTTGGCCGTTTCAGAATTAGCTCTAGTGTAATTTACTCTCGGCTTATAATTAGAGTGGCCATGTCACAATGTTTTACAAAAATGTTCGAAAGAAAGTTGCTTCTGGTACAAAGATCTATCAAATGGCTAACGGGTAGGGACAACACTACTTTTGGTATCCTAAAAGCAAAGACATTAAAGGGAACCAAAAGGCAACTGTTTGGTGTTAATTATGCACCTACAAACTAACCATTTGGAACTTGTAACGTCAGTGGTTTACTCAGAATGTACCCTCAACGTGGAATATTCCATTGTAACCTCCAATAACCTGGAGGCTGACATCTTGCTCTTGACTCGGACGTTTGATAATAATATTTTGGGAAAATAATACAGGTGAAAACAAATATTTCATGACAACCAATAATGTTAAATATTCACTAGACACCACAGAAAAGCAAACAGACTTAGGTGTAATTATTGTTTTAAAGATTTTCTCAACGAGGAATGGAATGGATTCGGTGATCAGAATCATCTTAAGGTAAGGTAACACGCGAGCAGCAAGCGAAATTTCCGACACGTCACCAATTCTTTTCAAAGACCAGGGGCAGCATGGGTTAGTTGTCAAAACGTCATGGAATACAGTTCGGTGGGATCTTACAAGGTCGATCGGTTTGCAATTAAACGTGATTTGGCAATATGCCATTATTGTTCCGCGTGCTGTTGCAGCAATACTAATGAAGAATAAAAAGCTGTATGTCCCGTTTCATTGTGAATAGACCAGTAGTGAAACAGCAGATGCATCAATCATCAATGATCGAGTGGACGTGGTCGCGGCCAGATCTATGTCTAGCCTTAGGCCTATTCGCAAACTCTGGGCCGTTGTGCAAACGATATTGAAGGGAATCAAAACATATAATGCTTGAATACATATTATATTACATCCTGCTATTTATTTTATGCTGTGCAGCCGGACATTTTCGAATATGCATATGTTTGGCGCGCTTTTCGGGATGCCGAGATGTGACGTCACATATGACCGACACCAAACCAGTGATTTTCTTTACACTTTATTTATGTTTTCACGAAGTAATATAAACCAAATAATTTGTATACTATGATGCACTGTTCGTAAATATTGTTTTAATTTTTGTAGTAATTATTTATTCGCTCCAAAAATTAAAATATGGGAATTATATACTGATGTTTCTAAATTTTATTTATCCAAACAAATATAATGTAATGGATATATAATTTATTAATTGTATTTATATATTGTAAGGTAATATATTGTAATTATATATGTGAAAACAAATGGTGATATGTCTGGATAAATAAAATACACATTGAAAACGGATTGTAGCTAATGCCTTGTTTTTATTTCCTTTAACCTCTTAGAAGGCAGCACGGGTGAACTCCAATATCTTGTAAAGCGAGGGCCGAACATGGTAATTGAGAATAAAAGTTATTGATAACTGCAACCCTGTTCTAACACCAAAAGGATCGGTGTCATACAGACAGACAAATATGTCATGCAGGCACACAAACATGTGACGCAAATTACAGGAAATAAAAACAAGGCATTAGCTAAAATCCGTTTTCCACGTGTACACAAAGTTTAACATTGTATGTAATATTCGAGAACATTAAAATACATTTATGTGGGACAGTGTTCCCTGTTAGTGTAGTGGTGTTACTGTTCCCTGTTAGTGTAGTGGTGTTACTGACTCAGAATCGTAGCTAGTTTGCTGTAAATAACAAGGCAGATGTAAGTTTGTACTAGAGCTTTGTATTAAGCCAAACATTAAACCATACAATACAATATATACATGAAGTGCCTTAGCCTATATAATTCTAATAAATAAATTACAGCAAAGGTGAGGGGAACCAACCACACACAGGTGGTGGAACTCACCCATGAATTGCCAAACTAAAACCCTATGCAGAAGGGGAAAGCGTCAAAGCGCCCCAAAACCCCTTCGCTACCTCATGTAGGGAGATGAATACCAGAAAATGCCCGTGAGGTCAGTTGGAATTGACCAATGTCAACCTTATAACTACAAACATCCGTCTATGTAGCGGAAAATAAAAATGTAATGAGCTAGGCGATCACGTGGTATCGTAACGTCACATATGACCCACACTCGCAGCAAGCCCGTTTGCAAAATAAATGCCAAGGAACCAATGCGTTTACCAACTGAGCTAGCAGGACCGACATAAATTCGCTGACTTATCTAAGTTGTTATGATAAATTGTACAACTCCTCCTTCATACATCGATATTCTAGTGATATTATGAGATTATACACGTTACTTTCTGTAACTGGATACGATATATGTTTGTTATGTATGTGTATTGGTGTAGATTATCTCCCGTTGGTTGCATCCGATATAATTATTCTAAAAATGAGCCCAAGCTCGGCGAAACCTAGTCGACTTCATTGTTTTGAAAAACATTTGATTCATGTGGAACCGTAAGATAAATGTTTGTTCCTCTGTGATGACTAGTGTTTGTATTACGTCGGAATATCGCACAATAACTCATTTTGACGCTCGTTTCGACCCGAAGGCTATCCTTGTAAACATGCTCTGCATGCATGGAAAAGGTCGGCCTGATGCGAGTATGGGTCATAAGTGACGTCACATCTCGGCATCCCGAAAAGCGCGCCAAAAATATGCATATTCGAAAATGTCCGGCTGCACAGCATAAAATGTGGAATTTCTAATTCATTGAATTTTTTTGGCTTGGTGGACATGGGAATAGATAGCAGGATGTAATATAATACGAATTCAAGCAATACATGTTGTTTTTTCTTTGAACGGTAGAAGAGGTACATATAAAAATTATGTCATGTTATGATACATTTTTATACATATGTGTAACCATATACGTCATCAGCCATCATCACATGCACTGAGCACAAAAAGGAATGCGTTTAATAAAATACATATGGCTGCCTAAGTTTCCTTTCCGGCGTACGCATGCTCATTACGGCATCTTTACAATGTATACCACCGCATCGCGCATCGCATCGCGTATCGCATCGTCCATCGAATCGCGCATCGTCTATGGCATCGCCCATCGCATCGCGTCAGGTTTCCACACAAAAAAACGGGATTGCCCTTCTCGGCCATCATAAAAAACGCTACCCAGGTGGTCAGCAAACACGACGGCGCTGCGTTGGTCGTGAATCGCGTTGTAGCGAAAAATCTTACCGCTGAAAAATACTGCCGCACCGACTCTTACTGCGCATGTCCAGAAGTACAGTTTTTCGCGGGGAGACGTCAGGGCTTGTTATATGTTAGCAAAGGGCGATACGTACACGGACTAATTTTGTAAACAGGTAGCCAGGGCCCTACGTATACGTACGTTCATCCAGATTATATTATTTAGCGTTAAATTTTGACTGATACTGATTAGGAAAGTCGTGAAATCCATAAATTGTAAATGTTGTCATACTGTCATCTTAACACATCGTAAACACGAAGCAAATAGGTGCCAACAAAGACTGTAATTCTTACGCAAGCTCAGGTCACTCAGTGTCAGCACACATGTTCTTCAAACCTTGTATAGATGCTACATAAAAGGCTCTATTATATTTTAGTTCCTTGTGTGGTACGGTGGCCTGAGTGTTGTGCATCGCAACACTCCGGGCCGCCGCTTTCAACTCCCTCACTGTAAACTGAATCACAGTCGAAACTCATTTGTTCCCTCATCAATTAGACTAATGAACGAGTAACTGTCCTTCGTTCCCTCCATCTCCGCCAGTCTGACACTGAGCGAGCCTGAGATGATTTGTGAGATTATTGAACTTTTTAAACTTATTTAATATCTAATTACAATTATATTACCGTACAATATATTGTGAGATCACAGTGGCAACCTCTGGTGGTGGCCTTATGCGCAACTCCGCGCGAAGATGACTAAGTACAGGTATATATATATATAATTAATAAATTATATATCCATTACATTATATCTGTCTGGATAAATAAAAGATAGAAACATAGTTATATATAATTACCATATTTTTTTTTTTTGTGGCGGATAAGAAATAAAAAAATATATATATTTAAGACAAACAGTGCATCATAGTATACAAATTATTTGGTTTATTTTACTTCGTGAACACATAAACAAAAAAGTGTCAAGAAAATCAATGGTTTGGTGTCAGGCTTGAACCGGCCTCGCCCGATTGTAAAATGAATGGCACGAAATTATTGTGCATCACACTATTTTCACTGCAAAATGCGAAAGAAGAACCTATCTATACTATTGATTTCATGTAAAAAATTGCCAATATCGAAGGATTTGATAATTTCATGAAATAAGGAACAAAATAAAAAGTTGTTTGGTCACCCCCAAGGAGGATGCAGTCGGAGGGTTTTGGGGAACTTATGTGCGGGTACAGTTAGGGGTTTTAGTGAGCCTCTAGAGGGATGCAGTTGGATTTTGGTGAGCCTGCAGTTGGACAGTTTTGGTGATACATTCATCACGTTCCGACGAATATGTAGAATGTCAACAACATTATTATTAACACATTAAAAATGTAAATATGCTGCTAGCAACATTACTAACTATACAAAGCTAATAGACACATAATGCAGTTAATTAACAGTAACATCAATCATATGTAATGCATACAATAATTAACTACACATATGTATATGAACATATAACTGGGAGCCTTGCTACGAAAACTGGTTATTGTCTTGGATTTGAACCAATTTCTGGTAGTTTTCATAGCATATTTTTAAACTTAGCGCTATTATGAATTATTTCTCCTCCATACTAGTATGCACCGCACCCCGAAAAACGCTTGGAAAATAAGTGAAACTATTAACATAATCCGATCTAACATAATTTTCTCCCCTTTTAAGCACTTTACAGCAAGTGACGCCATTAGCCATATTCAAACAAAAGTTAGCGATGATAGCGGTTTGTTTTCAAATGGTAAATCCCCCTACAAAATGTTTAAAAAATTTATTGTGAACTAACATGGATCATATCCATAAATTTTCAGGAAGAGGCCCCCGGGAGTACGAATGGTTTTTTCAACAACATATATTTTAGAATATCTTATTATTATCTATAGTTGCATTCTCCTTGCAGCTTTTATAAATCGATAAACCTGTACGTGTGGATCACAACATTATTATTACAATCGTGAACAAAACAACCCAAAACCAATTTTTTAACTAGCCAATTGCACCTCGGCTTGAGACTCACCATCGTCTAACGTGAAATAGTGTGTGCTTAGCCTTAACTATTAGTTTTATTTAGTCTGTGTTGGAAAAAAATTGTGTCATGCTCCGTCGTAAAATATGGTTTTGCTCTGTCACATTTGAAAGTTCTGTGTCGGCGAAACCAATTGTGCACGTCACTGGAGGCGATACTAAATGCAGATCGTGACTTAATCCATTTATTTGAATTAAAATCTCTACAAAAATAATATTATTTATACCCGATTTATATAATGTCCATGCCAATTCTGCAATTCTTTGTGAAATTAATGCCATTCAAAACACCATTTGTCTGATTTTGACCGATCTGTCAGTCAGACTGACAGCGCGTCACCTTCCATTTCTCTGAATTTAAATCACTACCGAAACAATATTATATGTTCTGACTTTTATATATGATATTATCACTGCTTTCGCTTGGGCTTGGCGTGGCTTATGACAGTTATGCCATTATTTATGGTTATGCTTTTATTTAGACTTAGAAATAACATAAATGCCATTATGCAATAATTTTAATTAATTGTTGTTAGTTAGACCTATACTTATTAAATCAACAATTTTTTAGAAAATTTGTTTTTGAGGTAACGTACGTAAATTATTCGACTTAATTTGTTTAAAAACGTATTTCATGACAAACAGTCACTGCACAAAATTTATAAAGCATGTTGTAATATAAACCATTAAATACCTTGATCAGTTGTAGCATCATTCATTTTATTGTGTGACAACACGCAACACATTAAACACCACAGTTATACCTCTCAAGTATCACAATTATTATGAATTTATGTGTGACATAATGCATTATTATATAATTTCACACTGCTCCCTTGCAGTAACAGAGGCAGGGATATGAAAATCTTACCCTGACATGTGTCTGACAGTTAACTGTGAAGGTACCGAGCCATAGAGTCGTCTGAATATGACACCCATCTCCTGCGTGGCAACATATAATCTGGTACGTTTGTGTGCAAGAGGTGTCGGGGGAGAGGTACCACCTGCAGAAGCAACGGAAGAGATGGAGAGACATACAACAGAGTAGACAACTTCTGCTACCTGGGCGACATGCTGAGTGCGAAGGATGGGGTGGATGCAGCGGTAACAGCGAGAGTAGGGTGTGCCTGACATAAGTTCAGGGAGTAACACCCTTCCTGACTTCCAAAGCGCCCCCTTGAAAAGATGAAGGGCCAGGTGTACACAGCTCGTGTCAGAAGTTGCCTGTTGTATGGGTGCGAGACATGGGCCATGAGGACCTATCACGACACGAGGATGGAAAGGGTTGAGTCTTGAGATGAGGATGGTAAGATGGATGTGTGGCGTATCACTCAGCGACAGACAGCCCAGTGCAGAGCTTAGAAGAAGAGTAGGGGTGGAGGCGATTGGGGATGTGATCAGAAGAAGCAGGCTGAGGTGGTATGGGCATGTAGAGCGAAAGGACGACGCGGACTGGGTGAAGGGCTGTATAAAGTTATTGGTGGAGGGGACAGTTCTCGTCGGCAGGTCATGGAAGACCTGGCAGAACTCCGTGTCTGCAGACTTGAGTCTGATGGGTATCGACCCATGGGATGCACGGGACCGTGTCAAGTGGAAGAGGGCAATTGGAAGAAAGGCGAACCCAGCAGAGCCTGGAAACACCGCCTCTAAACGACGACGATGATGATGATTATATATCTGATATCTACATTGAACAGTGTTCATTTAACATGACACAAACATTACTTATATACATCATGTTGAAGAACACAACGTTATTTTACAAGTTACTGAAATATGAACCTTGCTGCACAGATCTTGCAGCCGACTGGCATTAAATTATGAGACAATCAACTTTCAATATTACAAAAAAGACTGTATTATGAGCAGAGCAGACTTCTTCATGGCTTGACTCCCATGGCCTATGGGTAGTAACACAGAAAGCAATCTTGCATTTGGCGCATTTTAATTCATCGACGGAATACTGTGAACAATTTATAAACACTAACTTCATAAAATTCATGTTAAAATGCGGAACATTACATTGTGAAGCATTGACAACTGATTACTGGTTTGTACAAAGCATGCAGCATTAATCCAACCTGTCATGACACAGTCACTCATAAACACAGTGAACTAGGAATATGAATGTTGTATTTCATTATCATGTACTTATCTGTTGAGTTTGTGTGTTATTTAGCCAATATTTACTTATTAATAAAGTTATTGTTAATGCTATATGTCCGGTTAATGTATATTTATTATAATGTTTAATGTGGTTGTAAACATTGCATAAATTATATAATGTTTTTCATAATTTGGACATTCCAGCCTTTTATCAAAATGTAGCGGTCAGTCGTTAGAGTGCTAACATTAGCTAATATTAAATTTTATTAATTAAGTTACTGTTAATGTGAAATAACTGGTTAATGTATATTTATTACCATAATTAATGTGGTTTAGTGCTTAGACATTATGGTCTTTTACTGAAATGTGTCGGTCTGTCGAGGTTGCGCACTAATTATCCAATATAAATTAATTAAATTATTAATGTTACATTATTTGTTAAGGCAGATTTATTATCATTGTTAATGTCGTTATACACATTGCATAATATGTATAAATATCTTCATAATAATGGGCATTATGGCCTTTAATTGGAATGTGTTGGTCTGTTGAGTTTGCATGCTACATTACTAAAATTAACTAATTAATTGCATTTATTTAGTTATAATTAGTAATAAAATATTAAATATTGTAAATTTATTACTCTAGTCAATGTGTTTGAAAACCATGAAAATAGTATTTAAATAGCTGTATAAACAAAAGTTATGACATTTTAAAGCAAATACTTATCCACAGAAAACACAAAAATTAATCAATTTTGTAATTGTGAGAGATACACAAAAATTACGTTGTTTTGCCGTCTTGAAATCGCAATAATTTTTGATCTTAATCTTAATAAATAATCCATAAGTTCCCAGAAGGGACAACACATGGATGGTAGATGAAAGGCAATACGTTCAGGGTAGCGCCTCTAGCCTACTCCGAAATGACGTACTGGAATAGGCCGCAAGAATATTGCTGGATAATTTATTTAAATCTGGTATAGTTCTTAAAATTACAGATTTAGACAAAATGGTTTATTACAACTAAGTCTACTTAATTTATGATTAAATAAAATATTCCCATCTTGACCCATCGATGATCCTGCCCTTGTAGCTCTATTAATAGTACCTTAATAAAATAAACAGTTGTTCCCAATGTTCTAGCATGAAATTAATTTGTTTTTGAAATGCCTTTATTACATTTTATTTTATTTTGAAAAGGGTATTAGGCTGTAGCATAACCATAGACCATAGACATAGTCGACATAGACATTGTGCATACTAAAATTCTCAACGCACGATGGGGTCGATGCACGTGTATAATAAGTCAAAGATGTACACAATGTATAGCGATACAAAGGCGGTGCCTACAGAAGACATCTTACTCTAAAAACATCACTCCAATGCATAACTCGCTTTCCGACAATGTTCTTAATATTTACTAAATATTCAACATTCGACTTCGCATATGGGCGCCCAACAAAATCCAACGTACATACGCGCGCATCCGTGTTTATTTTTAGACGGACCAATGATCAGCAAATGGGGCGTGGCTTAAAAGCGCCTGTTAGTTTTTCATAAATGAACCGCAAAGCCAAAGACGCCGCCGGATGTGTATTCTGTCTGCTTGTCATTTGGCGAGCGTTTTGAATGCGTTTAGAATTAGACTATAGTGGCTGCGATTATAGTTCGTTGGTGATTAGATTTAGAGTTTGTAGTGGCTTAACGAAGTAGGAGGGATCATGAATGTTGTCGGTGTCGTCGGCGGCACCGACGCCGAGCACACCAGCGATACAAGCGGAACGTTTAGGACGTCTGAGACTGAAGTCTCCAAATTGTCGACGGTGCATGTGCGGCCGGCGTTGTCTTCCTCGAGCTACAAGGAAGGTTTGGACTGGTTGCAGCTTGTTATTAATGTATGGTCGTGGCTATGCGTACGAACATGCGCACGTGCGGCAGTTCGACAACAATTTGGGGAACTTGTAAGTTGTGTCAAATCAGGGGTCTTATCGTGAACCGATACAATGTCAATGAGCGTTGACTTTGTGACTTGTCTCGGGCTATTTACGAACGTCGGGACAAGTTTGTCTTTGACGGGATAATCCCTATGGCATATGCTATGGCAATGCCATGGCTATGCGTGAACGCTGAAAACTAGAAGTCTCGGACTTTCCGCGGGACGAAGCGACACGATTTTAACGTTGGCCTAAACGCAGTCGTCTCGATCTGCATGTCTCTGACTATTTCTTAATGAATGGCTGCCATTGCCATTGGCGCCGTTGTGTTTATGTGATCGGATGAATTGATGAGACAAATTTACAATTACTGCATTCTATCGCCACAACGGTCCGTGTATATACCGTCTTTTCCTTTTTCGTTTTGAAATAAAACAAACCGTTTTTCGTTTTCACTGCATCAGAACGAAAAACGAAATACGGCTGCACTTACGAAGCTTCGGCTGCTTTACTGCTTCGGTTAGGCGGCAAACGTTGGTAACTTAGCCTTAGGCGGGACAATTCGGTCGCAATGGCGGAATTTTGAAAACAAATTCGCTGAAATTGCATCTTTGCCGAAGTGGTATCGTTGCAGACACGACAAGTATGGGCGAATATTCGTTTCGGCGCTGTTGTTTTATGAAAGGTTTCTACTACTAAATTAATTATACTCAAATATTTTCGTGGTAAACTACATTATTAGTTATTATGTTTAGCATAAATATATAATATAAAACTAGTATATGAGATTGTACTAGTATGTGAAAGTGTTTGAAAATCTAAATAATAGTAACGAGTATTTGAATATATAATATGAATTGGAACAGTTATATATATATTTATATATAATTTTATATAACACCTACATATACATATATATATTATATATATATATATACATATATATATGTATATATAATTTATGCTTTGACATAAAGCGGCGCCAAAGATGAACAATTATTTTTTATCCGTGTGCCATTACCCATATTCTGCTGGACATACGACCGGTTATTCTGACAAAACACAAAATTTATTGAATAATATATCAAATTCCAAAATGACACATACGTTAGCAAGTTAATAGTGTTGATGTTGTACATTCACTTTCATTAAAAACAGTTAACAATAATTATCGTACTTAAACTCACAATGCAACTTTAAAATTACAAATCTGACCGACAGTGAAGTGACACGCAATACCTAATCAGTTCTAATTTCTAGTTCGGTAATACACCTGTATTATTTAAAAACTCATCTACCGTTTCGCAAGTAATAGGTTACTTCTAATTTGTTAACGTTTTCTGTTGATGTGCTACCCGTTCATATTTGTATAATAAAAATAGCAAAAGTACTGCCTCTCTACAAAACTAAAGAAAAACATTAGCGTTCTAACTATTGAAAATTTTCAAAAGTACTTATTTTCTCAAAAATATTGGAAAGACTAAAGCATAATTGGCTGTTAAATTTTATTAATAAACATAATACTCTTTACAAATTTCAATTTTTGTTTTCGAAAAATAAATTCACTGTGTATGTGCGTGCATGCGTGTGTGTGTGTGCGCGCGCGTGTGTGTGAGTGGAGCCCCTAAGGCGGTCAGGCCATGAAGTCCATCACTTTTCTGGCAGCTCATGCAGTTCAGTCGTCGTCAACGTTGTGCTTTGCATCCCTTTTGGCTACAGCAGCTGGACCTAGAGGGGGCCGTGGCGTCAAGGCAGCCCACGGTCTCGATGTCTACTTCTCGCCCAGGATTCATGACGCCAACTTCCCTCTTTCAGTTTTTAAGTCCTGTGGCGATGGGTGATTGGCGACGATGGCAGGTGTAAGACGGCACTGGTAGCCGCTAGTCACGGACCTGCACATAGGCGGTCAAGTTAGGATGGTCGCTTTCTTCTCACCGAGGCAAGGGCAGAGTTCGGCAGCCACCTTGGCGCCGGAGCATCCCTCTTCAGGGATAGCACTGCTCCCCTTGGGGTGTAGAAAATGTGACCTAAACAAAGCTTGCCTCATTCAATCCTGTCAGCACACCGCAACTGACTGGACATCTAAATTCGCGGTCGAAACTTAAAAAATCACGAAGGCTACGAGACCCACTCGTAAGAAAAACACTATATGTGTTGGAGCTTGGAACACCAGAACACTGATGGACAACAAGAACAGTGACAGGCCTGAACGACGTACAGCGTTAGTGGGGCAGGAGATCCAGTGCGTTACAACAGTGGCTTTGGCGCCGTTAGCGAAACTCGCTTGGCTGGCATAGGGGGATATCACAGAAGCTGGATCAGGCTACACGTTTTTCTGGTCTGTGAAAGCTGTGGACGAGGCTAGAGAAGCAGGAGTAGGTTTTGTCATCCGCACCACTCTCGTCAGGTATTGAGGTATTGTATTAGTTTTTTTGTACTTCAAATATAAACACGAACATTGTTTGCATTTTTTTTCGTTTACAAATTTCAAAACGAAAAAGGAAAAGACGGTATATACGCGGACCGACAACAGCAACACAATGAATTCGGTAATCGAAAAGAATCAACTCCACCAAACCACTGTTCAGGTAAGTCTGGACTCAAAGTATAGTTATTATCGAACTTTACCTTGCATATGATATAGTGTCTGTGAATGTGACAGCAAGTTGAGTAACATGTGTCCAATCTATCGCTTATCTTTGAGATATCACTGGACCTTTAATTAAATATGTTGTTAGTCGGATATAGTCACTGGAAGTATGATAGTCCGACCAAAACTTTGCAAGTTATCATGTTCGACGAAATATTACTATTAGGCCCTACGCAAACAGGACCTAATATATTATACGACGCATTTTACTAGAACATCTATATTAAAAGGTGGTACGTCTACTACCAGTACCGCATCGCCGACGGGGCAAATCGGTGATAGTGATGAAAGCGTATAATTCACTTTTTTGTTCGACTGTCTATACGTAGTTGTACTTGACTTTAACAAGATTGCCACCCAGAGAATTAACTCCAGGTAGCAGGTGGACAAGGAAGCCCTTGGCTTATCGAGAGTCCGACCCTTTTATCTATGTGTATCCCGCCCGTCTGAGGTATGTGTCGATTTTATTTTTAAACATATTCACGCTACTAGCACCCACACAATCAGCAGGTAATCTGTTCCATTCATTTACAGTCCTTTGTGAAAATGAAAACTTTCTTATATCCAATCTACTCTGCTCCTTTGCTAATGCAAGATCATGTCCTCTAGTCCTTCTATCTTTCTTAACTGAGAAAAACATATTTCTATCAATATTTTAAACACTTCTATCTGATCTCCTCTCAATCTCCTGGTCTCTAGTGTTGTTAAACCGCATTTGTTTAGGCGTATTTCATAACTAAGATCCCTCAGATTTGGTATAATTTTAGTTGCTCTCCTCTGCACTCTTTCTAGCATATCTATGTCCTTCCTGCGATATGGCCTCCACGCTTGAATACAATATTCTAAATGAGGCCTAACTATTGTTTTGTACAGCGGTATTATTAGCTCTTTTTCCTTATACGTTATGTTTCGCCTAATTAATCCAAGGATTTGATTTCCCTTTGAAGCTGCAATTCCGCACTGCTCTGAAATCTTCATATCAGCACTAACGGTTAACCCTAAGTCCTTTTCTTTTACAGTAGTACTTTGTACAGTACCCCCCATTTTTCTTCGTTCCCATGTCCTATGTGGAGGCATTTACATTTCCCAAAATTGAACATCATTTGCCACTTTTCAGACCATTTGATCAACCTGTCAAGATCATCTTGTAAATGCTGTCTATCTCCATTACTTTTAATCCTTCTAAACACTTTTGTATCATCCGCAAATTTCAACACCTTGCTTGTTATTTCATCATCCAAATCGTTGATGTATATTAAGAATAATATAGGACCTAATACTGATCCCTGTGGTACCCCACTCAATACCGATTTCCAGTTTGAAGCCTCCCCATCAACTACTACACGTTGTCTTCTGTCAATCAGCCATTGTTCTATCCAGTTTATTATACCATTTCCTATGCCATGTGCCTTTAGTTTAAGCAGTAATCTTTGATGTACTTTGTCAAAAGCTTTTTGAAAATCTAAGTAGACGATATCTACTGGTGATCCCTCATCTACCCACTTAGTGATGTCTTCCAAAAAACATAACATATTTGTTAAGCATGACCTCGCTTTAAAAAAACCATGTTGAGATGGGTTTATCAAGTTTTGTTTAACAAGAAAATCCACCATGTGATCTTTAATTAGTCTCTAATAATTTACAAATCACTGATGTTAAACTCACTGGTCTATAGTTCTCTGACTTGTTTCTCGAACCTTTTTTGAATAACGGTATAATGTTTGCTTCTTTCCATTCTAAAGGAACCACTCCCTCTTCTAATGACAAGTTGAAAACTGTTGCAAGTGGTATGCTAATTTGTTCTACAATTTCCAATAGTAGTTTGGGTGGAATACCATCCACTCCAGGTGATTTATTATCCTTCATAGCCCTTATTTTCTTAGCTACCATTTCCGGGGTTACAATTAATTGTCCTAAATAGTCTGAATCTGCCCCCTTGAACTTAGCCTCTGTTATTGGCAGTGAACTAATATCTTCCCTGGTAAACACTGAACTAAAGTACTCATTCATTTTTTTTCAGTGTCTTATTTCAGTCTATCTTTGCTAAATATTTCCTCATGTTCTTATACCTTCCTTTGTGGAAATTTCTCCTATACTGCTTTTTGCTATTCCTTTCTGATTTTACTTTGATGGTAAAATGTATCTGGTTGTGAGTTGTAATAGTCATAAGAAAAACAATGAACTGCCCCTTGCATCTTTCAAACACGTCTATACTAGTATAGACCTTTCCATAAATAAAATGTGTTGTCGTGGTTGTGAATCATGTTTCTGTCGTTGAACAATCGTATGTCACTCAGAACAACTGTTCTAACAATAGCATTACCACATGAAAAATATAAACTCCATTACCTAAACATGTTTTGTTATGCATGGAAGGAGCTTATTCTGAAGTAAATGGTTTTGATTTCATGAAAATCGGACAACTACTGACAAAGTTATTAAGTTGGAAAAGTTACTACCCTAGGGGTTTTCGTTGGAACGGTGAACATGAAAAATAACACAGAAATAATAGGGTCACAGTATTTCCAGGGTGTACTCCTATTTTACAATTTTTGTCATTGTTTTCACAACAGATAAGTAATTAATTGAGGTAATTACTTAACATTTTGAGGAATTTATTTTTTGCATTTTCGTTGACCTAATTTGCATATTTCATGACCTAATTAGCATAATATGGCCGACATATTGAATCATAGACTGTAACAAGATATATATATATATTCAACGAATTTTATTATACACAAATATAATGTTATTGAAACAAAAACAAATTGCCACACGTGCATAGCATAAGTAATGTTTGCCATAACATCAGAGCTACTGGAATATTTACTAGCTCTGATGACACTGTCTGTAGGGTAGGCCAAATTTCATGTCACTGTACCTTTTCTCATGACATCTTGTCACACTACTCGAATATCAGAAGGGGAAGAGCTTTTTACTTTTGACCATTTTCAAATTAAGGATGTGATGTTTTGACCAATGTGACAAAGGACATGTGACAATCACATGTAATTAAATGTAGACAAATACAATGCCATTCTCATCCAACTGCAATTACTAAATAAAATAAAAATTCCGTTATTCTTTCATTTTAAGGAAATCTGTGATGCAGATCTGCTCTTCATCAATCCAATGTCATAACAAATATAGGCCGTGTCTAAGAAAATCATCCTTCATCACTGACGTTGAAGGTATACAGAAAAAATGCTATTTTCAACATCATTTTTGTATAATTAATGTGTTTAAATATATTTTATTATTTCTGTTTATAAACAATTCAAATAGTAACAGTAGCATAGCTAATATTGAAATAGTTCATTATGACAAACATTCTGACACTTCAACATTGCAGTATAACATCTTCTGTGGTACACTTGCAGTCCAGTATATAAATGGTGCATATTAATTGCCTTATTGCCAAAACCGGGTTGACGTAACTTTTGAAACAAGGGATAACAGGTAGTTATTTTCTGTCCATTTCTCATGCTGTTTCATTGATGATGCATCCTGGTTGTTTTAATTGTTTTATTTACAGGGCAAGCTTTATTTTTCTGGACACTCTGCACGTGCAATCATAAATCAGCCATTTTTATTGTCTGCTTGACGGAGCCAATCTGCTGGCAGTTGCCGATGAACCACTGCAGGAAGAAGGTGGACCACTAGATGTCATGTATGCCACAGCTGCTCGAGGCTGTAAACCAGGGACATCTTCAGACGCAGCACTTAACACACCGTGACCAGCATCTGGAACAATGTTGATGTTGCCATTTAGATAAAAGTGTGATTGGTAGATAATTAAAAACAAATGAAAAAGTGTACTAGTATGCATAAATATAACATAGCTACTACACTAAGTCGTGTAAGTATTTACAATGCAACTTTCATTATTGTAATAAAAGAATGTAATCTACTTTAATATGCCGAGTTTGTTTTAAAGTCGATCTGTGTGGTAATTGTAATGTTGTGTAAATAGCTTAAGCTGATGTAAATTGTAATGCAAGATTACAGGACACTTACCATCTGTACCACCCACCAGGTTGGTGTTGTCCTGAGGCAGTCATAGCGCCTGGCCCAGTTCTCATCTCAGGTCTTTATTTGGGCCACTGCCCCCATTGCTACACACAGCTTTCACGTTTTCAGCAATCCTCTGCTAGATCACCTGTGTTTCTTAATTCAATTTTGAAAATGAAAAAAACCCAATCAAGTTTCCACAAGAATATTATTATACTACCACTGCTTCGTGAACAATGTCACTATAGTAGCATGACACAAAGATAAAAAGACTTAGGTATGATAAAAACTTGAGATAACGGAGCTGTATGCTAGAGTCCAAGAAGGTACATTCTGTGATAGGTATGGTCCATATGGGTGCACTGCATTACAGCCACAAGAAGAGACTATGACTGTCTCATGAGAAATTACCTTATAAAAATATCACAAAAGGAGAAAGTCTTCGGAGTTAAACTAAGAGACAAACATGAAGTAACGGAGCAGTGCGCTGAGCCTAAATTAAACCACAAGTTTGCAAGAAAGCAAACTGTATTACTAGATGCATCTACATGGTTGACACTGAGGTCTGAGCCATGAAATATAAAAAGAAGTGATGAACCGAGGGCGACCAGAATGATACTGGAATCGAGTCACATGAACTTCTTGAACAGATTGAAAGTATTATACGTTACTAGACACTACTCTTATTCAAGAGTGAGTTGAGACTAGGTAACTATAAATTGATTAACTCACATCTTCATAGTCATAGATTTATGATATACTCATGACCGGGAAATGTATGTCAGGTCAAACATAGTGTCACTGAAATCGGCCTATTTTAATACACTGCCCGATCTCGCACTGATTAACGTGACACGCTCTGGCCATATAGCTACTTACACAGCGCAGATAGGACGCACAGTTATTGACGTAGGCGTCTTTTATGAGTACTTCAGTCAGAACAACTTTTCTAACAGTTTGTTTGCAGAATTTTTTTAGAATAGGTGTTAAAGGTTTACCACGTAGTTATCTTACGGAAGAATTTGATCAGGTTTTTGTTAAAACGGCAAAAACAATTGGAATTTGGACGCACGATTTGTGCCACCACAAGTATACTCAATAATGACATGTCAACCAGCAAAAACGATTCAAAGGACACATTGACAGGACTAGGGTCGGGAGAGGAATACGCGAGTCAATGTCTGACTCCCTTCCTTGTTATATCCACGATTACATTATAAAACATGAGGATCAACGTAAAATCAGGGTAAATAAAATGACACTTCTAAGGCTAAGCTCCGTGTTTACAACTCGAATCACACGAATGTTACCCTGGCCGGAAGGAAGTAACGGGAGGCGCCTGTGCTATTCGCAAAACTATTTGGGGTTTTCCGGATCCCTTCGTCTAAAATTAGCCCAACACCAAACGTCGGGAAAATCGCGTTAAAGTCTCTGACTTTATTGTCTCGATCTAACGTCTGGTTCATGCATACCAACATCGCGACGGCGGAAGTCCCGACGTTTATTGTCTCGGACAATGACATTTTCTTAGAATATTAATTAGTTGTCTCGGTTCATGCATAAGACCCCTGGACCCTACTCGATTTTGCCGTTATAACTTGAGTTTTGCCTTCTTTCATACCTCGGTGCGTTAGTTCCAACATTCAACACTATCCCAGGCATGTTTAAGTTTAAGAATATTGCGTCTTAGCGTACTTTTGAGGCGTAAAGAGCGACTCGCTTTGCATCAACATACGTTGCTCATCGCTCATTTTACGCGCGCGATACGGTAATGCTCGGCCGCAGCGGCGCAGACTAGCGCAACACGGGTTGCTATTTGTAATTTGGGCTTCAACGGTGCACTAAGTCTAAGACACATATTATATTTGTAATATAAATATCCACTGAGGTATCACATTTAAAAAAAATGTAGTTATAACTGTGAAATCGAGGTGGGTCGGATTCGACACAAGTGCCAAGTTTGGAAACTATAACTCATAAACATAGGTGTCGGTATACCGTCTGGAAGTAAGTTCCAGCCTGAAAGTAAATTCCGGTTCCGTTGTGCGTATTGTGCATACGGGTGTACGTATACGTACGTATACCTGTACGTGTGTACATGCCAAAGGTTTGCGTCTGCTTTCGGCCAGCTTAAACATGGTACCTGCCGAAAGTATGCGTGACCCATTTGTATTATAGTTTGCGGCAATGAAATGCTTAGTTTTGAAATTGTTTAAATGACACATATTTATGTAAGTTTGGCATGTATGAAGTTGAAACGTGTGTGTGATCTAGCGGGCCCATTGGGAGTGGTTCGTAGATTGAGATTTAAAAAAAAATTATTGGGGGTGGGGATTATGTGGGGTAACAGTTTTTAAATGATACATATCTGTCAATTTGGCATGTATAAAGCTGAAATTTTGTATGTGATCTAGCGGACCCATTGGGGTAGTTTGTAAATATAGATGTTTTTGAAATACATCCAGGGGATAAGGGGTCTCGGGGAGGTTATAATTTTTAAATGACACGTATCTCTGTCAATTTGTCAGATCAGGCAGTGAATAAAATGAGACAAGTGGGTTAGAACGCGAAATTTCAGTGACACGATATATAGTTTTAAGGCTCACCAAAAACCTCCAACACCCATGGATTCAGTGATTCGCCTAGACTTGAGGTTCAACTGAAGTTGAATCTCATCAAAGACCTTCAAAGCCATATCCAACTGCACCCTCAAAAACCTCCAACGTTGTCAAGGTCCGCCGAAAAGCTTCAACTGCATTTCCACACACACGCACGCACACACCCACACATGTACGCACACACACACAAACGTGCTCATATTTGTGGAATTAATTTACTAAAATAATAGTGCAGTTTTAGCATGTACTATTAATATCAAATGTGCTATTCACACGAAGCAGCACAGCTTGATCTGATATATGATTCGATTAAAAAAAATACATTCATGGATAAAACTTATGTATTCTGTAGTGCAGATCTGCTAGTGTTCAAAGTTTGTGCATCGCACAATTCCGTGGCAACACGGTATTGTGTACTTTTTAACAAACCGTGAACTTTTACATTGAATGGTGACATGCTGGCCAGGTTTACTAACAATCGTAACTGTAACATTAGAAACAATGTGTGAACGTATGAATCTCACATTTTCATGTTTCGGCTCAAATAAGTGGGGAAACGCGGCTTTTCAAAAACAGTTGACTAAAAAGCGTAGACACACTGACCCAATCCGAAATATACCCCAGTCCCAGATTTAGGCAAGAAAATAACACTCAAGGCCAGGTTAACTCTCTTGCTATGGTTGCACATACTGATGTTTTAGTGTGCATTTTCTTTCACTGCATGTAAAATACTAGGCATTGCAGTGTTACTAACTGGAAAGGCTTGACACTGACCCAGTCCCAGTCCCAGCTGATACCGACTGCAGGCGTCGCCGTCGGTGGACATTATAATTCTACTTAATCGAAACGTTACTCGGTTGATGGCATTGGGAAGCATAAAAAAGGATAAATAACACAATGCATACGCTTCCTATACAGATAAAAAAAATAACTCAATATACATATGTCTACAAATTGCTTATTTAAAATGCCACTGCTTGAAGTCGAATCAACTCACTTCGGAATCTGACTCGTTGACTGTGTGTGACGTCAACGGTTTTTTGTGTGCTTCACTGTGCGTGCATGAATATTCATTATACTCGGGCTGCATAATTAATCATCCACGTGACAGCAAGCTCAAAATGACTCACTTAAACACAATTCTCTATCGGCTTTTTGCGCAAATAACACCCACATTATACATAAACATGCAAGACATAAGTAGCAGAGAACGTACTTTTGGGAAATTATCACGTTTTAATGCAATACATCTCGGATGTATATTAGCTTAAAAATTATAGTAATAATATTGCTGCCACCTAGTTCGACTGTCTAATGGCGGTTATAGGTGCATTTTTTGGGGGATACTATGGATTGACATATGATTTTGATCTGCAATATCTTTTTTGTAGAAGGACAGATAGATTACATACAACCAGCTGTGAAATATTTGTTATTTACCTTCAATTTTATTTTCTGGGTAAGTTCTTTACACAGGTGTGATAATAGTCACTGTGTGGTTATACATCTGATGATCTCTTCAGTTTGTGTGGTGCGAGTTCACAAGCATAATTTTATTTTCAAAACAATAATATCAGAAATGTATTAATAAGATATTACATACAAGTACGCACCACGCACACACGCACACACGCACACACGCACACACGCACACACGCACACACATGGCTGAGACATATTTGTAAATAACAATATAATAATTAATTTGATGAACATAAACCTAAAAGCTGGTCTTACTATTGGTTTTGTTTACAATTGTTTATAAGAGTAAAATGCATTTGTTATAACAGAATATATGTGCTTATTATTTAAATCGATTACAATTACTCGAAAGCCGCTTATGAGTACACTACGATTACAAATATAATTACTAATAACGATTCCTCCCATCTAAACTTTAGCTGCAGTTAATCACTGTTTTAGCCGATCCTGGTCACTATTTCTGCAGCTAGGTGGATTGATGGTGATGGCAGGCGGGGTGTGGGTCACACTCGACAAGTCGGGTCCGATCAAGGACGCTATGGATGTTGTATTTGATCCGGCCATTGTGGTCATCATATCTGGATTTATCCTCTTCTTTCTCGCCTTCCTTGGATGCATTGGATCGCTGCGCGAGAACATTATATTCCTCAGGATTGTAAGTGGCACATTTGATTATAGACCAGGATTATGAATGTAGCAGTTAGAGGCGATCCACGAAACACATCACGCTATTTGTGGACGTCACGCCCATAGACGCTTTACTCTAAGGGTGATGTAGTTTTTGGATGACGGCTTAGCGTTGCCAATCGGATCCTGAAAACAGTATTTGAATTATAGCATTACAGACAAACACAATGTAAAACAAATAATTTACCACGCTAGATGCTAAGCCCGTATGCTGGAGATGTAAGGCTGATATTGGTATAGTAGCATGCTGGTATTGTTTGGTTGACAATGATAAAGTGGCTTATTTGGATTGTAAGGCTGGTACTAATGCAGTACTATGTTGTAAGGTTGATACTAAACATGGCAGTAGTATGCTGCTGTTGTAAGGCTGATACTGTTGCAGTACTACATCGGCCTTGTGTGTGTCGTGTTTGTGGAGTTCATGATGGCAATCATTTTGATGACGATATACTATGTGCCGTTCCTCCGCCGAAAGGTGCGAATGTTCGACCCTTCACCTGTGTTCAAAAAAGCTATTGTCAGATACCAAGATGATGAGAACATGCAAGCCATGATTGATACCGTACAGAGGAAGGTAGGGTATAAGTCTGATTTAACTTAAAGTGCAAAGTGCGCTTTCTGCACAACATCGCAATGCGCCAATTCACTTAGTCGACATAAACAAATCACATAAGCTCACATCCATGACATTCTGGTTATCTGGCGTCTTCTCTTTGGTTCCTTTGTGGCATAGCCAAACAATGATGCGCCTACACACGCACACCGAAGACAGTCAAAATCACCAGGTAAATTGCTGTTTGGGGTATCTTATGATGCCGATGCTTATAATTAGCATATAGTATTACTTTATTGTTTTAAACATGAACGAGTTTGCGTGAGTGTGGACGTATGCTCTTTTGTGAGAGTTGGGTAAACAGATGGTAGGCACTTAGGTATATCATAGGCGGATCAAGGGGCCTGGGGGAACATACCCCCTAGACCTTTGGAATTTGGCGTGCCCGCAGACCTTTTTGAATGGGCCTACGTCACCATACCCGCCTAGACCCATTGAGATGTGCCCCCCCCGGCGTTCATGTTATGCTAAGCTGAAGTTATGCCGATGCGGCAGCGAAAAAGTTTCAAAAGCAACCCCCTCCCACCCATCTTCCGATATCACCGCGGCAGCAATTTGCTACATCATTTGGTTCGGCCGCCAGTGTAGGTTTTTGTGCCCCCCAGACTACCTTCTCTGGGTCCGCCCCTAGATTTAACAATGTTAATAACGTGATATTTTGTACCGTCATAATCATACAGCTAAATGGGTATGTTGGTAAAACTATGTAGTTGTCTTTTGCATGCAAGAGCAACACTGTCATATTCGTTTCACTTTAAACTGCACAATATATGATGATTAAGCTTAGCACACGCGGACAACATTTCCCTCAACGTCGTTCCCAGTTTCATATTCTTCGTTATGGCCCACTCACAAACGACTTTTGTTTTTGTATGCATGAAGATTAAAACAATGTTGTGACAATGTTAGCGCCGTCGATGGTGTGGAACAGGGCGCCACTAACTGTTTGGCAAATGCAACAATTTTGTTGGCAGCATTGTTTCAGTTCATCTCACGTGGATGATGTAACTAAATTTTCGTTTTGTTGGCAACAGATGTTTATTTTTATTTTTCTGTTTGCTACAGCTACCATTGAAAAACATTGTTGTCCACGATGTTTTGTGGAAATGTTGGCCTTGTACGGCAGCCATTACTCTGTCAAGTTGCTATCCAGAATTATTATACAGTTCTAGTATTGTTGCTAATTGTCTCACCTGGGCCCGGTTTCATGAAGCGGCTAAGAATGTTCTTAACGCTAAGATGATTGTCCTAGTAAATTACGCAATTTGTTTTAATATGAGCAAACATAAGAGTTAAGCAAAACACGTGACGCTAAATAATTCATGAAATCGGCCCCACATAATCCATGCACACGTCCGTTTCTCCATATTAATTGATTAGTTGATTGTTTATTTAGAATCAACAATGTTAAAAAAATGCGTCCTATTGGGACAACACGTGCAGGTTTACACATTTACATTCAGCAATATTACAATGGATACAATACAGAATACAACATTTTCCATGTACCCATTATCATATATGTATTGCACCGTTTTGTTGAAACGTTACAATGGCATGATAATATGTAGTAAATAGTTTACAAATATTCAAATCAAGTAAATTCTTACAAGTGCCTATAGAACTCTGTCACAGATTCAAAGTTTATTGTACGCATGTCTTTCTTAAATTGTATTTTGGAAGTTGAGTTTACTCATTCTTGTTCTTCCCCCGACATCTCTCCTTCTGTGACAGTTCAAGTGTTGTGGCTACAGCTTCTCCAGGGAAGGCTACAAAGATTGGGGACACAACACGTACTACAATTGCTCTGAACATAATAAAAGTGTGTCTCGATGTGGCGTGCCGTACAGCTGTTGCAAGCCAGTAAAAGTAAGACTATCTTGGTCATGAGAGCATGAATAATATTAGGAAACAACAATCCCGGTATACGGAAAAATATCCACATAATAATCAAAGCTTTGGTGATCTATCAGCCTGACTAGGAAAGAGCACAACAGAACTGAAGTAAGACATATACAACCGTAGAAATTGGATAGCCGTGATCTGTAGATAGTAGTAGATAGGGTGCCTGAAAGAAAACTAATGTCTTGATCAGTTGATTGCAAAACTATTTAATTTCTTTAACTAACAATTCACGCAAAATCACCAGGACACAATGCAGGGCAATAAGTATTACTGGAGATTTATAAATGCAATAATCAAATATCTCAGAGACTAGACAGAGAAGAGCCGATATGCATGTCACAGAGCAGACGAAATATCGGCAGGGCTGGTGAATTGGCAACCAAAGTATGAACACTCTTACACAACATTATTCGGGTCTGTATTTGGAACAATGGTTCCTGAACTTGAATGGAAAAGTATCGTGGGCAACTATTGTGGGACCCTGTGGAAAGTGATAGTCAATATCTTTGTAGATGTTAATATAGTCAACGTCTTTTCAAACTTAAAATATATTTGTTAACTATAGGGTTCCTCTTCTCATGTTAATCACACGTTGTATTTCATGCACTGCAGAGTAACAACATTCTGTTTAATGTTATGCAAATCATTATGATTACAGTAACACCTATTAAAATCACATCAAAAGTTGTCACAATAATTATAAATATGTTTTTTCTTTGTACTTTTGTTTTCTAAAATGTTTGCACATATATAAAATGAAACCAGGTGATGGACTATGATCTTAAAATAAGGTTATTAAAATTATCAATAAGTGTACATGAAACTGCCATCAAACGTTACTACTGTTCACCTTACAGAACGTAAAGATAAACGTCATGTGTGGCTACAAGGCCGTTGGTGAAAATGTAAGCATATGTTATATTACACTGATATCAAATGGAATTAATATTGTAAGCTTTGTAGTTATAATTTACATTTAATTAATCAGTTTTGCCCGGTCGTACATGAATGTTGCTTCTGAACTAACAAAAATAACAATACTATAGAGTCTAGTGCCTCATTCAGTGCATCGTTTGTAGTTTGTCAAGTTGTCAACACCTGTTGTGTCGGCATTGTGGTTGACAACATTCACTGCATATTTATATAATTATGATGTTAGATGTGGTTTAATTTGTAGGACGTGTTGTAACATGTGGGCTGGGTTTGGCATTGTGTGCTTTGCGATATTATTGATACACTTCCAACTCAAATGTGTTGCAGTTAACGTAACGTATGTCAAATGCAGCCTAGTTTGAGAAAGATGTCCTTTCAGACTGTCACGCTGGGCAAGAGGATATATCTCCGGGGTTGTCTGAAGGGCTTTGGGGAGTGGCTTGAACTACACATGACGGTCGTAGGAGGGATGTTCTTTGCCGTCTTGATACCTGAGGTGGGTTAGCCCTAACAAAAACACATCTGACCTATGTACATGTGAATCTAAAAAGTTTATGATTATAAGCACATATATCTAGCAGTTATTATTATAAACATATTCGCATTTTAGATGTGATATTAAGCACGTTTGTTTGACTTACGGCAATTATGCACGAATTGCATAATGAATTAAGTGGACATTTTAATGTCAAAACTATAACGTAAGTTCAGGAAAGAATACGAGAGAGAGAGAGGGGGGGGGGGGGGGGGGAGAGGGAGAGGGAGAGCAAGGGGGGAGGGGGAGCAGGAGATGAGAGGGAGGGAGAGTGGGAGAGCACGAAGGAGACCACAATAGGAGCATGGGAATGGTGACATGGTGATACAGACTGTTGCCCGGTGAATGAGTGCACAGAACAGCTACATTATGACACATTCACTCCCATAGTGAACATATTATTTTCTCAATGCCATCAGTAAATCACTATGCGTAGGCTTACTGTAGAAGTTCTATAGTCACCATGCATAAAACGATAACTAAAAACATATACCAGTGTCATATTGATGCACATCTGTTTCAGGTAATGGCCATTAAATTGGCAAGAGAGTTGACTTGGGAAATCGAAACACAAAAGCTACAGTGGTAAATGTTGTCGCGTCTACTTGATGACATGAAGAAATGAAGGCGTACTTCTGTTGGTTCATCATATTGTCAAGCTCATGTTACCAGTGTCCCATTATACTAAGATCTTACTACACTTCAAAGCATCTAAGACCACCATGTGACAGCCAACACATGTGTAGAAGTGCAACCCAGGACTTACCAGCAACTCTTGATAAATTATGACTGCTCACTTGCTTAGTTTTAAGAGAGTTCCACTCCTTAGTCTAGATTAAATTCGCGGCCACCCCGACGATGTTACTTTTTACATTTATATTTTAGTACGACTGTGGGATTGTCTTTTTTATATCGCGTCCTGTCTGAAAATACCCTCCAAACAGTCACTTATTGTGTACACAATAGCATTAAGGATGGCTCCATCAGAGATTCTGTACAATAATCTTGAGTTATGTTGAATTATAAAGTAATAAATGTTGTAATCACTCATCGATAAGACGACGTAGTTTTAAGCTGTGATTCTGTGACCCATAACATACTACATAATTAAACGTGTTGATATGAAATGTTGTGTCTAATTATTACATCCAATTTATGTTGTTAAACATCCACTCACGCACGCACACCCAAACAAACAAACATACCCATGCACACAAAGAAACACACATCAAGCACTTCATGTTGTGGGGCGCGGTGGTCGAGAGTCATAGTGCCAGACTGTCGATCGGAGGAACCGGAGTTCGAATCCCGGTGCCGACGATGGTTCGGCGTCGGTATCGGCCGCCGTCGAAACTTGGTGTATTTTGTTCACCCTACGTTGCCTGTGTCTTTTGGAAGAGATACTATAAGCCGTTGATATCTTCTATATGGTGTCTATGACAGGGATAATAAAGGATCCCCGCAGGGAAATGGAAAACTCCTATCGTGGACTCACTGAGCTGGGATATCATTCTATAAACTCCCATTGGCGTTAATGTCCGGAAATGGGCACTACCAGTTAAAAGTACAATGAATTGTATGACAATGCTCCAGAGTAGGATTATGTTTTTATATAAAACGAGGGATCAGTGGCTGTAATGTTTAGTGATCGATCGTCAGGCGGCATCGACGATCGTTGGGCCAACCTGACTCGATCGTTCTTATCGGGGTCTGCAAGTCTTGGTCAAGTCGCATGGCAGTCTTGATCGTCTCCATTCGTGCGTCAGTGACGGTAGTGGGGTGGATTTCGAAGATTCCAACTTCTTCGCTGAGGTCACTCTGGGTTAGAACCTCGTGTACCCAAACACCGTCTTCCAAGACATCTCTTTGTAGCTTCGTGTCGTCTTTCAGGAAGATGCGGAACAAGGTATCTGCCAAAGGAATATGTTTCCCTGGCACGTAGGTGATCGTCACGTTATACCTCTAGAGGCGCACAAGCTAGTGGCTTCTTCGTGGTGGCCTCCAGGGGTTTGTGGTCTGACTCGACTGTTCCTTTTCTATTTGCGCGTAATTCTGCTCCGCGCTGGTCATACATCTCGATGACACGTGTCGAGCAAGGCAGCTCCAAGACCTTTCTATGAATCATCGCACTGTAGGACGACGTCTTTCCGGGGATCAAAGTAGGTGAGAACTGGACCTGGTTGCTTGGACAACAGTTGCTTCATGTCTGCGTAGGTCTTCTCCCTCACTGCATCCTAGATGAACTCTTTCTTGGTCAGGTCTCTCAGTGGGGCGGTGATGTCCGACAAGTTTGGCGCGAACTTCCCCGTAGCCATTCCAAGCACGGTCTCCAGTTCGTCCCATGTGGTCGGTGGAGGCATCTCGCGTATGCCCTGGGTGTACACTGGGTCTGGTCGCAGTCCGTCGGCGGATAGTATGCGTCCAAAGTAAGTGACTTGATTGGTCCGGAACACACACTTATCCGAATTAAGTCTGATCCCTCGTTCTCGGGTCCTACGTAGCACTACATCGAGCTTGGCGTCATGATCTTCTTTGTTTTTGCCATACACCAAGATGTCAACGATCGCGTCAATGCTAGCCAATCTCTCGTATGTTAGGTCGATTTCCTTCTGGAAGACGTCTTGTGCTGAGTTCACTCCAAACGGCAGTCGGGTGAACCCGTAACGTCCAAAGGGTGTGGTTAACAGGGAACTCTTCTTGTCTAGCTTTACCTGCCAGTAACCATTTGTTGCGTCTAGCACAGTAAACATCTGTGCACCACGCAGCTTTGCTGCGGCGTCCTCAACGGTCAGGTAAGAGTAGTGCTCGCGTTTGAGCGCCTTGTTGAGGTCGCGAGGATCTAAGCAAATGCGTAACGATGAATTCTTCTTCTCTACGATCGTGATGGAGTTCACCCACTCGGTTGGTTCATCTACCTTCACGATTACGCCAAGTGATTCTTCTTTGTCTAGCTCGGCTTTCAGACGGTCCCGTAAAGCGAAGGGTATACGCGTGGGTCCATGTATCACGGGGCGCACTTTCGGTTTGGTCTGCATCATGTGAGACCGCGGGAATTGTCCAAGTCCATGGAATAGTTCCGGGTACTTCTCAGCAATGTCTCTGGGGACGTTCTCGGGGAGGCACTCCAACTTCACTGTGGCCACCTCGGTCTGGGTCATCTTCAGTACGCGGTCCTCAATTTGTATCAGCTCCATGGCTCTGCATGAGTCAAACCCGATACTGTGAGTCACTTTCATGTCTGTGATGAAGAATTGTAGGGAGTGCTTATTTCCCCTGAACTGGCACTCAGTCTTGCAAGTGCCTGTAGTGGGTACCTCTTGTCCACCATATCCTGTCAGTTTGATTCGGGTCGGCTGCAAACATTTGGTGCGACTCTCGGCAAGCTTGTCAGGTGCTGTGATAGGAAGCACGTTGATCTCGGCTCCGGTGTCCACCTTGAACTTCATTGGGATGTTGTCACACCCAACGTGGAGGGTCGTGTACGGTTGTCCACCAACCTTGATAGCGCTTATACTGGCTGTGAGGCATCCGATGGCAGCGACTTGGCTCGCTGTATCGTAGTTAGAGTCGTCGATTGTATGCACTCGCCGCGGAGGTCTCTTCGGTCATACAGCAGCACCTGGTTTTGCAACCGTCGAACGGCACATCATGGCGAAGTGGTTCATCTTTCCGCAATGGTTGCAGATTCTTCCCTGTGCAGGGCAAGTCTACCTGGCCGCATGGCATTTTCCGCACTAATAGCATGCATCGTTACCGAGATTCCTCCTTTGAGCCCGGCTGTCCGTCCTTCTAGCAGCGGTCGCTGTGTGTGAGTGATGGTTTGTTGCAGCTGGCTTCCGGTTTCTGCCAATAGAGTGGACGTCACGGCTTGATATGAGTTTCATTTGTTCGATGTTTGTCTCGTGAGCCTTCGCGATCTTCAGAGCCTGTGGGAGGTCAAGGTCATCCGTTTCCAGGAGTCTCTGTTGCACCTTTTTGTTTGAAGAGTTCAGGACGAGCATGTCCCGCAGCATCTCGTCTTGGTCGTGGAACTTGCAGTCTGCGACGATGAGGCGCAGCTGCGTCATCCAGTCGTCTACCGTCCCACCAGGTTCCTGTCGTCTTTCGTAAAACAGCTTCCTCTGGATGGTAGCGTTCTTTTGGGGCGCACAGTGTGCCTCAAAGATGTTGAACAACTGTGTATTCTTTTTATCGGCTTCCGATAGTTCGCTGCTTGAGACCCAGGCTCGGGCTATGTCTCTTCCTCGCTGTTCTATGCAGATGAGGAACTGGGCCGCTTGTTTGCGTTCGGACCAGCTAGCACGAGCTCGATCAGCTTCCTTAGTTAGGGTCGTCGTAACGCCTCTTCCTTCGTCTGGGTCGTCGTAACGCCTCTTCTTTCGTCTGGGTCGTCGTAACGCCTCTTCCTTCGTCGGGGTCACCGTAACGCCTCTTCCTTTGTCTGGGTCGTCAGGAACGCCTCTTCCTTCGTCTGGGTCGTCGTAACGCCTCTTCCTTCGTCTGGGTCGTCAGGAACACCTCTTCCTTCGTCTGGATCGTCAGGAACGCCTCTTCCTTCGTCTGGGTCGTCAGGAACGCCTCTTCCTTCGACTGGGTCATCGTAACGCCTCTTCATTCATCTGGGTCGTCGTAACGCCTTATGTGAAAACCAAAAGTTAATTTTGTATTCGATATGTAAAATATTCATGGAAAAGCCAATAATGAATAACAAAATAATAAACATTGAATGCGTTTGACTTAACTCAAATAAGTGTGCGCACCAAAGCCACTTTTCGTGTTTTGATTCCCTATATCTGAAATAAACGATCTTGTTCCAGAGACGCTTGCAGATACGTAAAAATTAGCATCACCTTACTGAACGAGTGTTCACATCTAACCGTTTTCGTTATCAGCATTAATTTTGTAACGTGAGGCATAGATTCGGGAATATATATGATTTCCTCATAACACGATGCAATAAAGCAATAGTCGTGGAATGTCTTATTAAGCATTCTTCAGTCGCAGATCTCTTAAACATCGATCTACAGTTATCATGCGTGGAAATCCAACATTATCTCAATGATCGAGTTTAAAACAAAAATGTGGAGAAATGCAACAGCTGGTCAAATTTATTTTATAAGAAATGGAGTGAGATTTGTGTAGATATCTTGGAATTATTCACAATGTATGTAGATGTTTGTGTGAGCGGTTTAATTACAAACGTGTGTAGTTTGGTAATTATTACAATGCATATAAAATAGTATAATGTAAATGCTATTACAATAAAATGATACTGTAAATAAAATAAAAACATTTAATGTTTATTACACTGACAGTTGACACATGAACTTGCCAAACAGGCACCCATCATATGTATGTTTATTGGTATAGACTATATATTATATTATATATATATATATCCCCGTCTTCGATATCCCCAGGTCCCCTGGATCCGGCTTTGCACACACACACGCACGCACGCACGCACGCACGCACGCACGCACGCACACACACACACACACACACACCAAAAACGGACGTACACAGTATGCACGTACAGTACCCACACAGATATGTACAATGCGCATATTCACGCGCAAGCGCGCGCGGGTACATGCACCCACATATGCGCGCGCTAACACGTTTGCTCGCTCGCACACGCAGTCTCTCCAGCATAGGTCGACGGGTGGCACACACACAAGGAAGCGATTTATGAGAAGAAATAATTGTAATTTTTCCAGTGTATTTTAGTTTGCGAAACAACAACAAAAGGGCAACATTAATAAAATATGTATATATATATATATATACCTATTTTATGAATGTTGCCGTTTTGTTGTTGTTTCGTAAACTAAAATACACTGGAAAAAAATACATTTATATATTTTATCTCGCAAATCACTTCCATGTATGTGTGTGCGTGTGTATATGCGCACTATACGTACGTGTGTGGGCACTGTACGTGCATACCGTGTACGTCCGTTTGTGTGTGTGTGTGTGTGTGTGTGTGTGTGTGCGTGCGTGTGCATAGGCGGATCTAGGGGGGGGGGCTGGGGGTACGTGCACCCTAGACCTTTGTAATTTTGCCTATTATACCTTTTTGAATGGGCCCACGTGACCGTGCCCCCTAGATCGAGCTTTTAAAATGTGCTCCCGTTCAGATTACAATATGGTGAAGTTACGCCGATGCGGTGGCGAAATTTTTTTAACAGCATCGATCCCTCCCCCGCCCCCCATCTTCAGATGTCACCAGTCGAGTAAAGACAGCGGAGAAGACTAAGTGGGTAGACGAGGGATCACCAGTAGATATAATCTACTAAGACTTTCAAAAAGCTTTCGACAAAGTGCCACATCAAAGATTACTGCTTAAACTAAAGGCCCATGGCATAGGAAATGGTATAATTAACTGGATAGAAAAATGGCTGATTGACAGAAGACAACGAGTAGTTGTTGATGGGGAGGCTTCAAACTGGAAATCAGTTTTGAGTGGGGTTCCACAAGGATCAGTACTGGGACCTATATTATTCTTAATATATATAAACGATTTGGACGATGATATAGCTAGCAAGGTGTTGAAATTTGCAGATGATACAAAAGTGTTTAGAAGGATTAAAAGTGATGGAGATAGACAGCATTTACAAGATGATCTTGACAGATTGATCAAATGGTCTGAAAAGTGGCAAATGTTGTTCAATTTTTGGAAATGTAAATGCCTTCACACAGGACATGGGAACGAATATGTAGAATATACAATGGGGGGAACTATACTAAGTACTATTGTAAAAGAAAAAGGCATAGGGCTGACAATTAGTGCTGACATGAAGGTTTCAGAGCAGTGTGGAATTGCAGCTTCAAAGCGAAATCAAATGGTTAGGCGAAATATAGCATATAAAGAAAAATAACAAATAATACCGCTGTACAAAACAATAGGTAGGCCTCATTTAGAATATTGTATACAAGCGTGGAGGCCATACCGCAAGAAGGACATATAAATGCTAGAAAGAGTACAGAGGAGAGCGACTAAAATGATACCAAAACTAAGAGAATGTGGTTTAACAACACTAGAGACCAGGAGATTGAGAGGAGATCAGATAGAAGTGTTTAAAATATTGAATGGTAATGAAAATATTGATAGAAATGTGTGTTTTTCAGTTAAGAAAGACTAGAGGACACGAAGTTACATTAGCAAAGGAGCAGTGTAGATTAGACGTAATGAAGTTCTCATTTTCACAAAGGACTGTGAATTAATGGATTATTTGATGATTGTGTGGGTGCTAGTAGTGTGAATATGTTTTAAAATAAAATCGACACATACCTCAGAAGTGCTGGATATATGTAGATAAAAGGGTTGGACTCTCGTTAAGCCAAAGGGCTTCCTTGTCCACCTGCCATCTAGAGTTAATTCTCTGGATGGCAATCTTGTTAAAAGAGCTGAAAATTCGGCGGGGTGATGCAGCGGCACACATTTTTCAACAGCACCCCCATCTTCCAATGTCATAAGCGAGCCAGCGAAGAAGAAGAGCTGAAGATACAGGCACAGCCGCGCAGCGACGAACATTTGTCAACAAGCCCCCTTCGTATTCGGATGTCACTAGTCGAGCCAAGACAGGGGGTGAAGCTGACGTTACGGCGACGCGGCAGGAAAATATATTTTGTACACCATTTGGTTCGGCTGCTAGTGGATGTGTTTGTACCCCCCTAGACTCAAGTATAGTCGCCTTTTAGCAGTCATTTTGGTCACGCGGGCGACGTCTCAAAATGACGTAAAAGGACTATTGAAATGTTTTTTATGACGACTAAAAAAATTCGAAGTATTTACGTAAAAAATTTACACTGTCACTGACAACCTATTTTTATAGCATCCTCTCCTCCCCCGTCTTCGATATCACAGTCTATTAAGCGAGCGGCAAATCCCAAAAAAGTGCTTTATTTTAGGAGTTTAAATCCCCCCCCCACACACACACAAATGTTATATCATTGGAAAGTCCTATCTCCCCGTTACGATTAGGCCTGTCGTATAGTTGCAAAGTGGTACAGTAAGCGTGACCCCAAGGTCAAACAAGATCACCATCAAACGATCAATTTTAGAAATTGGGCGCTTCCGAAAACTTCTTAATATTACAATGGCTGTCTAGCTACTTTATTTAACTAGAACATGGCCAAGTCATATATTGTTGGAAAGCATATTGTCGTACCTTCAAGAGAGTGCACGATATGATGCTATATTCAGGACTGATAAGAGTGACGACAAGTCAAACAAGGGCACCCATCAAATGACGAATATTCAAAAGTTTACAATGCCACGAACATAATAAAGTTACACTGACTGTGTTTCTACTTCACGACTACAGACAAATCATACACTGTGTGAAAGGACAATTTCACCCCGTCAAAATGCTACGGCGCAGTGAGATGAAGCTGTTTCTGTGGAGCGGCGTTCAAACAGGGTCACCGTCAATTGATGAATGTTAGAAATGGCGCCATCCCGCAAGCTTTACAAAATCTTAATGGTTATGGAGCTACACTACCTAATTACTAATGACCAATTGATGAATGTTAGAAATTGCGCTATTCCGCAAACGTTACACAATTTTATTGGTTGCGTATATCTACGTCACCTACATACTCATGGCCATGTCATATACCATTGGAAAGCATCATTTCTCGCTGTGAAAAGGAGGTATAAAGTCGAACCATCGAGTGACACAGTACACGTGTAGTGAAGGTCCCCATCAACTTCTTAATATTCAAAATTACACCATTCCCCTTCTGCATAACAACGTTGAAAACAGTTCTTTCCCCAATTCCAAACAGGGAGGAAACTGAGTCACACCATGTTAGTGAATGCATGGCAGGAAGTATGTTGCAGAACTACGGACCGAGTGCAGTACAAATCGAATGCACAGGTACAAATCAGCGCGTGTCTGTGGTGCTGGTGATGGTGCCAGTTTCAATCCACATGTTGACTGTATTCGCCATTTTGGGAAATATGCTCTTCACCCCTCTTCAGTGTGGATGCCAGTACTTCTTTGTGATCCTTGTCTTCAGTACTTGTGAACAAACCACTCTTTTCTCGTATTGCTTTAGCATATTCACTCATGATGTGCCTCATCAATGTCCACCTGACGAGTGCTGGCTTCTTTCTAGTCAATCCGACTATACCACTGCATCCCTTTGCATCTCTCATGACTGTTTTCTCTGTGCCCATGTCGCTCCAGAGCCCATTGAAACTATCTCTTGAATCAAACTGTAGAATGCAGTGTCATAAGGACACTCTGTTGTAACTGTTGACGATGGTGCCTTTGCTTTAAGATACACAATACAGACAGACCAATCTGTCGAACTATTGCTCTTTCTCGTTGCCATACTAGGTTTACGTGATACTGATTGTTGAGAATCGGTGTCATTTGGTGTTTCTGGTTTATGTGGATCAACTCGCATTTTTTATGCTTCGTAGAATGTGCAATTTTGAAAAACATGGCGAACATATATATATATATATATATATATATATATATATATATATACATATATATATATATTACAAAACTAAAATAATTATACTTTTCATCGTTTGACTTCAAAACAACTGTTAAAACAATTTGTCTTAACATTTCAAGAATAGCACAATTTCGAAAATTCATCATGTGACGGTGACCTTGTACAACCTTCGCTCCATACTTACAGCACCAGTTGATAGCTCCGTGTCATACCTCATTTTAACGAAGATACAGTAAGGTTTACAACGGTATATGAATAGGCATTATGCACGTAGGCAAATAGATACGCAACCATTATAAACCTAGGCCTACAACGATTGTGGAATGGTGCAATTTTGAACAGTCATCATTTGATATGACCTTGTTTTACATTCACTACACACATAATGTTTCATTTAATAGTTACACGTTATACCTCATTGTAACGGGAAGACAGTAAGCTTCCCAACGGTATATGAAATGGTCATCAGTAATTAGATAACGTATCTCCACAACCATTAAGATTTTGTAAAGCTTGCGGGATGGCGCCATTTCTAACATTCAGCAATTGACGGTGAACCTGTTTGAACGCCGCTCCACAGAAACTGCTTCATCCCACTGCACTATATCACACAGCATTTTGACGGGGAATAATTGTCCTTTCATACAGTGTATGATTTGTCCGTAGTCGTGAGGTAGAAACAGAGTCGGTGTAACTTTATGATGTTCGCGGCATTGTAAACTTTCGAATATTCGTCATTTGATGGGTGACCTTGTTTGACCTTGTCGTCACTGTTATCAATCATGGATACAGCATCATATCGTACACTGTCTTGAAGGTGCGACAATACACTTTCCAACAATGTATGACTTGGCCATTTTCTAGTTAAATAAAGTAGCTAGATAGCTATTGTAATATTAAGAAGTTTTCGGAAGCGCCCAATTTCTAAAATTGATCGTTTGATTTGTATTCACGCTTACTGCACCACTTGGCAACTATGCGACAGGCCTAGTTATGACGGGGAGATGCAGGGCTTTCCAATGATATAACATGTTGGTGTGTGTAGGGAGGGAGGGGGCATTTAAATCGGTCTGTTAGGTGGTTATACCGCTCGCCTATAACCAACCGAGACAGCGGAGAACTGGAGAAGAGGTGAAAATACTGCTGCGCCTGCGGGGCGTCGAATAATGTTCTACACCATTTGGTTCAGCCGCTAGTGAAGTTTTTTGCCCCACTAAGATCGCTTTTTGAATCCGCCCTGGTATATGTGTGTGTTTGCATGCGGGCGCGTAGGTTTTGACTCTACTCGTCAAACAAAACCCCTGCTGATTGCCTGAACACATGCTGCTTGAACTTAGAAAGTAGGCAAGTGTTAGAACGGGTCCTGTGTACTCTATTGCACCAATGATATTTTGCTTGAAGCAGCGGAATAAACTTCCGGTAGAGCGGAAAATACAAAGCGATGTGCACATTTTTCTGTTAACCCGCCAACCTTTCACTAAAATGGTTCATCATTGAAGATGAGTTCTGCAAACAAGGTAAGCATGTTTAGTTCACTTAAAAACCTCAGTAATATATATATATGATGTGGCGATCTTTTACTTTCTGACCTAACCATGAAAACGACCACCTACAGTAGGTACTTCAACAAAAAAATAAATATCATGCTAGAACATTGGGAATGGGCTTAAATTAAAGGTAATAGGTTAAGGATCACATAACTATTTATTTTATTAAGATACATTTAATAGATCAAAAGATATTGCGATTTTAAGACGGAAAAACAGCATCATTTTTTTGTATCTCTTACATTGGCAAAATGGACTCATTTTTGTGTTTTCTATAGGTAAATATTTGCTTTAAAATGTAATAACTTTTTTATTTATACAGATATTTAAATACTGTCTTCAGGGTTTTCAAACACATTGACAAGAGTAATAAATTTATAATATTTTTAGTACTAATTATAACCAAATTAATGCAATTAATTAGTTAATTTTAGTTATGTAGCATGCAAAACTCAACAGACCAAAACGCTCCAATTAAAGGCCATAATGTCCATGATTATAAAGATTTTATACATATTATGCAATGTGTATAACCACATTAATAATGGTAATAAATATGCATTAAAAAATAATTTAAAAATAATAATTATTTAATTAATTAGTCAATATTGGGTAATTAGCACACAACCTCGACAGACCAAAACATATCAGTAAAAGGCCATAATGTCCATGACTATGAAGATATTTATACATATTATGCAATGTGTATAACCACATTAATAATGGTAATAAATATACATTAACAAATTATTTAATAATTTATTTAATTAGTGCGCAACCTCGGCAAACCGACACATTTCAGTAAAAGGCCATGATTATGAAGATATTTGTATCATTTATGAAAGCAGTAAACCACATTAATTATAGTAATAAATGTACATTAACCAGTCATTTCACATTAACAGTAACTTAATTAATAAGTTAATATTGGCTAATATTAGCACGCTAACGACTGACCACTACATTTCGATAAAAGGCTGGAATGTCCATAATTATGAAGAGTTATATAATTTATGCAATGTTTACCACCACATTAAACATTATAATAAATATACATTAACAAGTCATATATATCATTAACAATAACTTTATTAATAAGTAAATATTGGCTAAATAACACACAAACTCAACAGATCAATACAGTAGTCATACTTCACTGTGTCTATGTGTGACTGTGTCCTGACAGGTTGGATGAATGTTGCAGGCTCAGTACAGTCCAGTAATAAATTGTCACTGCTTCATAATGTAATGTTCTGCATTTCAACATGAACTTGATGAAGTAATGTTCATAAATTGTTCACAGTATTCCGTCGCTGGACCCAAATGCGCCAAATGCAAGACTGCTTTCTGTGTTACTCCCCATGGGAGTCAAGTCATGAAGAAGAAGTCTGGTGTGCTCACAATACAGTCTTTTTGTAATATTGGCAGTTGATTGTCTCATAGTTTAATGCCAGTAGACTGCAAGATCTGTGCAGCAATGTTCATATTTCAGTATCTTGTAAAATAACGTTGTGTTCTTCAACATGATGTCTATAAGTAATATTCGTGTCATGTTGGCTAGACACTGTTCAATGTAGCTATCAGATATATAATCAGCCACACTAAATGTGTACCTATGCAGGCAGGTGATGGGTGTCAGACTCTGTGGCTTGGTACAGTTTTGTACGATGGATGCAAGTTATTCGGGCAGTTCTTAACTATCTTGACAAAACCTTTAATTGATACTTAAGATAAGAGTCACTGTGTTTGTAAGATCAGTCAATCTCAAAATATCTGAAATAACAAGACAGTCATGTATCATACAATGATAAATATCTTTATTCTACATGTAAAATCTTGATTGCAAAATCTTGTAAAATATTTTGATATCCCTGCCCTTGTTACTTATGGCTAAGATAACTGTAAAATTCTACATGTCACCATCACAAATATAATGCATTGCATGCTAAACACATTGACAACTTTTGATGAATCATGGTACATAATTTTAATTTAAAGTGACAAACTGATTAAATAATCTATTTAATAAAACAATTAATTGATTGTTAGTTATTTTAAATATCAGCCTTTCAAAACAAATTGAATATTAACAGGACTGGATATAAAATTTGTATTTTCTAAATTCTAGCAAGCCTAACTCAGTCAAACTAAATTTATAAAATGTATAAACCTAACTCTGACTAACAAATACTACTAGTTGACAACATCATACTAATAATACTACGATTACTAGTAATAATAGTAATACTATATCATTAATTAATATTAATAATACTAGCAGAATTGGCTTGACCCGTATAACTATAAATTATAATCACTAAATAAATTAATAACTTAAGTAATATTATTATCATTATAGGCCCTATCTTAAAGTTAAATCAGATACTGTTGTTTTTGTTTTCACTAAAAGGCACAGACATTAATTAAATAAGTCATGATCAAGGCGCTCCACGATCTCGGTCTGCGTCTCCGCCCCGGTGACGCGCTCTCGGTCATATTGACACAGATCGCTCAAATGTCACATGTTTTGAATGGCGCAAAAACCACATTGCACGAGCATACACGCCAACGAAATTTTCAACACATACTAATTTAATCCTATAGATCTACCTACAGACATAATCGTTCGATACAAATCATTACTAGACTAAACATTTTGCAACTGAAACACAGCTATGTCATCAAATCGATTAAATTTACCATAATTTTGATCAAATTTGAAAAAGAAAAGGACGTACAGAAAGTTCGACTTACCCGCAAAAGGAATCCCGCTGCGAATGACGTAAACGACCGTGTCGAGCTTCACAGAAATTCCGTACAATGTCAATGGTGCTATCATTACTGTACGCATGTTCGCGCGCGATATAAATATAATAATATATCGTTAATATATACGGGCGCGTGAGTGTGTGCGTGTGGTAGTTATAATAATTTTTATTGGCATTGTTTCGGTTAAAAAGTAGCTCGATTAATTAAGGCATAATTATTATCATCAGTATGGTTTGCAGGTAATGAAATGTTTCTACTTAATGTAAAAAACAAAATAGGTCTTACGAATAGCCAATCATTGAGCCATCTCGAAAAGAACCGAAAATCAATATAAAGTAGGAGTCGGAAACATCGCCTTATATACCAATAAGCGAATGGGAATGAAAGACAACCTTCTCACCAATAAACCAGATCCAATATTGAGATCATTTGATGTTTCACCTTAGCAACAACTACAGGAAATGTGTTCCAATTGCTTGCGTCTGACGAACATGCAACATAGGCAAATATATGCACTTTCACAGAGAAGTCTATGGGAACGTAATGAATGAGAGATACATTTCCGGCTGTGGCCACTACTTCCCAGAAACGACTTGTGTGAAACTTGTTCATTCTCTCACGACACCGGCCCACCAGCAATTCACTACGATGGTTACATAATTACTGATTAAATGTACTCTTGTACAAATTGACGTACATATTGATACTTAGGTATACACTTCAATACGTATTACGAATTACATATAAAGCAATTATGAATACGACAACAGGATTCATAATTTAAAATAAAAAAGTTTGTTGTGTATGTTGAAAAACCATACAGACTGTGGGTGTAAATTTTATTAATGATAATACTTGGTGTATTGTTAACTGTCTCAACTATGTTGTGTCTAATATATTTGTTGGCAAATTCATGTTTGAATCTGGACATATACAGATTATTTCTTTCACGTGTGCAGTGCTGATGAATATTATAGATGTGTGTGTTTGGAAAAACATTGAAGTAGTAGGGTAAAAGATTGTTAATTAATTTATAATAAAATTTTTATTGTTGGATTTTATAAATGTCATCCAACTTTAACAACTGAAGTCTTAAAAATAGGACTTGTGTGAGCATTATATTTACTTAAGGATATTATTCGTATTGCTTTTTTTGTAATTTGAAAATTCGATGTGCCTGATGACCCCATAAAAGTAAGCCATAATTAATATGAGGGAGAATAAGAGCATTGTACATAATATATAATGTGTTAGGTGGTAAAAAAAATTTAAGTTTATTTAGTATGCCTATTGTTTTAGAGATTTTATTTGCTATTTTGTTTGTGTGACTCTGCCAGTTTACCACACTCACGCGCCCGTATATATTAACTATATATTATTATATTTATATCGCGCGCGAACATGTGTACAGTAATGATAGCGCCATTGTACGGAATTTCTGTGAAGCTCGACACAATATCAATTTTATGGTAACCGCGGAGTACCGGATAGTCGCCGCCGTAGAAGTCGAGTTTTACTTGAGTTTGTTTTGCGAAATTTGATCGCTGTAGGAATGTAAAATAATTATTTTTGTAACGTAGTGTGTGTATATGTATGTAAGATATGTGAAGAGAAGTTTGGCGGCTGTAGGTGGTCGTTTTCCTAGTTAGGTCAGAAAGTAAAAGATCGCCTGTGATGTTTAAAACTGTTTACATTGGTGGTAATTGGTAAGGATTAAAAAAATTAAAGCCAAATAATTTAACAATTACAATTTAAAGGAACTCATCCACATGTCAGTCTACGCCATGATGTACCCCCCGCCCCGGTCTGTCTCTGTGCAGTACACTTCAACTTCTACGTGATTGATAGGCATGCATTTAGTTCTATTAAACATATCGGCATTTGTGTAGAATCCGGACCCACTTTGATTTCGCCGTTATAACTTGAGTTTTGCCTAACTTTGATACCTCAGTGCATTGTCATTACTTTAGTTCAATTATTCAGTTTCAACATTATGATTATCCCAGGCATGTTTATGTTTAAGAATATTGCGTCTTAGTGCACTTTTGAGGCGTAAATGGCGCTGTTTACATCACAAACCTCTCTATATCGCAAATTTTACGAGTGCGATGCGGTAATGCACAACCGCAGCGGTGCAGAGTCTGCAGGCTAACGCAAACCGGGTCCTAATTTGGGTTTCAAAAGTGTGCTAAGACACAATATTTTCGTAATATAAATATAAATAAATGCCAACATATCCAATACGCGAATATAATATATATATATATAATAAGCTTTCGTCGATGTGACGCCAACTTCTTCAGTACACATGAAATGTGACTTATAATGATGTATAATCTGCATATAAATGAACTATCCTGAAGAATGTTCAGCAATCTAACATTGTGAGAATGTTATGGTCTAAAATTATGAGGTCTCATTCAACGAGTCAGCTATTTTTCACAACATTGTGCAAAGATGTACCCATTATAATTTATGCGTATAACACCAGATCAGATTCTAGTAAAACAGAGATATACTAAAATGATGACCGATGGATTACCGGCTTATTGACAGCATTTTTGATAAATTTGACGTTTTATTAAGTTATTATTTGACTTGGTGTTGACTCTTGAGTAATTTACATTATTTATACAATGGATTAGAATAGATGTACCTACCTATCACCTGATTTATATGTATATATATATTTCTATCAGGTTGGGGAGATATTCTCCGAGGCTGGCAGTGCCTTCAGCAAGCTGGGAGAGTTGACAATGCAGCTGCACCCTCAGGGAGAACCATCCCCCCTCAGGTGAGACAAAAACAGCAACCTACCTGTGTTGATAGACAAGCAGTAATTATCGTGGAAAATTACGTAAATACTAATATTGACCTAATAGTAATACCCACCTTAGGTCTGCATAGAAATATTTCCCAGTTTTTCATTAGCACGTGAATTTAAAAATGAGTGCTGCAAAACTTTATTTTTAAAATGTCATTATTCTATTGTATACAGTGTTCAAAATTTCTGAATAACATAAAATAATAATTGGTTTATTCATTTACTTGGTGATCTATTTACATCGTACCATAAGAAACACATGATAGAACTGATGTGCTGACTTCACAAGCGTCTTGTTATACAACTGTTTCAGTGGGAAGTGGACGGACAGTGAGATAGAAATGTTGAAGACGGCCGTAAAGAGGTTTGGCGAAGATCTCAACAAGATCAGCGAGGTCATTAAGAACAGAAGCATGTAAGCACTTGTCAGGGATGAGAAATTTCTGTTTTTGCCGGAATTCCGGTTTTTATACTGCTCCAAAGATCACTTTTGTGAATAGTGTAAATCCGGGGAGAAAAAAATGAATGTTGGGGAGTAGGGCATATCAAATCCTGGACAATTCACTGACGATCTATCTGCGGATTGAGTTAACCATCTATTATCCACCGGGTGTCGCCACGTGTTAATGACGTTGCCTGGCGATTAGAGACAGAACCGACCCAACCCAACCCGTGAATCTGCAAAATAAAACAGTTAGTTCTGTCGGCTCTTCGCTTCAGTGCTTTCGACGTGCGCGCACAAAAGCAGTGGACCAATAGGAAACGACGATGTATTTTGTGGAGGTGTCGATCATTTTCGAACACAATGGTTAATCGACGATTTGTTGTACGGCAAGACAAATGTTGCGTGAAGGACATTGACAAAAGTGTCAAGAATAAGTGGAATTGGGCGTGGCTGGAGAGATCGGCTGGATACACCATGTTGAATATATTCATCAGTAAATTATCAGCACCAGGGAAAGCCTACTGTTGTGATGCGAGGCCGATGTCAATTATGCGGATTGGATCCTATAGGCTACACTGCAGTCAGAGGGGAACCAAAGGCATTGAAGTACACACGCTGGCACTGCCCACGCTGGTCACCAATGTTCTATTAGAGCCTGAACAGAGGGCGTATCACATGGAAGTTCGCCGATTCCATGTAGACAACACACTTCCACAAGCACCCACAAGTTCCAGATTGGACTCGTGGTGGGCTACCATATTCTCTACTGGCAAGTTCCCAGCCTTGTCAAAGCTGGTGGCTGCAATGATGAGCTGCTTTCATGGTCCTCAAGTGGAAGGGTGTTTTAGTCACTCTAGCATCATGAATACTGCCACTGCCAGAAAGAATGAATAATTTCAACACTATCCAGACATTGAAGTACTCACTCATGCCGTCATGGCAAGCAACAAGACTGCTATACAGGACTTCCACAAACAGGACTGGTCGCCTCGTTCACAACACGAGGGGTGCACACAAAATGTACTCCATCCATCTTGCCGAGGAAGGAAAGATGAAGGAGAAGAAAACTGAGCTGAACATGTCAAAGACGAAGGCAGCCAACAAGTACAAAGCTAAGGAAGCAATTGAGCTGGCAGCGAAGAAAACTAGAATGACCCATCAACGGGCTGTTTTGACAAAGCTGGCTAAGGAGAAAGCTGCCCGTCAGCCAACTCGGGTTCAGCCCAGAAAATATTATTAACAAGTGAGGTAGTACTATGACAATGTGTGCGTGAGTCTGTGTGCTTTTTTGCTATTGGAAATGTTAAGATTTTCTATTTAATATTGCTCAAAATACACCATATGTCGTCTACAATTAAAAATATCTCTGAGGAGTCCCCCCTCCCCCAGATTAGATGAGACAGTCCTCTCGGGCTGAAATGTGGGCCACAGCAAAATTTCCGGTTTTTTCTCTGAATGTCACTCTCATCCCTGACTTGTAGATATAAATTATCATCAAAATAGTAATCTGATTAGTGTATTATACAATATCTATATATTTGAGTTGACAATATAATTGACTGATTGCTTCATATGCACAATGTTCAATTGTTCATTGGAAGCAAAATTACGCGATGTTAACATATTGGTCAGTACAGGACAGTTTCTATAGCCACTAGTACAAATGCAGTGGCTAGAGCTTCGGACTCTTGACCGAGATAACCCATTCAAATCCTGTGCTGCGGTGTCGAACCTTGGGCAAGTTCGTTCACTCTATGTTGCTCCAGTTCACTCAGCTGTATAAATGAGTACCTAGCTGTAGACAGTGGTGGATATTTGTGTGCGAATAGTCTTCACACATTAATTGCAGCATGGCTGCATGTTTCCCAGAGAAGTCGAGATGGTGTTCGATTGAACAGGTCTGCCAGGGAGTAAAGTGCTTTGAGGAGTCCTGAGAACTGGAGAGTGCGCTCTATAACAACTTACCTTTACTTTTACAATACCACAAGTAAATTGTACGGTGTACACATCTTATAGTCATTAGTTGTACACATCTTATAGTCATTAGTTGTACACATCTTATAGTCATTAGTTGTAAGCAATTAGTAAAATTTCCATAACAGCATGAGCATTATATACAGCATCTTGCCATTCCATTGTATCCACATTTTTGACTCTAAGTTCTGTATATTGAAACTCAAATTTTGAATCAAAATATACCAGAATGCTGCATAAAACAAATACACTACATTTCACTAAAAATTACAGAGTGCCACCATCTTCCAAGCATATACATATTACATACTGAGTACTTTTAAGTGGAATGCAGCACTTGGTGTTGTGAATCGAACGTATGCCTCTTAATCAAGTGATTCCGGGTTAGAATCCTTTTGTTGCCATTTGAAACCTTGGTTAAGTTTCTTTTACTCAGCTGTATGGACGAGTACATAAAACCAAATCCACTAGCATAGGTTTTGTTTGTTAATGTACCAGGTAAAAACAAACTTGCATTTTGTAGCACGCAGTTAAGCAAATTAACCTTTTCTACTCTAGGTTAAAAAGATAACATGTTTGAGTGCGATAACAATCTTCATACAACTAATCAGTTCGCAGATCAAAGCTCAGATGAAGCGGAAAGCTTACATCGATGCAGGACTTGTAAAGCAAGACAAGAGCCTGAGCCCATCAAAGAAACTAACCAGCAAGCTGACAACACCTCCTGCAAAAACAGAACTGCCAGTTAAAAAACAGAAGACAGCAGGTAAGGAAGAGTTAAAGGTTTTGTGAAGCTTCATATTGCAAAATTGTCTGATATTGATATTTTCTGAGAATGTTACATAGAAAAAATAACTTTCACATGTGCGCACGCACGGATACATAATGTTCAGAAGAAATGTGGCAGTGTGTTTTAATGTCATTTAAGATACTCATTTTATTACGGACACCTGTTCATAATAAAGACATGTCTCATAATGTTATTAATTTTAGCAGTTGGTCAGTGTTTATCTTTATTCATATGCAATATTTGCATCTTTTTCAGAAAATTAATATATTGTCATTGTTGTGTGCAAACATAATTCCTCTTTGCAGAGGTGACATTATCTGCACTAAATGCGCCTCCAGATGGTGATGTGGATATAGACGGCAGCGGTGACCAGCATGCGATGAAGAAATTAGAGTTTGATTCAGGTGTCGTATCAGCAATACTCAAAATTAGACGATTTTGCAAGTCATTGTTTAAAGATTCTGGTGATCCCTGTTTTGTGTCTTTCTGTTTTCTTCCTGTCTCAACTGTGCAATTCATGCATGGAGACTACAGTACACTAGCTTACACCCGCCCTTGGAGTGACAAGCCAAGGGCAGCAGTTGTCACCGTTACGGTGTTTTGTACTTACCCTCGTTCCTGTGACCATTCCATTTCTCCTGTCAACATTAGAGCATTGCATATTGCAGAAAATAATGTTTGCCATAAATCCACCCGTCAACCCACTTTGTTAACTGAAAAAAATACTTTTGTTTTTATAGATTGCCAGTGGGTAGATCAGAGGCCAATGGTACAAAGAAGTGAATTAATAAGTCATGCATTGTATGCAGGTTTCATTGCGTTTTAAAATGTGTTTGTTTGCCACTGCCATTGTGGAAAGGGATATCGTTGCGACATTGATAACATACTACAGTTGGCAATTTTAAAAGCTGTGCCTTGCCAAACTGAATCTTGCATCCTGTCATTCCTATGTTGTATTAATCCTATTTCAACCACAACAGTCTTGTTAACCTGTTGACAAATCTCTTGTCCTGCATTTCACACTTCCTTGCCTTCTTGTAATTAGAGGTCGTTCACAAATGTCATTAAAATTTACTTATTCGTACAGAGTGTACTCATTCCCCCGGGTTAATATTTTAAATGTCGATAATTGTCCAGATTTAGTCATATCGGTCAGACCTGGGTTTAAATTGAGACATATAAAGTACAAAATATATGTTAAATTGTTATGAATTCACACATTCGTGCTGAAGCTCTGTCTCAGACTACCCAATATGAATTTGGTTTGGCTGCATTTGGAGGGTTTTGTGTCCATTCTAGACTACCCTCTATAATATGTGACCTACATTTTTTAAAATTAGAATGCAAGCTATGACCCACATCCCCCTTTTATATGCTCTGTACTTTGACAATTGTTAAATAGTTAACATCTGCTATGTCCACCTGATGCTGAATTTCTGTCTTCAGATGTCGACACCAGCATCCTATGAATGCAGGAAAACACGTCTGCCAAAGCTGATCGTTAGTACCGTGGACAGCCACGACTGAAGCCAAGCAGCACTATCACTGTGTTTACTTGCATAGACAGTACAACTGCCTCGCTGGTCATGTCGTCGGACATCATACCCCAAAGGGCAGTAACTACAAAGCTAGTCATGCTTGGTCTTGGCCTGTATTGACGGACAATGGCTACATGTTAGATGAACATCAGTACCATATTCTGGACTGAAAAGAAAGCCACAACTGGACATGCCTGACCATCAGAAATGTGTTCACACAAATGCAGGTAGCGACTGGTTCAGTGTTGTATTGATATAAATGCCAAATTAGAATTATTTTAACAAGGCATATTTCAACTGGAAGCACCGATTGCAGCTGAGGGATAGCAGTGCCTCATTAAATAATTCACTATAGGTTCACTAAATGTAGTGACAACAAACCCACTGACAAACCCACTATTATTGTCTTCTGTTGTTGCAGTCTATGAACGTAACTGTAAGATGTTAGGGGGAGCTAGGTTGCATAATTTGGGAGATATTGCGAACACGAGATCAATCGCTTGATATAAGTAGCACAACCTGAAACCAGTCAAGCACATCGAAACCCAGCAAACAAAATACTGAGTACGGTTATAATTGTATTTATTCGTTTGTTGGCGTCAACGTTGAATGGTGGCACCACCAGACGGACAAAATATAACTACATTTAACAAGTCGCCGGGCATAAATCGGGACAGCTACCTACCGGTAATGTAATATACCAATTTGCAAATTTCAGTATCTATTTCGGGAGGACACAATTCAATGTAAGTGAATGTCGACTTTTGGTGACGGACTTGTATCTAGTAACTAATTCTACATTCTTGGATGGTGAAAAGGACACTGCAATGTCTGAATATTTTATACCGGTGTGATTGTATGAAAACAGCATTCGGACTGGAAAATACCTCTGTAGTAACGTCACTTCTGGGATTTTCCTGTGGAAATACGATTAAAATCGCTACATTTGATCGTGTTTTGTTGCATGTCCCTTATGTACATGTGGAATCTACTCCCAGCCAATTACACCACGTAGGGAGGTAGGAGTAGGCTCTACTGTTGGCACGGGACTACTCCCAGCCAATTACACCACGTAGGGAGGTAGGAGTAGGCTCTACTGTTGGCACGGGACTACTCCCAGCCAATTACACCACGTAGGGAGGTAGGAGTAGGCTCTACTGTTGGCACGGGACTACTCCCAGCCAATTACACCACGTAAGGAGGTAGGAGTAGGCTCTACTGTTGGCACGGGACTACTCCCAGCCAATTACACCATGTAGGGAGGTAGGAGTAAGCTCTACTGTTGGCACGGGACTACTCCCAGCCAATTACACCATTTAAGGAGGTAGGAGTAGGCTCTACTGTTGGCACGGGACTACTCCCAGCCAATTACACCATTTAGGGAGGTAGGAGTAGGCTCTACTGTAGGCACGGGACTACTCCCAACCAATTACACCATGTAGGGAGGTATTTCGATAATTTGGCATAGCGTTCAGTGTACATGAAAACAACACAGGTGTAGACGCCTCAGTTTCTTTAATAGCTTCCAAATGTACAAGAAACCAACAAGCTCTTTTTTGTTTAGATGATTCCAATCTGAAACAGAATCAGTGTTCAAATTAGTTTTTATCGCCCAAGTCATAGACTGCTAACACGTGCCAAAATAACATAATTATTGTTAAACACATTGTAATGGGGGCAAAGTTTGTAATGATTACACCAACATTGCAATAGGCGGCATATCCCAGTCTCTCTCTCCTGAATTTCTATTCTTTTTCTACCACCCTCGTCTGTTTGCCACACGTCGAGCATACACAGTACAAATACAAAATAATTGAAAATGACAACAGTAAATTGGTTTTATTCGTCACATCTTTGCATATTGCTCACCTTATTCGCTACATCAAGGGCATCATAGTGTGGTGCTAACCGCACGTACGCCTTCTTTTCACCGTCGGGCCTGATGAACAGAAGGCAGCATGTAGAAAGTAGATGACAGAAAACAATACCACTGAAAAATTACTGATCATCATGCTAAAAAATCACTGACTCACAACTAATGTTCAAAAGTTTGTATTCACAAGGTCAAGCATTAACGTTATCTCATTGTGAAATCTTTCATGAGAAAATTGTGGTAACTGTATACAGCATCAGCATTGAAATAAACTGTACAAAATATTCCAAAAACATGTAATTTCAATTAATATAGTTTACTTCCTTTAATCTCGCTTCTCTCTACCAAAATGGCTTGAAACTTCTTATTGCACTTTAGAAACTATGAAACACGAAGCCTGTATTACAAAATGAGCCAACCATGTAGAAACAAATATTTCCATGATTCTGTAATAAGCAATTACCTAGCAGTTTTCGAGAAGTAATACTTTCACTTCTAACGGAAGCGGGTGATTTGATCTTCCATGAAAAACACACTGAAAAATTCTGCATAAACTATCATAATCTCAGAAATTACATCATGGCCTACATATCCGCTTAACAACAAAATAGGAAAATTACTATTTATACCAAGGCTACCAGAATAATATTAGTGCTTCCTGTTACAACTATAAAGTAGGTAGGGCAGATTAAACTTCTCACATTGATACAGTGTTGGGAGACAAAGATTTCAGTTTTTCCTTATGATTTATAGACTCGCAATAATTTGCATATCACTGATGTCATGTTGTAAGAATCTTGGGCCACACCTATTAACTTTTGTGTGGGTAATCGGGAATCCTAATTATAATTCTGATAGGCATCTTCTCGGTGATGACGGCAAATTTGAGACGCTACTCACCTGTTGAGCGTGTTGACCTTTGACACGTCAATGTCATACAGCTGCTTGACAGCGAGTCTGATCTGTGGCTTGTTGGCTTTCTTGTCGACGATGAACACCAGTGTGTTGTTGTCCTCAATCTTCTTCATGGCCGACTCAGTCGTCAGGGGGAAGCGAATCACCTTGTACTTGTCCAACCTAGACAGTACAATAGACTCTGGGTTACTAACAATTGGCGGCGTTGTAGAGCATGGAACGGTGTTCAGTCGCATAGACTACTACCAGCATTGGTTATTTAACATCGTGATGAAATTATGTAATCTTCGTAAAACAAGATGCTGGTATCAGAATAACCCAACTATATGATATGCATTCACGGCGGCTGAATTTACACTCGCGAACATTTACGCTGGCGTGAAACCGGCACCATCATTTTATAGAAACGTTAGTTTCCACAAATTTGAAGGAGAATTCCACTGACACACAAAGTAGCAATTAAAAAAAACCGGACAGGTGACATACGCCATTAATGCCAGTTTTCTTTTGTAGTACATATGTTCAGACCAACACCTACCAACATTCTATGAAGAAAAAAAGGAAAGAAATCAACCGACATGACAACTGTCGCTCATACCTTAATTGCACACTGGTCTACATAAACCATTTCAATTATTGCATTACAATAATGCAACCCTCTATAACCAGTTGACCAAAATTTTCGGAGCATTGAATTAAGTAGACAGCTAGGCACCGATTACAGAATGGGATGAGAACTTTTTTGAACATTTGAACAAGTGTGTAAATTAGAATGTCACAACAGTATAATTACAAGATTTAAATTTGCTTTGGCCATACGACTACTTAACACAATGCCCTAGAAATTAAACAATGATTCACCGCCAAATTGACTGTACGTTATAATGATGTCCAAAAAAACTATCAATGTCAAGACCAAGAGACACTGTCCCCAAGTTGACGAAATTGGAGGCATACACATTTTATGCAAGTCAACACTGTGGCTAACATCACAACTGGTATGTTTGTATGACGACACTAGTAGTGGCAGATAGGAGAATACACTATCACACAATGTTATGTTATGCACAAACCTGGGACGTCGCTGTGTGCTCCTGCGTGGGTACTTGGGTTCACGAGACGCCTTGTAGGTGCGAGGACGCTTGAAGTGCACCGATGTTCGTACCTTCCTCGTACGTTTGCCATGGAGACCGCGCAGCACTGACTTCTTCGCATGAAGTGCCTTATCCTTGCCTTTGAAGTCCTTTACCTTCGCCGGCTTTGGGGCATCGCCCGTCTTCGGGGCATCGCCCGTCTTCGCCTTGGTAGCTACACAAAATCCATGATATGTCAAGTTTATAAACAAATGACCAACTTAGCAAAGGTGTATTAGATTCCCTTACACTACATACCTAACTCACTGTTTTCTGTACTGGTCAAAATGGTGAAGAAAAAAAAATTGTCGTGACGCAAACTCATCAGAATAGTGACATCAACAATGGCAAGAAGGATGTTGTTAAAACAATACAAATTAAGTATTTCTTTCAATAAATATTGAATAAACGTACGTTTCCTTTCACACTTGTCAAGTTTTCATTAACATAAGCAAACACGGAAGTTGGCCTTTTTATTTTATGGTGTTTGATTAATACAAGTCATGTTTAAATTTTTTATTTTGGTGTTCTGACTAGTACAATTACTGTCATACAGGTAAAAAGAGCAACTCATACTAAACGACCAATGTATGTTACTGTTTTGACAAACACTGTTCCCAATCTAATGTTTCTTCTTCTTCTGAAAGTCAGAAACAAACATGGACATAAACTTTTACATATAGCCAGTCACTTTTCACAAGAATGGCCCATGAACCTATTGCACGCTAAAACTGGGTAATAGTGCTAAAATTGTATGGTTTCAGTACAAAAAAGTTAATACCTTAAAAACTAATGCGATACTTATTTCACTAGGATAAACGGGTCCATGTCAATCTTGCCATTATAACTATACCTATGCCTAAATGTGATGGTTAATGTTTGAGGTTTAAACAACAAAGTGGCAATGTACAGCTACAGACTTGCACAATTATTGAATAAACATAGAGGTACTATTATTGGCAAAATAGATTTGGGTCCACATTCTACAGAAAACTCTGACAATAAAGTATATATAGTGAATAAACCAATTCTATGTTAGCCCTAGATAGGGATGTTTGGAGTTAAATATCATAAGAATAAGTCAACCGGTTGTGAATGTGATGCCTGCCAATGATTCGCCACGAATGCATTGCTGAGGAAAACAATGATTAAAACGGCTAAAATTTCATTTATCTGTGTGATTTGCCTTCAAAATTGTCAAGGCCATCTAACACACTATCGACGTAAAAGTCCCTAACAATTTGTTTTAACACTATATGGATTAATTACAAAACGGCATTCACTGCAAATACATTATACGTCAATTATCGCTCAGTCGCCATGCTTTTCAACGTCGCACGACTACCTTGGTAATATTTATTAGAACTTTCGTGTCAACCAATACTAAAGTTAGATGTGACTCAATAGATATATATCACATGACAATTGTTTCCACTGTTCCTTCATGCAACAGTTAATTTATCTTCAAGTGTAGCTCACAGATGCAAGTTTACGAGATACGGGCCTGGTGACAGACAGGCGATCACACTTCATTAATTTTCAGCCCAACAAAAGAGTTCGTAACAAATATATTGACACGTGGTAATAGGTAAATATATAATATGTAAACTGGTGTTGCTTGGAAAGTAATGGATTTTGTTCCGGTGCAGATCACAACGAAAACTCACAGGCTACAGACGATTTTGCTGTCTTACTCTTTGGAGCCATGTTAGAAAAGGGCTTTTATCTACAGGGTCTACATATTTATGTCCAAGGGGCGCATCTATTTCCGGTTTAATAATAGAGTTGTCGCTAGGGGGTAATAGTAGTTGTACATTCGTTAGATGGCGACACATTAAAAATGAAGATCGGAAATTCCGGAACAAATTGCAAAAAACTATGTTAGTGGTTTTGAAAACAGAACTATATCCTAAATAATTTATCAAAACATACATCACTAAACTGGGGAACATTGCCAAAGGTACACGTAAGTTGCCCATTAATTAACCTTAATTAATAGGTTTTTCAACACGATTTCTTCAGTCCAAATAAAAATTTTCGGCATTTGTGTAGAATCCGGATAATTCCATGTCGATTTTGCCGTTATGATTATATGTATACCTAAATGTGATACCTCAGTACCTTAATTTCACCATTTCACATCATCCCAGGCATACATTTACATTTATTTTTGACACCAAATATAATTAGTTACACTTGTAGCCAAGACATAAATATAACTGGTTTGAGTAACTCTGGTTTGTATAGCTTAAAATACCCATATCATATTTGTGTTCAGACATATTTAGAAAACATTAATCGGCAAAAAATAAACATAAATTCTAAAAAAAATTACTTATTTGTTTCAACATAAAATGCACGACCGGCGGGAATTGCATATACCTTACATCACCTACATCAAAATTATCTTCTGCATGTATATATATATATAATATATATATATATTATACATATATATTATATATGTATATTATATATATATTATACATATATATTATATAATATATATATATGTATAATATGATACACTTTAAATATATCAATGACATAGCACAATGCATAGCAAGGAAACCAAATTGTGTATAATAATACTAAACCGTCACTGTAAAGATAACGCACAAATATGAAACGATGCTAGCTTAACTGCGTGTTGTTGCTCTCTCTTTATTAGTGTTGCCAGGTTCTTGTTTGGCCTAAAATTGGCCCTCACTCTTATGTGTGCTCCTTCTTTTCTTTTTCCGTAAATACTCCTGCACTGCCGTCTCAACCACAAATGTCTATCCCGTCAGTCACTTTTTCGACAGTCTACACCTCTATCAATCTCACGAAATATCTCTTTATGTAATCCTCCCATCTCAATCGTGACCTTCTTGAACTTAATGTGCCTTCCGCGTTGAGGGCATCCTCTTTCGTCGACAGCCTCTCAGCTGGAACGAATGAGGTACATCAAAACCACAGTACTACATAATTCAGTACAAATTTATTGATACCATATATAATATAATGCGCGTGCGTGCGTGCGTGCGTGCGTGTACATTCTTATATTTTGGTAGTTTACCCCATTTTCTTTGCTATATATACATTCGATATGTTTTAGCGTCCCTTAAAGGGGAACTGAAACACACCTGTTGTATGCTATATATGTCAATATATACTATCTAAGTATACACTAATGGTGACAAACTGAAAAAAAAGATTTTGTTCGATGCCTAAATCGGCAAGATAGAGCACTGCGTATCGCCATCTTTGTTGTATGCAAGTGGGTTTAAGTCGCTCCTATCTAATCAATGTAAATTTTAGATTCTTTTCGATTTACTTCATTAATAAACATTTCTGCGCGAAAACAAAACGATTGTGCCTTATTATAGCCCTACACATTAGGCGTTATATAGGTCAACAAATCATTTGTAAGCCTGTGTGTTCAAAATAAAAAAAATGAAATAAAATTATAACGATTTATAACCAATGAAAGCATTTTAGGCACCACATTTCCCGTTCCTCATTAATATTCATGAAGTAATGACGCGTAAATTCGCACGCGGCCCGTCGTCGACGAAGCGGTCATTATTTTGCAGGGAGATAAGTAGGAGGGCATGTTCGTACCAAAATAAAATTACATATTATAATCTAAAGTTTTTCTATGTCACGTTAGTGTATTAAAATGTTTTCTTGCGTGCATGGTCACGTTATTTTAAAGATTGTTTGCCTGTTAAAATGTGAACATGCTCATTGTAATTCACAATTACGCTATGTCATGACGGCAGGTAAGTTGTTACTTATGTTGGTGTTTCTTCTGTATAACTGTTGTGCAACACTTTATTATTTTAAAAAAATTAACCTTATTTTTCATACAATTTTATTTCAAATTATCAGAAAAATACGGCACTTAGGCCTAAATAGTATTTATGTCGATAACAAAGACGGTTCTACTTCTCAGTACAGTGAATCAGTAACGTGATCACCAGCAACGAAATCGTGACTACTGCACGGTTGACTGGCTCTGCACTCCGACAGGTTGAATGGGCAGGTTCACAGACTGGATCGCGCGATCTTGGCGGTGTTTATTTTCGGGGTGGTCCGGATCATCCTTGGGGAATGTATACAATTCGTATCATTCTTAACAATTCAAACATTATAATGTTTGCATTTTCATGACGGAAAACGCATATATGAAGTAATTTAATGACTTCAATGTAATAAAAAACTAGATGTCCAAATAAAAAAATTCTTGTAAATATTACATGTATATAACATTATGAAACTGACTAACATTTAAGTACGATGGTGGTATACCTGCATTTTAAAACCTGCCGTGTCTTGTTACAGCACATACCACAAATCTGTTCATACGCAATAGTCGGTTTGCTAGATATTTTACATTTATTCGGGTGCTGGAGTTGAAAGCCGACATGTCAACGGCGGTTGGCGCACCGTCCCCGGCTGCGCGTCTTGCATAATTCGGTTTCTAAAACTCGCAATTTATGGATAATATAAATGTTATATAGATACAACATTTATGAAATGTCATGAATATTTCGTTTATCAACCATCACTATAGATTTATCGGAGAGCCAGTTACAAGTTTTGAAAATCGTCACCGATCTGGATCGGCTAACGACAGTTAGATGACAGTGTTTCCCCTGGGTGAAATGATGGGCGAGGTGATAGGGGTGGGATATGCGATCACGAAGCGTTGCTAGGGGGGTCCGTGAGATTTTTTAAAACTAGGTTTAAAATGGTGCATTCTGAGGTATGTTTTAACCTTTACTCTTGGGTATAGAGGGGAAGATATAAAACAACAAGACACTACTTGTAAATGTAGTAATCATGATTGATAAAAGTCAGTAACCATGATTGTTTCATCATGTTGAGGTGTGGTTTCCATTTTACCACTGCTACTCAGTAGAGGTGTGGTTTCCACTTGACCACTGGTACTTGGTTAGGGTTGTTTTCTTGCACTAACCCTAGGCCTTGTTACCTCGCTGACAGAGTCAATCAAAAAGTAAACGGTAAGTTCCTAAATAGCGCAGGACTGCTCAAAACGCTTTACTCCCTGGCAGGCCTGTTCAGTCGAACACCATCTCGACTTCTCTGGGAAGCATCCAGTGGTATCATCTGAAGACTCTTTCATCATCACCTTTAAATTATTTTAATATCATAATATTATGGTAAATTGGTGGTTTATGTTCAAAAGATTATATTTTATTTGTTTGCTAGAATGCTATACAATTAATAGTCATTTCTGGAATGTCACAAAAGTATGTTTCTATTAATCGCAAGAATGTTTCTCAAATTGTGTCCTTTTTATAAAACAGTATAATTTGTTTAGTACATCCAATTACTGTGTAAACATATCATTGTCTAACCAAAGTTATTGATAACCCGTTAGTATACACGGTTTTGGGTAGTAGGCTTTTTATGAGATGTGAACGAACTTCGGTGGTTTATATTCGTAAGTATTTCACTCAAATCAACTTTCCCAAAAGTTTGTTTGCACAACTTTGTCGGAATATATATAAGATTTCTTACGAATCACATTCCTTATTTTGCTAAAACAAAACCGCATAGAACATGGTTTGTATTGACATACGCTGCTATATATATATGTGCAGTAACGCACGGCCGCAGCGGCACATACTATTTGAGCTTCGACAGGGTCCGGATTCGATACAAATGCCGACTAGTGAAAAGCATTAGGATGCACGGTTTTTATTTGGGCTTCAAAAGAGTCCGGATTCGACACAAGTGTCGACAAATGACGTAGTGCCATCAGCCTGCAAGGTTTTCACTCCCACCACCGTCATAAACCAAAACACAAGTTTGGGCGCCATTTTACATGAATGTCTAGATTTCTAGTTTTCGAAACTCCGCAAAGTGTCACCATTGGAGACACCGGGTGATTGGACAAGTGACAAGTGATATCTTTCACGTTGTCCAATGACGGCTAAACGATGTTGCTACAAATCTGCGATTTTGCAGGAATATAAGTGATTTTGTCTGTGGTGTCATTACGCGCCGCTCGCCGAAGCTGAATATACCGTGAAAGAACGAAAAAAAATGGGCGTATGAAATAGCTACGAGGCTACAATTTCGGCATATTTTACCTTGAATCCTCCTCTTCTACTTAGTAGTCAAGGAGTTGACGAGGAAGGGAGTCAAACGTTGACTCGTGTAATCCTCCGCCCTATTTTGGGCTAGGCGGCACAGAAAAACGGCGAGGCGGCCCGCCTCGCTTGTTATATACCAGGGGAAACACTGGATGACTTGGTCTCGGAAGACTGCCGAGTCCGCGTGGGTTAGACGTAATAATGGGTAAAACTTTGTATATACTTATTCAAATAACAGGTAGCGATACAAAGTCTACTATTTCCAAAGTTCATCAAATGTGATCCGTGCGCGGAAGCAAGTTGTACGTCGGCCAAACTGAACGATTTACGATTGTGTGAAATACAGCCTCGATCAACGATGGCTGATGCGGAGTCTGTCCTACGCGTATGACAGAACTAGGTCGGTGCGCTCAGCGCATGACCCTGTTAACGCAGGCACTAAACTCGGTCGAACACTGACGTACAACACACTGGCGGCGGAACGACAAGACGCCGACACACCAAAAAAATTGCAACGCGCGCGATTGCTAGCGAACTTCATTTACGTTTGAATTTCCTCAAATAAAAATGTTGCAATGTTGCACGCGTCACTGTTTACTGTAAATTTTCACTTGTCCACCGGATAACCATGTAGAGTCATTTTACTTGTCCGGGCTAAAAATCACTTGTCCCGGACAAACGGACAAGTGCTATTTCGAACGCTGCTAACTACTGCCATATTACTTGTTATTTCACTTCTCAAACATTATAGGATATTAATTTCACCAGATCATATCATTCAGTCCGTCTGTTAATCGATTGATCGACGCGGTGGGTTAGCAGAACGCCAGTATAACCGATAAGACTACAATTTACTTGATGGGGTCGGACGCATTGATGGTCTTGTTGACGCCACTCGGCTAAATTACAATGAGTAAGTGGCTATAAAAGTGTTGGAATTGTGTTAACGATTTGCTTTTGCGTAGCAATTTTAACGTGACGAATACAGCATCACCTTCTTAAATTATATCGATGGCATAGTGAACGTGAAGGCAAAGAGCTAATAACCATTATATCAATGGCATAGTGAACGTGAAGGCAAAGAGCTAATAACCATTATATCGATGGCATAGTGAACGTGAAGGCAAAGAGCTAATAACCATTATATCGATGGCATAGTGAACGTGAAGGCAAAGAGCTAATAACCATTATATCGATGGCATAGTGAACATGAAGGCAAAGAGCTAATAACCATTATATCAATGGCATAGTGAACGTGAAGGCAAAGAGCTAATAACCACTATATCAATGGCATGGTGACCGTGCAGGCAAAGAACCAATAACCATTATATCAATGGCATCGTGAACGTGAAGGCAAAGAGCTAATAACCATGATATCAATGGCACAGTGAACGTGAAGGCAAAGAGCTAATAACCATTATATCGATGGCATAGTGAACGTGAAGCCAAAGGGCTAATGACCATTATATCAATGGCATAGTGAACGTGAAGGCAAAGCGCTAATAACCATTATATCAATGGCATGGTGAACGTGAAGGCAAAGAGCTAATAACCATTATATCGATGGCATGGTGAACGTGAACGCAAAGAGCTAATAACCATTATATCAATGGCATAGTGAACGTGAAGGCAAAGAACTAATAACCATTATATCAATGGCATAGTAAACGTGAAGGCAAAGAGCTAATAACCCTTATATCGATGGCATAGTAAAGGTGAAGGCAAAGAGCTAATAACCATTATATCAATGGCATAATAAACGTGAAGGCAAAGAGCTAATAACCATTATATCGATGGCATAGTGAACGTGAAGGCAAATAACTAATAACCATTATATCCAGAATAAAATAAGTATACAAGCTAACTTAAAAATTAACGTTTATTATCAGTGCGATTAAGGGTTTTTTGACGTATGAAAAGGCGCATTACAATTAACTAGCTAGTTAAAACCAAATTTGATAGGATTAGCGACCGTGAGTTAAAACCTGTTGTTAGTTTCAATCACAGGAAATTTCATACTCAAAGGTGTACTATAGAGCAACACATTAAAGAACTTTATCTGGCGAAACATTTTATTGATGTTGTTTCGTTCTTACAAGGCCAGGAATATTCGGTTCCGGAATACAGCACGCAATCAGTTATTCGACAACATCAACATGTGATTATTGATTATTTAGATACAATGCAATTGCTAGTAAACTTATAATCCACTCACAAAATGTTCGATTTGCGTTGAATGCACCTGCCATGTAAAACATATAGGTGGCGTAAACGTGCGACATTGCAGTTGTAGTGATTTGTGACTAATGCTTAAGAAAATGTACATGTATGCATGGTTTTGTCTTCCCTGTTGCGTTTTCTGTTGTTTTGTGTTAAACATTTTACAGTTTCTTTCTGAATAACTAGGTATTTTTGTAATTTAATCCAAAGCTATTTTAAAGTCAACCTGCAAAATCATGCACTTTTTAGGCAGAATGTGAAGTGGAAAATGAAAATAATTTCTTTTAAAATACTTTAAGCCGAAAATATTCAACAACTACCAAGTTTCCACATTAAAAAAATACAAATGTGTATATTGTGCACAAGCTGTAACCATAAAAAGTTCATATTTTAATACTCTTATTAAGTGCCAACATAAGATCGAACATACTTTGTAAGAAGCACATGTCTGACTTGCAGCAAAGCAGTGTCCTTCACGTCGTGACCCGTGACATTTACGATTAAATATTACTTTAATGGTGTTTGGTCAGACCAGTCGCCTTATATTCCACCGGATGATGCTCGGATGTTTCCACTTTACTTCATCAGAAACACGGCAGAAAACGCCACTAGCAGAAACACCAGCGAGCGAACAACAACGGAAGTGCTTGAAGCCCCAGATGCGCACTGCGCTGTGCTGACTGACTCGTACTGCTCTTCCGCTGTCAGATGCGACGTTGTCAGGTTCATCCACCAGATGTCCTTTGTTGTGGCCACAGTCGCACTGCAAACAGACCGGAAGTCTATACAGTCTGATTGCCAAGATTTACAAGATTTTCTCCTAAAGCTGGACGTAAATAAGTTCAACTATCATACTCACGCACACACGCACACATCTGACGTGCACTCTTCTGGTCAAAAAGTCACTTTACGATAACCATAGCAACGAAAGTGAGGAAAGACAAAAACAGTCAAGTAAAATTTCGCATGGGAATCTGTTTTGAGCCAATCTACACCCGCCTCTAAATGCTTCGCTATAAACAAACATATTATAGCTACATCGTGGATGACGTGACATGTTCAAACAAACATTTTGTGGATACTCCTATAACATTATTTTGTGGAGGCCCTGGGCAGTTACCCTGTCTGCACTGCCCTACACCCGACACAGGTCATGAGTAATCAAGCAAGGACTAACGTCTAACCGGAATCTCTTAGCATATATACAAAATGTTTAGTGTAATAAAAATCACATATTAAACTCATTGATCTATTTTAATTGTAAAAGTGTTGTTGTGGCTCAATGGACCCCACACGATGGCATAGGATCTGTAGTTGGAATATTCTATGCCTATCAATACGTCAGATGTTTCCTTATCTCCATGCCATCTGGAGCTTGTAGCGTTGGAGAGAAATATTCTTCCAATTTGTACCACCTTGAACAAATTAGTTAAAGCGGTGGATCGAGTCTTCTGTGCTTTATAATTGTCTTCTGGCTGCATTACACCATAGCTTTACATGGGTGAATCGGGAAGAAGAAAACAAAATTCATGTGCAATATCGAAACAGTTTTCGTATTTGTTTCATGCAACGTATTTAGTCATTCACTTAATAATAATTGTATATAAGATGTAAAGACGATAGTGTCGTTTGCTCGTGCGCCTCTTTATTGCGCATATTAGATGGCAATACAAAACTCTCACCGATTGCTACTCTAAACAACGCCAGAGAAATGTAGGAAAGAGTAAATTGAGATAGGTGAACATTAAGAAACATACTTTTGATGCGAACTGAATATAATTGAACAGGCATAATAATATTTAAATGACATGTTCTATAAAAATAAACATTTGTTGTTCCGGTGTATTTTAAATATTATTATGCCTGACGTGATACCAACAACGCCCGAAGAGTGCAATTGGTTTGTGCAGTAGGAGCTTCTATGCCTTTAATTTGCCTGATATCCTGTATATGTTTCGTGGATTTAATAAAATAAACGATAACAGTTATGCGTATACAGCATATCGCAATTTGTTGTAACGTCAGATCTATACAGTTAGATTACAGTTAAAAAGGTTCACTCAGTCTAACGACAGTACATCGTACTACGACTGGTAAGGCACATAAAAAGTTGGTAGTGTATTAAATTATCACGATACTCTCCTCATGGGATTAAAATAATAATAATAAATAAATAAATAATTTAATCATAAAGCGCCATATATCCGGAATATAATTCTGCTCAGAGGCGCATAAAAATACAACATTGTTAAAATATAAATATACAATTGTTTGAGCTTACATAATAAGTATATTACATAGGATACGTAAAATATTTTGTAAAAAGTGTAAGTCTTCTAAAACTCGTAATGTATAAGCCTAACTTATCCATAATAAATTAATAGTAAAGTAAAATATTAAATTAATAATAAAATAGGATAAGTCAATAATTAATAATAAAATAAGATAATAAATTAATATTGAAAAAAAACCTCTAATTATGACTAAAGGCGGCGATACACGGTCCGATTGTCTCGGATGAAACCGTCCGATTACCACGTAAACGATGAAATCGTATCGTGTGCCTGTCTGGCCGAGTCAATCGCATCCGAAATATTTTTAGAGCAGGTTCTTCTTTCGTACGATTCCATCGGACGTTTGGTGATATTGACCAATCAGAAAACAGCAACAAGGTTGAACTTCGACCTCCTTCAATAAAATGGTCTCCGATGATTTTGGTAAAACCTCACCTTAAATATTTGTTGAGCTATATCATGAAAGATTCGCCGTGGAACGCGGCGAACCCAATTTACAATGACAGAAGCAACGGTTACGGATCGTCTGAAAGTTCTCGAGGATGACGGCTAGTGACGCAAGTTTCAAAAAATGGAAGATTATAACGAAGAACGTCTGTCACTGTCAGAATTGTTAACGGCGACAACGCCAACGCCAACGAACGGCGAACAGCCCGAGTCAGAAATGACCGAACGTCAGAAGTAAGTAGCGACGGCGACGGCGACGTCGACGTCATGATATTTGGATTATTAAATAAGTGTATTTAAGTTAAAACGCTATATAGTTATATTGATAAGTGTCAACGTGAAGTGAAATTCGCATTTTTATTCTGCAAAGCAGTGCTCGTCTGAAATACATTCGTAACATTGTCATTGATGATTGACATGTCATTGTCCTGGGCCGCTGGGGGCTGTGGCTGTGCATTTCCTTTCTTTGTATTGTTTATTATCGCTGCAGCTTGCAAGTGCCAACACTGTATCAAACTTGTATCAACCATGAAATTATACTAGAATTTACTCCTGTTTAAATGTTGAGGCGGCGGCGGCAATGGCAATTTTAAAAACGTCATTTTCATGATTGACATTCGACTTCGTACTAAATTATAAACCTAATCATATTGAGTATCGTTGCGTGTCCCACGTTTGTGCTTGTGGGCCTTGGATTTGGTATTGAGTAATTTTTTTTCTTCCGTTAGCCAGCTTCAGTGAACGTTTATGTTGCATTGACAGCTACCATTTATAATAATAAACCTGGTTGACTGTCACCATCCAGTCAAACATTGTTGATTTGAGAAAAACGACACTATATCAAGATACCACGGAATTTCGCGACGTACGAATAATTTTGGGAACTAATAAACTTCATAGTTCACTTGTTCTCTTTCACGCGTAGAATGGAAACATTCATACTGAAACATTCATACTATTTACTGGCTGTATGAGCGTTTCTGTTACCAGTGTGAACATTTTTATAAACAAATATTGACATCTAGGCATTGGCTGGTACTAGAAATGGGTTGGGTAGATGGCACATTGTTGAAAGTTATGCCTGTGCCTGTTGTGTCCTTGTCAATATGCTATCTGGATCTTCACTGTTGGTGACATGTTGATATAGATGACATGACAATCTTTTAATATTTTGTTAAAACAATATTAAACAATTTTTTTGCACTCAACCAGTGAAGTGATTGCTAATTTAGGGTTAGGATTATTGCTCAGTCAGTTTTTTTAAGACACAACATTGTGCGATTTGTGATTAGATTCACATAAATGTGTATATCTTTTTAATAAAAAATGTGTACTGAACATGCAAGTGATTTTGTTTGCCTTCTTGTTTTCAGAAAATGTGAACATGACCAAGATTACAATCAACATCATGCAGTATATCTTGCATGAAGACTTCATTTCAAGCCACAAGGATTGATTTTACTGTGAACAGTTATTTATATATTGTGGCAAATTTGAAATATATTATTATGCGATGCTATGTTAAAAATAACATAATGTAACATTATTTTTGAAGCTGTGGATTATGTATGTTTCTGTAGACGTTTCTAGCATTAACATGACTTTGTAGTATTAAACTGTTATTGTATGAATTCTTGTGATAAGGATCACACTTGAACTTATATATATAAATATATATACAATGTTCCTTGTGTCAATGACTGTACATTATAGTTGCTGCCAGAATGGGTGTTTCATAGTGGTTACTCTTAACTAAGCGGATGTTCATTATTTTAGGCATCCTAACAGTCATGGTGGGAGTCCGTTGTTCCTACCACTTTGGTGCAGACTACCTGGTAATGTGTTGAAGGATGAATGAAAGTGTCAGTTCATGTTTAAAACTGAGTCAGTCCATGTGATACCTCAATTTGTAATATGTTGTGCATCAAGAGGAATTGTTCTTTATTATTTGCCATTTACATTAATATTTTATTTCACATTTTCAAATATTGTAGCTATGTTTTACACATTATTGCTAAATGCTTTATGTATTGCAACTATTTATTTTACTACTATTAACTACACTTTGTGTAGGAATAGTCTTCGTGTGCCCAGTAACTGCAGTGTGGCCACAAAAATAGTTTGGGACTCTCCTAGGAAAACCATAATTGAAAGGAGGCTGTGTTATCGAGGTGACCATAAAGAGAGGTTTGCATTCTATTACCCCATATTATAATACAATAACAAATATAATTTGGTCATCAAACTGTAACCCTCCTGAGACACTTATTCCTGAGACAAATATGTTGATGTGCCTCCTTGTTGTTGTTTCACTTTTAATAGGGTTGTCCTACACCCAATATTTGAAGGTATGGCATCTATTGAACATTGCTTTAAAACAGATTACTGTAAGTGCATTTATGGTGTAATAAAATATGTGATGCATCATAGTGTCGTCTTATTAGTTTGTACCATAGTTGGAAAAATTAAAATTCAATGCATTAATAATGAACCAACGTCAAATATATGTATATTCATGTAGATATATATATATGTATTGTTCAAATAAATAATAAAAATGTCATTTACATGTGGACCAGCAATTGCGAATATAATCATATACATACATACATATATACATATAGTCAATTCTCACAGATGTGCAGGACTTTATAACATCACTTACTTGCTTGCATTGTTCCCAGCCTTTGCTACCATAAATAGACATGTTGGGAACCCTACCAAGAAATTGGCCACCTTAAATCCTACTTCTGTGGTAATAGCAGTAGGTCAAAGTTGGAAGTGATAATTCCAAAATAACCATAAGAATGCACATATTTTGCATTGTATACGTTCCAGGGTCCAATAATCTATTTTATATTTGACAGTTCTGCTTGTTTGCAAGTAAGAGTTAGATCAGTTGAATATATTACAGTTGAAATATATCATTATTTTTGTCACCATGCACTACGCAATAAAGATAAAAACATGGATGTTTTCAACCTTGATCGAGCTGAAACCATCCAAAGATTAATGTAAATAACCCCTCACATCAATGTGCAGGTACATATTTTATAATAATTAAAAAATATATTAAATAATCATTATTAAACACAATATGCATGACTTAAAATTAACGCTGCCGGCTTAATTCGTCACGTAAGTGCATAAGTCTCATTCTTTAAAAAAAAAATACTATGTAAAATTGTCTGTACGACATCAAAATAATTAATTAAAATAATAATTATGCCCGTAAGTGATGTTACAGCATCGCCCCAAGACGTTACACAAAATATCAAACCAGCCACTATCCCTACCACCGCACTAGCCCGATTGCCGACGGAATACGGCCAATCGTAATGTGTGTCTTTCCGTACGATTCTATCGCAACGAGTGACTCGTACGAATCAATCGGTCCGATTATCTCGTAACGTGCATCGCCGCCTTTAAATCAATGCAATATAGTACATACTACAAGTAGTCCACACATGCGGCTTTAAAAAGATATGTTTTCTAATGTGACTTAAAAAGTTCAAGAGACTCTATCAGGGACAGACAGTCCGGCAGATCGTTCCACAGGCGCGGTGCCGTCATTGAAAAACCACGCCGACCATATCGTTCTAAATTATGGCGGGGTACTCCCAGGAGTCGGCTTCCGGCAGAGAGAAGCTGGCAGCCCGGCATGTATTCAACAATCATGTCACCGATGTATTCGGGCACGAGGTCGTGCATCGCTCGGAAAGTCAACACCAGTATTGTGTATGTTATACGCCATCGAACGGGCAACCAGTGTAGTGCGATCAACACAGGCGTGATGTGGAGGTGATCTCGGCGTCGTTGCTGCGTTACTACACGCGCAGCTGAATTTTGCACCCGTTTCAATTTGTGTAGCAATCGCTCGTTGATGCCAAACAACACCGCATTACCGTAGTCCAGCTTTGAGGTCACCAGAGCATGAACGATGGTTTGACATGCATCAACGGTCAAGCAGTGTCGTATCATGGCGATGTTGTGCAGCTGGAAATATGCCGACTGGCACGTACGAGCAACTTGCACCGACATATCCAGCCCACTGTCCAAGAAAACGTCGATGTTTCGTATTGTCGGCTGAGGCGTTATGTCGCATCCACACACGTCGACTCTCGTAACCGCAGGTGACACTTTGTTGTTAGGTGCGTAGAAGACAATTGTTTCGGACTTTGCCTAATGGGTGGCAATCTTGTTAAATCTTGTTAAATCTCATTTAGTAACAGTTGATCCAACGTTTTATGTCGATGGTGCATTGTTCGATATAGGCGGATAGCATTGTCTGCGTCACAGGGCTGATCACGTGTGAAATCGAGACAGAGTTGAGTGTCATCGGCGTACATGTGGTATTTCAAGCGGTGTTTAGCGAATATGGCAGTGATTGGCATACAGTATATTGTGAACAGTAAAAGACCAAGAACGATCCCCGAGGCACACCATAGACCAACCGTTGCCGGCAAGAAATGGCATCGCCGATTTTTATCTCCAGTGTTCTGTCAGACAAGTAAGATGCCACCCACGCCAGCGCCGAGTCACGGATGCTGGTGAATTTCATTTGCCTGAGTAGTATAACATGGTCCACAGTGTCGAAAGCAGCAGATAGATCAAGAAGGATGAGTATTCATCCTTTTCGACAGTCAAGTGCCTGCATGATATCGTCGTGAATACGCACGAGTGCTGTATCGGTGCTGTGGTGCGGACGATACGCGCTCTGGAACGGGTCAAGCAGTTTGTTTTCGTCAATGTAGCGGCGAAGGATAGCCGCGACATGCCTCTCCAACAACTTCGACACAAAACTGAGATTGGATATAAGGCGGTAGTTCGTAATGTCATTTGCATCAAGACCAGTCTTCTTAAGCAATGGCGTGACCAGCGCATGTTTCATTTCAGATGGTATCGTCGCAGATTCCAGTGACAGATTGATGATACTCGCCAGAATTGGTGCGATGATATTGATGTTTGTCTTCAACAGTGCTGTCGGCCATGTGTCGAGAGAGCAAGATTTGCAAGGGCATTTGTTCACGAGTCGAACGATAGCTGTGGCTGTTGTCGGTGTAAATGCTGACAGAGTACAACGGCAGCGGTGCTTGCTGTCGATTGGCAGTAACGGTGGTGACGCGTCACGGTGATTCAGTGTATGGCGGATCTTCGTAATCTTCTCGAAGAAATATACAAGAAAACTTTCCGCCAAATCGTCACGCGAGCCGTTGCATTCGGGAAGCATTGGTGGTTGTTTGCGTCCGGTGATGTCATTCGTAACACGGTACATAGCTTTCGTGTGACGGGCAGACTCTTGTATTTTCTGATAGTAAAACGCGGACTTTGCCGTCTTCAGTTGTTTTAGGTAGAGGTCTCGCATAGTTGTGAAAATGTCTCTATACACAACTAGCCGCGTCTCCCACCACCGCCGCTCTGCTCGACGAAGTTTGCGTTTCGCATCTGACAGCTCACTGTTGTACCAGGGTATCTTGGGGCGGATGGCGATAACACGGCTGGTGAGCGGTGTATGCTTGTTGATCATCAAATCTGCGATAGTGGTGTTGTATTGAAAAGACAGTTCATCAATGCTGTTTCTAAGGTCGGTTAGCACACACACACGCACACGCACACGCACACGCACACGCACACGCACACGCACACGCACACGCACACGCACACACACACACACACACACACACACACACACACAGTCAGTCACATACTGTATACCGCATACACATTTAACAAGACTTAACAAGATTGCCACCCAGAGAATTAACTCTGGCAGGTGGACAAGGAAGCCATTTGGCTTATCGAGAGTCCAATCCTTTTATCCAAGTGAATCCGGCCCGTCTGATGTATGTGTTGATTTTTATTTTACACATATCCACGCTACTAGCACCCACACAATCAGCAGATAATCTGTTCCATTCATTTACAGTCCTTTGTGAAAATGAGAACTTTCTTATATATAATTTACACTGCTCCTTTACTTATGTAACTTTATGTTCTCTGGTCATTCAATCTTTCTTAACGGAGAAAACAATATTTCTATCAATATTTTTTATTAACATTCAATATTTTGAACACTTCTATCTGATCTCCTCTCAATCTCATACACTCTAGTGTTGTTAAACCATATTTTTAGGCGTTTTTCAATTTCAAGATCCCTCAATTTTGGTATAATTTTAGTCGCTCTCCTCTACTCTTTCTAGCATATCTACTCCCCAGTGGCTCACATATCTTGACATTGTCAACTAATTCATTCTGTGAGGACAAAACTATGTCTAACACATTCTCACGTCTGGTTGGTTCTAGCACATATTGAGAAAGGAAAGTATTTTGTACTAAAACTAAAAACTTGTGGTCTACATTCCCCATACTCTGTAGATATTTCCTTTGTATATATTCCTGTAACTGTTACACCAAACAGTTTCTTCGCAATCTGCTTCTCTTTCCAATTTCATAAGCCTGGATATATTCTTTAATATATAAAATAACTCCACCTCCCTTTCTTGCTATTCTATCTTTCCTGAACATTACATATCATGTCAGTCCCAATTTGGCATATGGCATATCGGTGGTCCATGATTCGGTTATACATATTATGTGAGGGTCAATATCTTCTACCATAATGTTTAGTGCATTTCTTTTGTTTACTATACTCCTTGCATTTAAACAAACACATTTATATCCGGCTTCAGAAGAGTTTTCCAGACTGTTCTTTGCTGATTTATTTGTGTTGTCTTTATCTATGCCTCCAGTTTCAAGCTTTTCTGTGAGTCCCCCCTGCGAATCTAGTTTAAATACATGCAATCTGTCCCACTGTCAACAGATCGCAGCAGGTTCTCTGAGAAAACTGCTGCCCCCTTTCCACTAAAATGCAGGCCATCTCTCATGTACATATCTTCTCTACCAACAAAGTATCCCCATAAATATGTGAATCCCACCCCCTCTTCTTCACACATCTGCTCTACTAGTGCGTTGATCGCCTTCCTCTTGCAGTTTCTATACGTTGCCCCCCCCTTCCTCCCATTACTGGCAACATTCCTGAGAGAATAATCTGTTCAACTATTGTCTTCTTTAGCTTCCTCACTAGCTGTCTACACTTCTGTACCATCCCAGTTGTCCCCTCCCTATCTGCATTATGTGTTCCTGCGTGTACTAGTATAGACCCTCCCTTGCCATGCCCCAATACCTTCTCTACCCTTTCAGTCACATGTTCTGTCGTAGCCCCCGGTAGACAAACAACGACGTCCTTCCCCTCGCTTAGTGTCTTATCCGTCTTTCTCATAATGGAGTCGCCCATAAACACCCTCTATTTCCTCATTGCCCCCTCAATCACTGCCTCAGAATAGCTCCTTCACCGGTTTGCATCTGTCTGGTTGTTGTCTTTTCCCCCTGCCGTCTTCTCTCCTGTCACATTCTCTTCCGATGCATTCTTTCCTGTCGCTTTTTCTCTTGTCATCTTTCCTCCTGTCATCGTCCGTTTTATTGACTTCTCTTCGATCATATTTGCTCTCACTTCCTTTCGTCCCTTCATCTGTCCTCCCATCTCATTTTCTTCTCTCCTCTTCCGTCCCATCTTCCCCTCCTACGGTCACTTTCCCCCTGTCACCTTCACGCTTGTCACGTTTTCTGTCGTCGATTTTCCAATTTATTCCCCTCCAAACACCTTCCCTCCTCTCAAACTCCTTTCCTCAGACTTCTTGCCACTGCTATTCTCCTTCAGTCTTGCAGTATTCCCACCCCTCTCCCTGTCGTCTCTCTCCATTCCACCTGTCCCCTTCCTAATTTTTATCTCCACCTCCTTCACAATATTTGTCAACCTAACTATCTCCTTCTGCAGACACTCCACCTTCCAATACCCCATGCACTGAAATATGAATCCCTCCTCCTTGGTTTCTTCCCATGACTTCCCACAGCCGGACAATGCAAAATCCCCCCAACTGTGGCAGTGATCGCACACCAAGTGTCGCTTTGCCTTGACTTGCCGCTTGCAAGGCGCCATATCACTATTATAATTTATTTAATAACTTAACTAACATAGTCTTCATAAAGACTGTTTCCTGTGTACTACATTTATGTTACAGGTTTTAATTACACAGCTGACTATCATTTCACAAACGCTAACATTACCGGTAGTGACCTAATTTAAATACGATCAATTACGTTACGTTAGACTGCTTTATTTATTTAGGTTATGCCAAGCCCTAGCGAATACGTGGGACACTAGCTATATTAACAATCTGGAGTTCGCCTGACTATCTCCCTTGCTTAATTTTAACAACAATGCTATGGAACGATATTAGGGCCATAATTCCACAATGCTACATTGTTGATTTCTGACTTTCGATTATCCATTTACGCCGAGATTGTCGAATTCTGACTTTCGATTATCCCTTTATGCTATCATTGTGCAAGATTGTTGTCAAATAATTCACTAGAATGGCGTTTGGTCAAATATTTCTCCAAAAGATTTTCTCCAAAAAATTTTCTCCCAAATATTTTCTCGAAACGAAGTTCTCGAAACGAAATTCTCGAAAAGATTATCTGGCACAATTGGACTCAGTGACCTTAGGTAGGCTAAGCTGTGCTGCCCCCTAGCGAACTACACCAACTTGCAAATACTAAAGTATCCCTTGCAAGTCAGACCTTGCGCTGTCGTAGTGTACATAATACTTATATCTAGCATTTTTTACCCACGTTATGAGCTGTTTTATCAAAGTTGGAGTTTAAAAGAACTCAATTCAGTCTCAAAGTCGATGAACGGAAGAAATGAAGTGCCAAGCAGTCTGCCAGAAAACGCGAATTGTTTGTCGGGAAGGTTGGTACTGTGTGTGAGCGATAATTCATGATGTTTCGAAAAATCGTCTATGAAGCGTGAGCGTCTATGTCATGAATGGGGGAGGCTGTTTTAAGTGAATATTATTAAACTTTAAAGATAATAATAGTGTGGAGTCTCCCATCACACAGTGATTTGTTTTGAATTTCGTTGACATTATGTAAATTGTTATTGTAAAATTTGTAGCTTAGTATTTGTTTTCATATTTTGTAGTTCTAGTTGTCTCCAGCTCTTGACAATGTTCTATTAACTGACTAGTCTGTATTATTGTGGTTACAATGTAATGGTCTTATGAGGTCTCATTCTTTATATACTGGCACTGAGGGTGGTCACTACCAGGGTGCTTGTCGTCTTCAGTGGTTCTTTTATGTCCCAAATTGAGACGGCACCGACATTAATGTGATCACCGAGTCACTATGGATACGCAGTCCCCAATTTTGAGAGGTAAATTTTTACACCAAATATCATGCCTGCTCGGTCCAGGTTTCGAACACAGAGCACTGGCATGCCAGGCGGATGTGCTAACCACTACACTAGCCGCACTCTTTGTATAATTTGTTTCTGCTGTTGGGATAAATAAAATGCATCCTTACATTACCTAAGATGGGAGGGTGTGTTTCTATATTTCATAAAAACCAGCACAAACCCTTGGAGTAACACACACTATCGAGAGGGATGCGGGGGTACCAGCCCAGCCTGATCACAGTGCTTTCTTGTATATCATGAGCAGTCTTACTCCAAACCCACTATACTTTATCTTAGTCACATATTGAACGTAACTTGGGATGTCGTTGTTTTTCATTTTACAGGTTTATGAAGAGGAGCTCAGCATGAAACTGCTGCAGAATAACATGTATAGGGACGTACATGGTGGTATGCACCAACTACCCAAATTTACACTGGGGAGTCTAGTGGAATACTTATCCCAGTATGGAAAGAAGCTGGAGGAAAAGAGCAAGTCTCTATACAAAGAAAGGTGAGTTATCATAACATTAAACTAAAAGGACTGTAGGATTAAAGGTAAATGCGAATAACAACATGAGCTTAGTAGTTTGTACGTCTCTGTCTAATATGATACTGCCTTGATGAAATAATAGTTTTCTTTGTCAATGGATACCAGCAGGCTTATTGTAAGAGGTTTGGCAAATTTCTATGTGTTAAATGTAAGAACAAACATTCAAAACCTAACAATAAATTATTCAGGACCAGTATTCAGGAATACCTTGCCTCATAAACTTAGAATACTCCTGACCATTAACCAGTTTAAAAGAAACCTAACAGCTCCTTACTCGTGAATTATTATTTATATTACATTATATACGTGTCTGGGTAAATATATATAGGTGAAGCACAATACTGGGCCAAAAAAGAGGACTGGACAGCAAAAACAGTCTTAGATGGTAACCAAAATACATTTACACCTAAAATTAAAGAAGATAAGATATTTTTACTCACTGTTATGTGGCACAATGCCAAGTGAAGTTCACGATGAAAGTTACATGGTGTCTTTTAACAAAAATATGAGAATGTGAAACACTTCAGAAATCAAAATTTGAAAGAATGATCAGAGCACTCTGGACATGAAATGGTGGACACTAACTTACGTTATCCACCACATTGTCCACAACCACAATTTTGTTCAAACAACAATAAACAGGCAGGATGCGTTTTTTTGTGTCTCTTCTTTCTTCACGGGCCTAAGATACAGCACAAATGTTATCAACAGGAACTGTCCACAAACGAAGCTGGTTATGGAGTAAATATAGCATATTTTAATGTGCACATTTAAATATACATTTGTTTTCATACACATTCTAATAATAACATCTTGGACATGAAAAACTAGGTTAACTTCTGCACTTGTATATTATACCCAGCGTATCAACAAAGACATATTAATACACTTTTAAAAAGTATTTAGCATATGGCGATGACTCTAAAATAAATTTATAAAATAAATGATTCATTCTTGAAGAAGGTAGACATACATATTATGAACCTTTGAATACTTAACGAGGAAAATACACTGTTAGAAAATACACCTCATCTTGTCATTTCCAACATACACTTTGACCATTAAACCTCAGGCTTAAAATGTCAAACATGAATATGTGTAGTAGTTACACATGGCAGACAGTTACATGAATTTATATACTGAAAAAAAAAAATATATATATAAATGCACTTTACTGATTAGCAGAATTAAACTCAGTCTATAATATTGACTAAGATCAAGCGTCACTGTAATGAAATTGAAAAATTTTAAATTGCTGTAATGACAATAAACACCTAGTAAAGAAAAATAGTTAACATTTTTCACCGTTTTGAAAAATAGCATAATCCACTAATGTCTGCATGCTGTATCAACCCACCCCCTTTCTCAACCCGGTAAACACTGACTGTTCCCAAGAAGTAAGATATCAAGATGTATAGATGCAGCTGTAGTAGAACATTTCTTGCTGCCTTTTTTCTTGTGAAATGCTGCAGATCATACATGAAACATTATTTTTTATTTACTGATTATGACAATGAACAACTCCATAATTATTTCCTCCCAACGCTACTATGATGCCTGTTTTTGTTTACTGAATATATGCTTTTCTTTACAGGAGATTGAACTAGTGTGCTTAGTACTACTAGCTCTCCAAGTTAATATGGCATACTGGGCAGTTGTATGTCTAGGATCTCGGACAAGATTCTACAGCCATGCAGTATGCTGCATATTAACAGTTTGTCATGTGAATGTCCACCGAGTGATCCCAATTGTGTCGTGAGTTGCATCCATGACAGATTCCCCAGTGCCAAGGGGTGTACACTGGCTTCCAGATCAGTCAGTTAGCTTGACTGACTGGAGACCAATGTAGAATGCAGGTTGCTCAACATAAGAATGTGGTGACACCTGACTAGCTCTGCAATTGGTGATGGAACGGTGGGTGCCAGGGTTTGGCAGTTATGGCATGAGTCTTCGGGCAACAATTCTCAACGCTGTGAGAGAGGTTCAGTGTCGAGCATTCTTCGGTGAACTACATCAGTTTAGATGTCGATGACATCACTGTATGTTTTCGCTATCTTTGATGGTACTGCATACCAGCTTCCTGACTTTTTGCTGTACATCTGCATCTACCTATACCGAAGAAAAAGTGACAATTAGCATGGCTCTGACATGTATGATAATTTTATACGTGACGACACATTTATCAAAAGTCAATAATACAAGGTATTTGTATTCAATTCAACTATAACTTTTACCAATGTCCTTGAAAAAATACGTGAATTATCCAGCATTGTTATAGTGGTAGGGTTTCATTGTCTTTGTGTTGCTGATAGTCAGTGGCAGCCAGCTTAGTTCTTGCAACATACACCAGGTACTTCTTTTGTTATGTACAACACAAGTTTGTGATGAAGTAGTGGTATTGAAAGCCTTTTTACATTTTTCTGCAACAGTCTGTTGATACACTGGCAGCAGCATTTTACTTGTTTAAATTATGTATGAATCATGAGGACTGTTATATATTTTTCATGCCACCTGTCATCTTTCTAAATTATTCTTTTTTATCACTATTTTATATTTTCACAAATAATTTACATTACATTTTCATTTCACATGATAATTAAACAACACCTGAGTAAGGTTAGTTCTGATATTGTGTACTATCCAGTCCTCAAGATTGCTCAAAACACCATCTTGACTTATGTGGGAAGCATTAAGCTGAAATTAATATGCAAAGACTATCCACCACTGTCTGTAGCAGGTACTTTTCATACAGCTGAGTAAACTGGAGCAATGTAGCATGTAGTGATTGCATATGTAATTCTCAGTCACATAGAGATGACCCTGTCTAGTGTAGTCACTATTTTAAGTTCAACTAAACATCTTTCTAAGTAATTTTTTCTTATTGGTTTACATTTTATGGGTATTAAATATAAAAAATTGTTGTTAAATACACATAATTGTTTAGTCACTAATTTTGTGAGATGTAAACATATAAGGCATGTATAAACTACAACTAGCATTTGATATTACATGTACTAACTAGTGTTGTTTTTTTGCAACAAAGAATCATGATAAAAGTTTAAAAAAAAATTATATGTACCTTACATTTTTTCAACCTCTTCCTAATTTTTGTTTCTATTGTTGCTTTGCATATTATGTGTATGTGATATTAAAAATTATTACATTATGCATATCAAGTGCAATGATTGTACCTGTAGTTGTATTGTGCTTTTCATAATTTTGTAGTCAATCTTATCAAATAGTTTCAATAAAATGTTTGTACTTTACATTGTCTTTACTTTAATTCACAATTTCACATGCATTTCTAACAACAATATGCAATTTAACGAGGACACCCATTACTGCACAATCCTCATGCAGACAAACAAAACATTCACATACAGGGGTGGATCCAGAAATTGAGCCTGGCCGAACCAAATGGTGTAGTCTAAATTTGGGCACTACTGAGCCGCCATAACTATAACTTCAGCCGCTTGGCTGGAGAGGTGATATCGGAAGACGGGGGTGGGGGTGCTAATGAAACATACTTGCACTGTATATACGAATTTATGTTTGCAACATAAATATTCCAAATTAAATAAATAGACCATTAAGTTCAAAAATTGAATTGCAAATTAAATGTAGAATGCAATTGAAAGTTTCACAAAGCCTTATCAACCAAAGATGGTGTAACTACACTAAGATTGGTCAGAATAAAACATAATTGTTAAAACCAATCACATATGTTTGCATATCTTCCAATTATTATGCTATGATTTATATATAGATATAACGTTTGCATAGCAGCATACTTGTAATACTTACGTTTGTCCTAACTGTCCTGAGCTGCATCCAGCCTCAGGAAGTGACTGGACACCTGAGCTGCCTTTGCTACGAACACTGATGCTAGATAGAGCCACCACAGATCTTGTCATATGTGATGGCTGCAGTGGTGTTGAGGTAGTTCACGCCTTTGTGTTGAAGCTGTCGAACAGAGTCGTGAATTGGAATATGGAATGAGTAAGATTATTTGTGAAAATGAACATGGTTTGACAGCACTACTACCCGTCAATATATATATAATATTATACATGTGTGTGGTATGTAACTTGTAAACTTTTTAATTTCATTAACAGGTAAAAATATGTTGCCCAAAGGTCATTTGCCCAGCACTCACGAGTGAAAAGGTCATTTGCCCAGTTGTGAAACAATTACAATGATATGAGAGTGGCAAAGTTATTATTGTATATATATTGTAAAAGTGTAGTACATAACAAACAACTAGACAATTTACAAGTGTCAACTTATTAGCTAAGTACAGGTAGAACACAGATGGGCTGGAAAGAAGGTTACAGGAAATAATGTCAAATTTTACTAGAAAAATAAAAAATAAAAAAAAAGTTTGGTAATTTTTCACTGATAGTTCAACAAAACAAAGTTTTAGGAATTCAATAGTAAACCATGCAAAATACCCAATGCCTTAGTTGTGGTCTCAATGTGTCATTCATCTAACACTGCTAATTAATGAGGAGGACATTTGGCTGGCAGTGGGTGAACCCCTGGCAGTATCCACAAAGTTCTACTGTTTACTCAGAGGGTGGATTACCACCTGTTACTGTCCAATGATCAATATCCCCTTTGTTCTTTAGCTGGACTGCAAGGTGCCACTGGAAGCTGTAGTCACTGTAGGTCTTTAGAAGAAGATTCCAGCAGTTAGTCATGTCTCTTATGAGAGCAACAAAGGCATTTTATTATGGATTTCCTGGCTTGACATAACAAACAAAAATGATTATGGCCTTTCAACTACTTGCAACTGTGGTTATTAACTAGAGGTTTCTGACTGGGAAAGTATGTTCCTTGAAGGGAAGCCTCTGTGGCTTCAGTGTCATCAACGTGCAAACAATTGGTAAACTGTCCTGTCAGAAACCTAGCTGCCAACCCTGACTGTATTTGAAATGAATTACCCAAAGTGAGATGAAGTGAATTAATTAAATGAAACGGAAAACAACATTTACAAATTTTTCTACAAAATGTATGAATGTAGAAGTATACATTACCAAATGCATGTTATTGATAAATTGAAAGACCAAAATAAAAAACAACTAAAAACAGAACTTCTCTAATTTACATGTACAAAAGGATTTGTAACTTAAAACATGGGCTGCAATTCTTTGTATAGTAACGGTAATTCTCTGCTCTCTCACATAAATCAGTCGCAAGCTATCGATACATGTTACGAAGGCCTACATGTTATTGTTATGGACATTTTCACAGTATTGAGGGGTGGTGGTTTTGTTAACATAATAAGCAACATAATATTATATTCATACGAATAAATATGCGTGGCTCAGGCTGACTACTTTGAAATTACTAACTTCTCTAGAAGAAGTTTTGCGAACGCAGCATCTGTTCTTAGTCTTACTCCAGCTCTTTTTTTTGTGAGTTGTGTTGTTCCACAAATCCATTCTGGTTTTTCCCAAATAAACCATCTGATGCGAATACTGACTGTCTGTCGTTGTCTGCGTAATTTGGCCCTTTTTTGCCGAGTTGGTGGCATATATCCGGGAACATCCCATTGCTGGCGTAAATGCCATAAAATAAGAACGTGTTGTATAAACACTTGCGAACACTGTACAATAAAAAAAAATGGCTTGATCGAGGCACCAATCTTGAGGGTCAGAGGTCAGTCTCGCCCAAATTCGTGAACGTGATATTATTATATGAAGTTTCCACTTCCAGATGCATGTCCAAGTAACTGTTGCTAGTTTTGACTCCTTCGACTCGAAACCAAATTCAAAATAGTTCGCAGTTTGTTTATTAATTTCAACAAAACGAAGTAGCACAAGTGCACCAATGAACTAGGATATTATAGTGGATACTTGATAGCATTGCTTTTTGGGGAAATTAGTCAGAAAAGCAAGGAGCATAAAAATCGAACTGATATTGCAGCTTTAAGCTATTATAGTTGTATTATCACCGGTTAGTCTGATATTAATTGCAATACAACAAACTCCCTATTTGTTTCAAGTTTTAACTTTGTTTTATTTTAGTTTCAAATGAAATGCTCAGAGCTGCATTGCACAATGGTTTGTAAGTTGGACTCTGTGCTGTGACGATGTAATGTTGATAAAAAGTAATCACTTATATAATAACGCAGTATCCAGTCCTGATGACTGCTCAAAGCACTTTACTCCCTAGCAGACTTGTTTGATCGAGCACCATCTTAACTTCTCTGGGAAGCATTCAGCCATGCCACAATTAATGCACAAAGGCTATTTGTACACAAATATCCACCACTGTCTATAGCCAGGTACTCATTCATATGGCTGAGTGAACTGGAGCAACGTAAAGTGAACGAACTTGCCCAAGGTTCAACACAGCAGCACTGAATTCGAACCTGGGTTCTCTTGATTGAGAGTCCAACGTTCTAGTCACTGAGCCACTGCGCTCTATTGTAACCGTGTGCATTGTTTCAATGGAGCACATTGTCTAAATACAGATGTATGTATGTATGTATGTTGAATTGAAAAGCATGGAAATAACTAACCATTTCATCTTTCAAGTACTGATCTTGTGGAGTTAACTTCAAGTAGCTGTGGTCGTTGGCAAGGCCATGTGGATTGGCAGGAGGGAACAGCTGCATCACTGGCATTGGTTGACTTTCCTGAAATATGTATATGTAGAGATATAAGCAACATTGTATTTTTTGCTTTATACATAAAGCCAGAGACTGCACTAATGCCCATGTTTTGACAAGTAACTATTTTTCAGTTGGTCTGTAAAAGGAATATAAGATTTGTTTTGTCAAATAGAGTGAATCTGTCTGGAGTAGAGTCATTCTGCAGTTGCTCTGATCGAGGATCATATATAAGGTCTGCATTGTCCTTCCCACAAATTGCATGTAATCTGCTGGATTTGATAGGAGTTCCTTTAAAAGGTATAGCATGATGGAACGTCTGGAGGTCCTGCAGGTCAAGTCAAAGTGTACATTCAGCTACATATTTATGAATTTTATATACATTTTAACCCTTTCTTTTATTTATTGTTGCTGATATGTTGATAAGAGCGTGTCACATTCTTGAAACTACCCAGCTTATTTGTACAAAATTGGGATAAATAACTGCAATGTTTGTGTGCATTGACAATTGCCCCAATATTTGTACGTAGTACATTGAATGCAGAAAATAAGTGTTTTTTTTAAAACGTCTTACCTGTGTACATGTCACTTCTGTCAAGATAGTTCCTGTCTGACAGTAGTGTCAGGCCGAACAGAACTGCTGCAACATGCTTGCAGTGAGCAACATGCTTGCAGTGCCCAGCACGACATTCTGCTTCTTGCACCACCGCATCATTGTTCATGGACACATCTACTTTACCGCAATAACCTGAAGAAAACCAATGTACAATATATATAAAAAATTGTGGAGTCGCACAATACTGGGCCAAATTGGTGTCCTGTAACTTACGCTATATTTACTCCATAACCAGCTTCGTTTGTGGACAGTTCCTGTTGATAACATTTGTGCTGTATCTTAGGCCCATGAAGAAAGAAGAGACACAAAAAAACGCATCCTGCCTGTTTATTGTTGTTTGAAAACAATTTTGGTTGTGGACAATGTGGTGGATAACGTAAGTTAGTGTCCACCATTTCATGTCCAGAGTGCTCTGATCATTCTTAACATTTAAAAAGTCTTGGTTGGATTCTGATGAAGTACTAGCATACATCAGTGAAGCAAATTTTTGATTTCTGAAGTGTTTCACATTCTCATATTTTTGTTAAAAGACACCATGTAACTTTCATCTTGAACTTCACTTGGCGTTGTGCCACATAACAGTGAGTAAAAATATCTTATCTTCTTTAATTTTAGGTGTAGATGTATTTTGGTTACCATCTAAGACTGTTTTTGCTGTCCAGTCCTCTTTTTTGGCCCAGTATTGTGCTTCACCTATATATATTTACCCAGACATGTATATAATGTAATATCAATAATAATTCACGAGTAAGGACCTGTTAGGTTTCTTTTAAACTGGTTAATGGTCAGGAGTATTCTAAGTTTATGAGGCAAGGTATTCCTGAATACTGGTCCTGAATAATTTATTTTTAGGTTTTGAATGTTTGTTCTTACATTTAGCACATAGAAATTTGCCAAACCTCTTACAAATATGCCTGCTGGTATCCATTGACAAAGAAAACTATTATTTCATCAAGGCAGTATCATATTTCACAGGGACGTACAAACTACTAAGCTCATATGGTTATTCGCATTTACCTTTAATCCTACGGTCCTTTTAGTTTAATGTTAAGATAACTCACCTTTCTTTGTATAGAGACTTGCTCTTTTCCTCCAGCTTCTTTCCGCACTGGGATAAGTATTCCACTAGACTCCCCAGTGTAAATTTGGGTAGTTGGTGCATACCACCATGTACGTCCCTATACATGTTATTCTGCGGCAGTTTCATGCTGAGCTCCTCTTCATTAACCTGTAAAATGAAAACCAACGACATCCCAAGTTATGTTCAATATGTGACTAAGATAAAGTATAGTGGGTTTGGAGTAAGTCTGCTCATGATATAGAAGAAAGCACTGTGATCAGGCTGGGCTGGAACCCACGCATCCCTCTCGATAGTGTGTGTTATTCCAAGGGTTTGTGCTGGTTTTTATGAAATATAGAAACACACCCTCCCATCTTAAGTGATGTAAGGATGCATTTTATTTATCCCAACAGCAGAAACAAATTATACAGAGAGTGCGGCTAGTTTAGTGGTTAGCACATCCGCCTGGCATGCCAGTGCTCTGAGTTCGAAACCTGGACCGAGCAGGCATGATGTTTGGTGTAAAAATCTGGCTCAAAATTGGGGACTGCGTATCCCTAGTGACTCGGTGATCACATTAATGTCGGTCCCGTCTCAATTTGGGACATAAAAGAACCACTGAGGACGACAAGCACCCTGGTAGTGACCACCCTCAGTGCCAGTATATAAAGAATGAGACCTCATAAGACCATTACATTGTAACCACAATAATACAGACTAGTCAGTTAATAGAACATTGTCAAGAGCTGGAGACAACTAGAACTACAAAATATGAAAACAAATACTAAGCTACAAATTTTACAATAACAATTTACATAATGTCAACAAAATTCAAAACAAATCACTGTGTGATGGGAGACTCCACACTATTATTATCTTTAAAGTTTAATAATATTCACTTAAAAACAGCCTCCCCCATTCATGACATAGACGCTCACGCTTCATAGACGAGACTGGCTGCACTGACCGTTTTATATACATATTAGATGGATGTATACGTTGCTTTCACTGAATTGTACACGTTATAGTACGAATAAATATTATTATTGAGTTTTCGAAACATCATGAATTATCGCTCACACACAGTACCAACCTTCCTGACAAACAATTCGCGTTTTCTGGCAGACTGCTTGGCACTTTGTTTCTTCCGTTCATCTTTGAGTTCTTTTAAACTCCAACATTGATATAACATCTCATAATGTGGGTGAAAAATGCTTCATATAAGTATTCTGTACACTACTGACCAAAGCAATTATATAATTGCTTTGGCCTGACTTGCAAGGGATACTTTAGTATTTGCAAGTTGGTGTAGTTCGCTAGGGGGCAGCACATCTTAGCTTAGCTTAGGTCACTGAGTCCAATTTGTGCCAGATAATCGTTTGGAGAACTTCGTTTCGAGAAAAATTTGACCAAACGCCATTCTAGTGAATTATTTGACAAAAATCTTGCACAGTAACAGCGTAAAGGGATAATCGAAAGTCATAATTCGACAATCTCGGCATAAAAGGATAATTGAAAGTCAGAAATCAATAATGTAACATTGTGGAATGTTGGCCCTAATATCGTTCCATACGTTACTGCCAAATGACAGCAATCACCACCACCTTTGTACTCTGTCAGCATTTACACCGACAACAGTCACAGCTATCGTTCGACTCGTGAACAAATGCCCTTGCAAATATTGCTATCTCGACCCTTGGCCGACAGCACTGTTGAAGACAACCATCAATATCATCGCACCAATTCTGACGAGTATCATCAATCTGTCACTGGAATCTGCGACGGTACCATCTGAAATGAATCATGCGCTGGTCACGCCACTGCTTAAGAAGACTGGTCTTGAAGGAAATTACATTACGCATTACCGCCCTATATCCAATCTCAGTTTTGTGTCAAAGTTGTTGGAGAGGCATGTCGCGGCTTACCGTCGCCGCTACATTGACGAAAACAAACTGCCTGACCCGTTCCAGGGCGCGTATCGTCCGTACCACAGCACCGAAACAGCACTCGTGCATATTCACGACGATATCATGCAGGCACTCGACTGTCGAAAGGTCGATGCCATTTCTCGGCTGAGCTATGGTGTGCCTCAGGGATCTGTTCTTGGTCCCTTACTGTTCACAATTTACTGTATGCCAATCGCTGCCATATTCGCTAAACACCGCTTGAAATACCACATGTACGCCGATGACACTAAACTCTGTGTCGATTTCCCACGTGATCAGCCCTGTGACGCAGACAATGGTACCCGCCTATATCGAGTAATGCACCATCAACATAAAACGTTGGATGGCGAACCATCAACTGTTACTAAATGAGGCAAAGTCCGAAACAATTGTCTTCTACGCACCTAACACCAAAGCGCCACCTGCGATTACGAGAGTCGACGTATGGGGGGGGGGGGGGGGGGGGGGGGCATAACGCCTCAGCCGACAGTACGAGACATCGGCGTTTTCTTGAACAGTGGGCTGGATATATCGGTGCAAGTTGCTCGTACGTGCTAGTCGGCATATTTTCAGCTGCACAACATCGCCAAGATACGACATTGCTTGACCGTTGATGCATGTCGAACCATCGTTCATGCTCTGGTGACCTCAAAGCTGGACTACGGTAATGCGGTGTTGTCATCCGTTCGCCAAGTCTGCGTACTCCGATATCGTTAAGCCGCGTCAACATATGTGGCCATTTCGTTGACACTTCCACCGTTATCCGAGATCTCGGATTCGTCATTGATACTGACCTATCGATGTTGTCACAAGTAGCGAACGTATGTCGCAACGCCTATTATCACCTGTCACAAATTTGCAAAGATACGAGATTCTGTTCCCACCAGTGCATGTAAGACTGGTGACATCGCGACTTGACTATGATAATGCGATGCTTTTCGGAATAAACGATCGTCACCTGCACCGTCTGGAAATGGTTCAGCGGTCTGCGGCGGCTCGAATTGTTATGCAGATTCGGCGGGGCGATCGGCAGTCCATGACGACTATACTGCGGAAATGACACTGGTTGCCTGTTAGGAGGCGTATTGAGTTTAAGATACTTGTTCTTGTGCACAGGGCATTATACGATTGTACGCCTGAGTACCTTACGGCACTATTACACCAACATACACCATGCCGTTCCCTGCTCTCTGCAAGCGGGTTACTCTTGCAAGTTCCTAGAGTGAACTTAGCGCCATATTGGATAAGTATCACATTTCCGCTTCCTGTATGATTGCGTCTGTACGTCCTCTTGCCTCGACTTCCGCTTTGAGATAAGTCTGTTCAATCAATGTTCTCGTCGTTATCGAGTCTTTCCCTTCTATATTGGCGTGGTGGCAGCGTTTTCACTACTGAAGTGGATAGATACTCGTATAGCCAAACAAACGGCACGACGAATGCGTACTTTCCGTACGCAGTAATTAACATTGAACATTGCCGGCATTTGCATAGACGATTGAGCTACACGTCAACGCGACAATGGCTCAGTCACAGAGAGCTCCAAAACAGTGGTCTCTTTCAAAACACGAAACACTGACGTCATATGAGAGCTGGCGCCAAAACCTCCAATATACTCTATCATTGGACGCGAATTTCGCACAATTCTTACTCGACCAGGCAACATGGGGAAAGAAAACTAACACTTCTCCACTCAGAGGCTTACTTGACGATACCGAAGACACACCAGGCTTGGTTAGGCGAACGGCACAACAAAAAGTCGCGCACTTAGAATTAATGCTTGGGCAGATTGCCAACTTCCGCCCGATCATATCGCGAAATACCATCGTCAAAAACTCGACATCCGTCAACTCCATATGGCAGGCAATCAGACTTCACTTCGGGTTTCAGACAAGCGGCGCTCACTTCATAGATTTCGCCGACATAAAACTTGAATCAGACGAAAACCACGAGGACCTATTCCAACGCCTCGTGGCGTTCGTTGATGATAGTCTGCTGACAGTGGGTGGCGGTATATCACACCACGACGAGTTCCCGACCGTAGATGAGGACTTATCACCGTCGCTAGAGAACATGGTTGTATTGAGCTGGCTTAGACTTATCCATCAGGAGCTACCTAGACTCGTAAAACAGCGCTACGGAACCGAACTGCGGAGCCGCACACTAGCCAGTCTTAAACCAGAGATCTCTCAGGCCCTGGGGTCCCTACTGGACGAGATCCATTCTATGTCAGAGACAAAAATCCTGAGACAGTCAACCTACTACCAACCACGCACACGCTCTGGGCCCGCTCGCCCACAAAGCTACCAACGAACCCAACGAGCAAAACAATGCCCACTCTGTAAGCAGGCTGGTAGACCGATAGTAGACCACTATCTAAGCGCTTGCAAGTACTTGCCCGAGCAAGACAGACTGTTCATGACTAAGGCACGCAACGTGACAGGACTAAACTGCGAAGATAGCGGAGACGATGAACCACCAATGAATGACGACTACGTCAATGACGTACAAAATGTGTCGGCGACTTGTCGCGTAAATACGAAACAGTCGTCATTCTTCAAGGCGTTCCATCGTCATCACCCAATACGTCTTACCCTCGACACTGGTGCCGAAACCAACATGATTAGAGAGACGGTGGCCAGGTCAATTGGTGCAAAAATCACCAAAAGCTCCCAGCTCGCAAGACAAGCTGATGGTGTAACCCCACTCAATATAGTCGGAGAAACAAGGCTCGTGTTATCGCGGGATAATCTTGACCTACACCTCGATGCCCTTGTCGTTAAAGACTTGGATGTCGATGTACTTGCGGGAACACCATTCATGACAACCAATGACATATCCGTTCGTCCCGCCAAAAATCAGATCAGCATTGACGAAACTGATACACTACGGGATGGAGAACGTCAACCGTTCCCAATATCACATGATTCGCAGAGCGCAGGCCTGCGTGTTGCGTGCGCCACCCGCGTCCACTACTGTTTGGCCAGGCGACTACATAGAATTGTCTATTCCATCAGCACTCGACGATCTTGTAGTGGCGATCGAACCTCGTAACGATCATAAATCAACATTGCACTACCAAGATTGGCCCCAACCTACCATTGTCGAGGCAGTCGGGGACAAAATCCGTTTACTAAACACGTGTACACATCCCTTGAAAATAGGACGCAACGAGCACTTTTGCCAAGTGCGTGGTACCACAGCATGTGACACCAACTACGTGGAAGACATCGTAGTCAAAAACACAAGCACACACGCAGCAGACGTGCAATTTTCAGACACTATCGAACTAGACAGTGGCAACCTCTTGTCTGACGACTTGCGCAATCAGTTCCGCAATCTGCATCAACAATTTGACACCGTGTTCAACTCGAAAATCGTAGGATACAACGGGCATGCGGGCCCATTCACAGCAACTGTAAACATGGGACCAGTCCAACCCCCGCAGCGAAAGGGGAGGTGTCCGCAATACGCTCGCGACAAACTCGTCGAACTTCAGGAAAAGTTTGATGATTTGGAGGCGGCCGGTGTATTCCGTCGTCCAGAAGATATCGGGGTGGTGGTCGAATACCTTAACCCGTCATTTCTCGTACGCAAAGCTAATGGAGGATCACGACTCGTCACTGCCTTCACGGAAGTAGGACGTTACAGCAAGCCGCAGCCTTCTCTCATGCCAGACGTGGATTCGACACTAAGATCCATAGCTTGCTGGAAATACATCGTTGTATCAGACTTGACGAATGCATTCTATCAGATCCCTCTATCGAAGGACTCAATCAAATACTGCGGAGTTGCGACACCCTTTCGTGGAGTTCTCGTGTACACACGATGTGCCATGGGCATGCCCGGCTCGGAGACGGCATTGGAAGAACTCATGTGCCGAGTCTTTGGTGATCTGTTACAAGAGGGCGTCGTCGCCAAGTTGGCTGACGATTTGTACTGCGGGGGCAACTCGCCACAAGAGCTACTAGACAACTGGAGTCATGCCCTTGATGCCCTTGCTCGATGCGACTTACGACTTTCAGCAAAGAAGACCTGGGTTTGCCCCAAATCAATGACCATCCTAGGCTGGGTGTGGTCAGAAGGTACACTATATGCCAGTCCTCACCGCATCGCTACTCTGGCATCGTGCACACCGCCATAAACCGTTCTGGGACTTCGTTCCTTCGTTGGAGCATATAAAGTGTTGGGACGCGTCATCTCTCAGTGTTCCAAAGTACTTGCACCCCTCGAGTCGTACATTGCGGGCATGAAATCACAGGAGACATTGACATGGACTGATGACATCCGCGAGGCGTTCCGTGTCGCCCAAAACACACTCTCCACCAACAGATCGATCACATTACCGCGGCCCAGTGACCAACTATGGATCGTTACCGACGGTTCGGTTATCAAACGTGGCATCGGATCCACACTATACGTTTCGCGAAATGGACAGACCCGTCTTGCCGGGTTTTTCAGCGCCAAACTAAAGAAACACCAAGTTACATGGCTACCCTGCGAAATCGAAGCGTTAGGTATTGCTGCAGCAGTCAAACACTTCAGCCCGTATATCATACAATCAAAGTCGAAGCCGTGTCTACTCACCGACAGCAAACCGTGTGTGCAGGCCATTGACAAACTATGCCGTGGCGAATTTTCATCTAGCCCTCGCGTGACATCGTTTCTGTCAGTTGTCGCCCGATACCAAGTCACAGTGCGCCACCTGGCGGGTTCATCAAACATACCATCCGACTTCGCAAGCAGAAACGCCCGGAATGCCATGAACCACATTGCCAGATATGCTCTTTCATATCGCAAATCGAACAATCTGTCGTTATGAGTGTTGCTGTGGAAGATATCATATCCGGCTCCACTCGCCTTCCGTTCACGAGCAGGTCCGCATGGCTCTCTACACAATCAGAGTGCCCTGACCTACGGCGCGTCAGAGCTCACCTAAAACAAGGTACACGTCCATCCAAAAAAGTAACCAATGCCAAGGACGTAAAACGTTACTTATCTACTACAACGTTGGCTCGCGACGGCGTCATCGTTGTCAAGTGCGACATACCATTCGGGCCAACCAAAGAACTTATTGTAGTTCCACGACAAGTGTTAGATGGCTTACTAACAGCGATCCACCTAAAGCTGAGCCACCCAGCAAAACACCAACTCAAACTCGTAGTTCGTCGTAACTTCTTCGCATTGGACATCGACAACGCGATTGAGCGAGTGACCGACGCATGCCATACATGCATGTCACTAAAAAATATCCCGACTACACTCATCGAACAAACAACGACCGACGCTCCCGAAGCGATTGGTGCTTCGTTCGCAGCAGATGTTATCAAGCGTAACCGACAACTCATATTTGTCGTCCGCGAAACCGTTAGCTCATACACTTCTACGTGCATCATCGAGAGCGAACGCCATGACGCGTTACGTGACTGCCTCGCTCGACACTGCATAGAGTTTAGACTCCTCGACGGGCCTCCTGCGATCATCCGTGTGGATCCAGCCCCAGGGTTCATCGCTCTCGTGAACGACCCAACTCTGCTACGTTTGGGTATTCGTTTGGAGATAGGAGAATCAAAAACTCTAACAAAAACCCAGTAGCCGAGAAAGCTGTGTCAGAGGTTGAAGATGAGCTGCTACGACAGGAGCCTGGCGGGGGACCGGTGTCACCTCTTATACTGGCAATTGCTACCTCTCAACTCAACTCCAGAATCCGCGGTCGCGGCCTATCGGCACGCGAAATATAGTTCCAACGAGACCAGTTTTCCAACGCGCAGTTGCCTATTTTAGATCGTGCCATCATCGCTGAACAACATCAGTCTCGCCTACAAAATCACGCACACAGCCAGACGTCGAAGGCTCCTCGCGGCAAAGAGGCGCCTGTACCGATAATTCATGTCGGTGACTTGGTTTACGTACTATCCGACCGCAATAAGTCGCAAGCTCGAGACCGCTATCTAGTCACCTCTATCGAAGATAGCTGGTGCTACATTCGCAAATTTAGCGGATCTCAACTACGCACTTCATCATACAAAGTGCGACTATCCGAGTGCTATTTAGTACCCGGTCATGTGTCGACCACACTACCCACGCGCCATCGTGAGGATGGAGATGACACGGAAGACATCCCGCCATACGAAGATGACACCCCGCCTAATGTCCAAGCGAATGCAACTCCACCCGAAATCCCATTAATGATCGCAGCACCGCCCGAGGCTCCACTGACGATCACAGCGCCAACTGAGGCCCCTACAACCGCGCTACCGAAGCCGCCAACCACACCCAGTGACAACGTGAGGCCCACTCGACCCATCCGCAGACGTAATAAAACTGCATATCTACAAGACTATGAGTTATAATACATGTGCCATGGACCTATTGACCCTACTGCATATTTTGTGTGGCATATGCCCATATTGACTGTACTGCATATTTGTATGTCAAATGGACTATCACGTTATAACCTTACAAGCTTATGTGCTATTATTAGATCAGTGAAGGAGAAAAGAAAGTGGTCACGCCATATTGGATAAGTATCACATTTCCGCTTCCTGTATGATTGCGTCTGTACGTCCTCTTGCCTCGACTTCCGCTTTGAGATAAGTCTGTTCAATAAATGTTCTCGTCGTTATCGAGTCTTTCCCTTCTATATTGGCGTATAACGTTTTGGCCGCCGTGCATTTGCTTGTGCTGGCCCCACTCTGTGGAACAAACTTCCCATGAACATGCGCAACAACGGCAATCTCCCTCAATTTAAGATACAACTAAAGACGTTCTTCTCCACTTAATGGGTTTACATGACTGACATTGGACTTTATCACACGTATTACATATTATCTTATATGTTATCATTGTAGCATTCATTATTTATTATCATTGTAGTGTTCATTATTTAATATCATTGTAGCATTCATGGTATTAGTGTTTTTTTTATTTGACACATTTAACATTAATTTTAGCGAATGCAATTTAATTTGTAAACATAATTTTAAATAATTTACACAGAGGAACAGTCTACAGTTTTAACATGTTTTATAGCCTATCGTTATTATTATTTACCTGGACTAATTATAATTTTAAGGTAGTTAGTATTTTAATGCTTGTACACACCCGTGAACGGGACAGCCGTCCCGGATTTGACGGTGTCAAAATTAAGTTTTATTATTATTTATTATTATTATTATTTTTATTTGGCATCAACGAGCTATTGTTACACAAATTGCAACGGGTGCAAAATTCAGCGGCGAAGGTAGTAACGCAGCAGCGACGCAGAGATCACCTCCACATCACGCCTGTGTTGATCGCACTATACTGGTTGCCCGTTCGATGGCGTATAATATACAAAGTACTGGTGTTGAATTTCTGAGCGATGCACGGCGTCGCGCCCGAATACATCGCTGACATGGTTGTTGAATACACGCCGGGCCGCCAGCTTCGCTCCGCCGGAAGCCGACTCCTGAGAGTACCCCGCTACAATTTAGAACGGTATGGTCGGCATGGTTTTTCAGTGACGGCACCGCGCCTGTGGAATGATCTGCCGGACTGCCTGCGCCTGATAGACTCTCTTGAACTTTTTAAGTCACATTTGAAAACATATCTTTTTAAAGCCGCATTTGTGGACTACTTGTAGTATGTACTATATTGCATTTACCTTAGTAATAATTACAGTTTTTTTTCAATATTAATTTATTTTCTTATTTCATTATTAATTATTGACTTATTTTATTATTAATTGATTATTTTACTTCACTATTAATTTCTTATGGACAAGTTAGGCTTATACGTTACGAGTTTTAGAAGTCTTACATTTTTTACATAATATGTTACGTATCTTATGTAATATATTTACCATGTCAGGTCAAACAATTGTATATTATATTTTAACAATGTTGTATTTTATGCGCCTCTGAGCAGAATTATATAAATAAATTATTTTTCTTAATTTATTGTTATTATTTTAATCCCACGAGGACTGTATCGTGGTAGTTTAATACACTACCAACTTTTAATGTGCCTTACCAGTCGTAGTACGCTGTACTGTCGTTGGACTGAGTGAACCGTTTTAAATGCAATCGATTTATATAGATCTGACGTTACAACAAGCTGCGATATGTTGTATACGCATAATTATTATCATATTTTATTAAATCCACGAAATAAATACAGGATATCAAGCAAATTAAAGGCACGCAAGCTCCTACTGCACAAACCAATTGCACTCTTCGGGCGTTGTTGGTATCACGTCAAGTATAATCAAGTTAGAGAAATTATTTAAAATGCACCGGAACAACAAATGTTATTTTAGAGAGCATGTAATTTAAATATTATTATGCCTGTTCAATTATATTCAGTTCACATCAAAAGTATTTTTCTTAATGTTCACCTATCTCAATTTACTCTCTCCTACATTTCTCTGGCGTTGTTTAGAGTAGGAATGGGTGAGAGTTTTGTATTGCCATCTAATATGCGCAATAAAGAGGCGCACGAGCAAACGACACTATCGTCTTTACATGTTATATACAATTATTATTAAGTGAATCACTAAATACGTTGCATGAAACAAATACGAAAACCGTTTCGATATTGCACGTGAAAATTGTTTTCTTCTTCACGATTCACCCATGTAAAGCTATGGTGTAATGCAGCCAGAAGACAATTATAAAGCACAGAAGACACACGATCCACCGCTTTAACTAATTTGTTCAAGATAGTACAAATTGGAAGAATATTGCTCTCCAACACTACAAACTCCAGATGGCATGGAGATGAGGAAACATCTGACGTATCGAAAGGCATAGAATATTCCAACTACCGACCCTTATCAGATAATAAAATTTGTCAATTTAATTTGCTGACACAATCATTTTGCAAGCATTAACACATTCATTCATTATTTAATAACAACTTTATTCGAGCTATTAATAGAACACTTATTCATATCGTACACACACTGTTCCGTAACTAATGCTGCTTTGTGCCCGGTTCTGCTGCCTTCTTTAAGTTTGAAGACAATATCTATATCAGTATCTTCATAACGAGTTAGCATGTTAAGTGTGTTCCGCAGTGTGCATCCACCAGACGACAACGTGGCGTGGAACACTGATCATGGCGAGGAAACGTGACAACAGTGATATCATCCCGGTGGGAACATGGTCTGATGTTTTGCCAGACAACACTCGTCTGATGACGTGCAGTGAAGAAGGCGACTCGATCACTCACGCCAACAACAGGCCCAAGGACTACGACGCCTGCTTTCTGTGGAACCCGCCGACAAAACCTGCTGGTGACGTCTTCTTCATGTGAGTGTCTTCGGGAGACAAATCTCGAAATTCGTCAGTCTTATTCACGTGGCATTTTCCACTGTAGTGGAGGAAGGATGGGATCCATGAGCAATATATATTTCAGCGATAAATGGAAAATGATACTGATTTTAACATTGAAATGTCTCTATCCTGTAAATGTATATGCCCTGTAAGAGAATTTAGAAAACTATGAGGCTGGGGTATATTAATTTTCAATTATATGCAAATGAGTGAAAGCCTGTGAACTGGCTTAACGGACCACAAACGTGAGATCACTTGTGCCACCGTGTGGGGTCCCTTGAGCCACAACGTCACTTTTACAATTAAAAATAGATCAATGAGTTTAACATGTGTATTTTATTACAATAAACATCTGGTATATATTCTCAGAGATTCCGGTTAGACGTTAGTCCTTGATTGATTACCTATGTCGGATATAGGGCCGTGCAGACAGGGTAGCTGCCCAGGGCCTCCACTAAATAATGTTATAGGAGACAAAATGTTTGTCTCAACATATCACACCATCCACGATGTAGCTATAATAGGTTTGTTTATTGCTAAGCATTTAGAGGCGGCTGTAGAAAGCCTCAAAACAGATTCCCAGGCAAAATTTTAGTTATTAGTGGTTTTTGTCTTTCCTCACTTCCGGTGTTATGGTTATCGTAAAGGAACTTTTACGTAACTCGAAGAGTGCACGTCCGGTGTGTGCGTGTGTGTGTGTGCGTGTGTGCGTGTGTGCGTGTGTGCGTGTGTGCGTGTGTGCGTGCGTGCGTGCGTGAGTGCGTGTGTGCGTGTGTGCGTGTGTGCGTGTGTGCGTGTGTGCGTGTGTCCATGCGTATGATGGTTGAACTTATTTACATATAGTTTTAGGAGAAAATATTCTAAATCTTGGCAATCACACTGTATCGACTTCCTGTCTTTTTGCAGTGCAACTGTGGCCACCACAAAGGACATCTGGTGGATGAACCTGACAACGTCGCATCTGACAGCGGAAGAGCAGTACGAGTCATTCAGCACAGCGCAGACAGGGTAGCTACACAGGGACTCGTTATGTTATAGGAGTACCTACAAAATGTTTGTTTGAACATATCATATCTTCCACGATGTACCTATGATACGTTTGTTTATTGCGAAGTATTTAGAGGCGGATGTAGATTGGCTCAAAACAGATTACCAGGCGAAATTGTACTACTTAATTAATGGTTTTGTCTTTCCTCACTTCCGTTGCTATGGTTATCGTAAAGTGACTTTTCACCAGAAGAGTGCAAGTCCGGTGTGTACGTGAGTAGTATAGAGGATCCACACAGGCACGCCCCGCCCCTTTTCAGACCTCGTCCTATGCATAAAAAACGCGCTTATCTTTTCGGGAACATACTTATAAAAAAAAGATCAAAGGGTTTTATGTAACCTGAGAGAAATCGGGAACATACTTATAAAAACGTGATTGATGGCCTGTCACTTTTGATTGATGACCTTGAGGCGCCCCCTAACGATCACCCCAGTGACTATTTTAGCCCTAGCGGTCAACGTAGGAACTAATTGCTTACGTATAATTATAATTATAATTAATTAATTAATTAATTAATTAATAATTAATTAATTATATATATATATATATATATATATATATATATATATATATATATATATATATATATAGGCCTGTCACTTTTTGATTGATGACCCTTCCCTTGAGGTGTCACCACCTAGCGGTTATCCCAGTGACTAATTCCCTAGCGATCAACGTAGGACCTACCGTTGTGCTTACGTAAGCACTTATATAGTGTCCCTAGCGACCGTTGTATATATATATATATATATACGTAATAGGCCTTTATATAACCACAACGGTTATAGCTAAAACCACTGTGGTTATAACGGAGCTCTAAACCCATTGTGTGAGAATAACACCGCTGTACCCTATGTAGCATATGATCTGGCGGCCTAGTCGCCTTGCCACGACGTCTTACGCACACTGAGCTCCACCTTCGTGCCAGTTAATTCCAGCACGATATATATATATATATATATATATTTTATATATATATATATATGCTTATGTAAGCCCGTATATAACCACAACGGTTATAGCGGCGCTGCGCTCTAAACCCATTGTGTGAAAATAACCCCGCTGTAACCTATGTAGCAGCAGCGGCGTGCGCTCGCAGCAGCAGCAGCAGCAGCCATGACCTATGATCCGGCGGCCTAGTTTCTAAATATAACCATGCGGCTAGCCGGCTCTGTAACGGCGTTAATTTCAGCCGTGGCGCTATCAAAACGAAACGAATCCCATGCATGCGTTTAGCATTTAAAAGCTGTACTCAGCGGCCTGTTAAAGCAGGATGGTTATATGCGGTGGATAGACGAATGGACGCAAAATGGTGTAAGTTATGTTTTATTAATAGAAGTCACGGTGGCGTGAGCCAGGCGGCCAGGCCTGCGTAATGTTTGCTTGAGAGGCTCGTCCCCCCAATTGGCTCAGGTGCCGTAGCCGAGCGGCGCGTGAGTTGTCCCCGTCAAACTGCCGTTGTAGCATTGTTGAGCGACCGGCTGGAATTAACGGCAAGTTTTCACACGACATACAGGTTTGTTGTAGAGTGTTGTGTGTAGGCAGGTGTATTTCCTTTCCACGTCGAGGCAGGTGGATTCTGTGAAATAATGCATATGAATAATGAGGAGTTTCCCAAGAACTAAATCACTGTTATTAATATAAAATTAAATAATAAAGAATAGTTTAATACAAGAATAGCATATAAATAATATAAAAGTAATTAATATAAAACTTACCGATAGGATAAAAGACGAAATACCGCTGTACTAAATAAAATAAATAAAATAAAACTTACCGCTGTTCTTTGCATATGAATAATGGAGGAGAACTAAATCACTGTTATTAATATAAGAGGAGAACTAAATCAATAATTAATCAAGAATAGTAATTAATAAAGAATAGCATATTATTATAAAACTTACGGATAGGATAAAAGACGACTTAACGCTCTACTAAATAAATAAAATAAAATAAAACTTACCGCTGATCTTTCGTGGAAGGTTGCTCAGACGTTGTGCTGGCGGTAGCCATGATTGAATGAAAATGAGCAACGACCGTTGCATGCATGCATTATTTCCTAAAGTCATTTATGCGTTAAGCGCGCATGCGCGAAAATGACGTAAAAACAATGAATGCAAGAGATCGAAATAGCAATAAACGAAAATATAAATGCATGAAATTATGCGTTGTATAATATTATTTAGGGATCGGGCCTTTTGTGGTGTATAAATAATAGAGAAATTCGATGTAAAAAGTCACATTTGTGAAAACGAATGTACTAAAGAGAACGCTGATTTTTTTCCTGCAGCAGAAACCGAATGCTGACACAAAACAGCTGCGGCGCGTGATGTTATGCGTTAAGTGCGCATTCGCGAAAGCGACGTAAAAACAATGAATGCAAAGAGTTCGAAATAGCAATAAACGGAAATTTAAATACATGAAATGAAGCGTTGTATACGCTTAGCGAGGGATCGGGCATCTTGTGGTGAATTAATAATACATTCGATGTAAAAGTCACATTTGACAATGAATGTACTAAAGTGACCGCTAATTTTTTTCCTCCTGAAGCGGATAACTAGAAACCGAATGGTGACGCATAAACAGCTGTGGCGTTAATCGGGGGATCGCATATCACGATCGGAATGTGAAGCTAGAACAATGCCATTTCAAAAACGATACACGAACTATAAAAGCATGAATTGAAGCGTTGTTTAGGATCAGTGGGAAATAGGGATCTGTATAGTGCCATTATATTATAGAAAATCGATGTAAATAACGTTTGTGAACGAAAAGCACTACATGACCGTTCATAATTTTTTCTTCCGAAAGCAAAGACATCCGAGACTAGTCAGTTATGCGTTAGGCGAACTGTTGTAATAGAACCGTAAATTACATAATGGCATGGTGCTCAGCTTACGAAGCGAACTTATTTAAAGCATGACATTTTCTTCTGTAGGAGGTGCGTCGCGTACTGCTAGACATGTTAGCGAACAACGAGAGGATGCGTGCAAGGTATGCGGAGGTTGCCTTGTTCGTACATACACTGCTGGACGGGGAAGTGGCGGATAGTGAGACGAAAGATGCTGTGCTGATGGCCCGAGTTGCTATAAAAAAAAGGGCGGACTAATCATAATAATGTGTGTTTGTAGGCGGCACGACAGCGCACCAGGCGTGAATGTATGTGCGAGTTCCTAGATGCTGACGGTGGTCGTAAAGATTAGTAGGATCTGCTTTGTGCTGTAGGGGTGCGTGCGTAGCGATAACGAGTTGGACGTTATCATCGAGGAGGCGCTAGGCGTACCACACATCGAACCGCCGACGTACGAGAGTCTGTACACGGTGTCGCCAACACCGCCGGAAGTGATACAACGTCAAGTCATCGCGACGGGTCGGGGTCAGTTGGCCTTCCGCTATGAGCGGCACGCGATGTCCCTCCTCGCCGAACACTTCAGTGAGATGATTCTGGAGAGGGCGCGCGATCGATGCGGCGCTGTATCTGGTCCAGTTCGTTTCGGACTGGCTGCTAGGCACGGACTGGCGCGACTACATCAACCGCGCTCTGCTGGAGTCGACCGTCCATACGTACATTCAGCGCAGGAGCGGACTCGAATAGAACATTATGCTTGCTTTGTTTGCTATAACATTGGTTAAAAATAAAAGCCGTTGTTTTGAATGTTGTACTACGATGGCGACGCTTAATAAAACGTTGAAAATGAACTTTCCGTTCGACAGTCCCACACAGCTCCCTGAAAGTGCCACATAATTTCCTGACAGTCCCACACAGCTCCCCGGCAGTACGTCTAGCTTGTTACATGTTTGCCTTCCGTACATGGTCTAGCTTGTTACACGTCTGCCTTCCATACATGTACTAGCATTTTACTTATTTGCTATCCATACATGGTCTAGCTTGTTACATGTTTACCTTCCATACACGGTCTGGCTTGTTACATGTCTGCCTTCCATACATGGTCTAGCCTGCTACATGTCTGCCTTTCATACATGGTCTAGCCTGTTACATGTCTGCCTTCCGTACATGGACTAGCTTGTTACATGTTGGCCTTCCGTACATGGTCTAGCTTGTTACATGTTTGCCTTACGTACATGGACTAGCTTGTTACATGTGTGCCTTCCATACACGAACAAGCTTGTTACATGTTTGCCTTACGTACATGGACTAACTTGTTACATGTTTGCCTTCCATACACGGACTAGCTTGTTACATGTTTGCCTTACATACATGGACTAGCTTGTTACATGTTTGCCTTCCATACATGGTCTAGCTTGTTACAGGTCTGCCTTTCATACATGGTCTAGCTTGATACATGTTTCCCTTCCGTACATGGACTAGCTTGTTACATGTTTGCCTTCCATACACGGACTAGCTTGTTACATGTTTGCCTTCCATACACGGACTAGCTTGTTACATGTTTGCCTTCCATACACGGACTAGCTTGTTACATGTTTGCCTTCCGTACATGGTCTGGCTTCTTACATGTCTGTCTTCCATACATGGTCTAGCTTGCTACATGTTTCCCTTCCATACATGGTCTAACTTGTGACATGTTTGCCTTCCATACATGGTCTAGCTTGTTACATGTTTGCCTTCCATACACGGACTAGCTTGTTACATATTTGCATTCCATACATGATCTAGCTTGTTACATGTCTACCTTCCATATATGGTCTAGCTTGTTACATGTCTGCCTTCCGTACATGGACTAGGTTGTTACACCTCCCTGACAATCCCACACAGCTTCCGACAGTCACACGCAGTTCCCTGACAGTCCCACACAGTTACCCGACAGTCACACAAAACTCCCGACAGTCCCACACAGCTCCATAACAGTATTACACAGCTTCCTGACAGTCCCACACAGTTCCTGGCAGTCCCACACAGCTCCATGACATTTATTTTATTTAGGTCTTATTATTTAGCAATAGACCGGTAAGTTGCCTTTTACACGAGTCCTATTAATTATCTTTATTAATTAATAAGAACCTCATTAGTCATGTTTTGATTTAATTTGGGAACCTCCTCATTAGTCACAGCGATAGAGCGGTAGGTTCTGGCAGTCCCACACAGCTCCATGACAGTCCCACACAGTTCCCGACAGTCCCACACAGCTTCCCGACAGTCTCACACAGCTTCCGACAGTCACACGCAGTTCCCTGACAGTCCCACACAGTTACCCGACAGTCACACAAAACTCCCGACAGTCCCACACAGCTCCATAACAGTATTACACAGCTTCTTGACAGTCCCACACAGTTCCTGGCAGTCCCACACAACTCCCTGACAGTCTCACACAGCTCCGCCTGACAGTCCCACACAGCTCCATAACAGTATTACACATCTTCCTGGCAGTCCCACACAGTTCCTGGCAGTCCCACACAGCTCCATGACAGTCCCACGCAGTTCCCGATAAAAGTATGTTTTTATTACCCTACATTCCTACATACATACAGAACCCCCCGCCACCCCCCTACGAGTTAGACGAGTTAGTTAGTTAGTTATACGAGTTAGACGAGTATCGGCGCCGTGGTGCGACGGCTCCTACATACCTACATACATACATACATACATACATACAGAACCCCTGTATGGGACTGACGAGGAACTGCGTGGTACTGTCAGGGAGCTGTGTGAGACTGTCAGGGAGCTGTGTGGGACTGTCAGGGAGCTGTGTGGGACTGACCGGAACTGTGTGGGACTGTCAGGGAGCTGTGTTTGACTGTCAAGAGTTGTGTGGGACTGTAAGGGAACTGTGTGGGACTGTCAGGAGCTGTGTGGGACTGTCAGAGAGCTGTGTGGGACTGTCAGGGAATTGTGTGGTACTGCCGGGGAGCTGTGTGTGACTGTCAGGGAGCTGTGTGGGACTGTCAGGGAATTGTGTGATACTTTCAGGGAGCTGTGTGGGACTGTCGGGAAGCTGTGTGTGACTGTCGGGGAACTGTGTGGGACTGTCATGGAGCTGTGTGGGACTGCCAGGAACTGTGTGGGACTGTCAGGAAGCTGTGTAATACTGTTATGGAGCTGTGTGGGACTGTCAGGGAGCTGTAACAACCTAGTCCATGTACGGAAGGCAGACATGTAACAGGCTAGACCATGTATGAAAGGCAAACATGTAACAAGCTAGACCATATATGGAAGGCAGACATGTAACAAGCTAGTTCATGTATGGAAGGCAAATATGTAACAACCTAGTCCGTGTATGGAAGGCAAACATGTAACAACCTAGACCATGTATGGAAGGCAAACATGTCACAAGTTAGACCATGTATGGAAGGGAGACATGTAGCCAGGGAGATGTGTGGGACTGTCAGGAAGCTGTGTGGGACTGTCGGGAGGTGTGTGGGACTGTCATGGAGCTGTGTGGGACTGCCAGAACCTACCGCTCTATCGCTGTGACTAATGAGGAGGTTCCCAAATTAAATGAAAACATGACTAATGAGGTTCTTATTAATTAATAAAGATAATTAATAGGACTCGTGTAAAAGGCAACTTACCGGTCTATTGCTAAATAATAAGAACTAAATAAAATAAATGTCATGGAGCTGTGTGGGACTGCCAGGAACTGTGTGGGACTGTCAGGAAGCTGTGTAATACTGTTATTGAGCTGTGTGGGACTGTCGGGAGTGTTGTGTGACTGTCGGGTAACTGTGTGGGACTGTCAGGGAACTGCGCGAGACTGTCGGAAGCTGTGTGAGACTGTCGGGAAGCTGTGTGGGACTGTCGGGAACTGTGTGGGACTGTCATGGAGCTGTGTGGGACTGCCAGAACCTACCGCTCTATCGCTGTGACTAATGAGGAGGTTCCCAAATTAAATCAAAACATGACTAATGAGGTTCTTATTAATTAATAAAGATAATTAATAGGACTCGTGTAAAAGGCAACTTACCGGTCTATTGCTAAATAATAAGACCTAAATAAAATAAATGTCATGGAGCTGTGTGGGACTGCCAGGAACTGTGTGGGACTGTCAGGAAGCTGTGTAATACTGTTATGGAGCTATGTGGGAGTGTCGGGAGTTTTGTGTGACTGTCGGGTAACTGTGTGGGACTGTCAGGGAACTGCGTGTGACTGTCGGAAGCTGTGTGGGACTGTCAGGGAGGTGTAACAACCTAGTCCATGTACGGAAGGCAGACATGTAACAAGCTAGACCATATATGGAAGGTAGACATGTAACAAGCTAGATCATGTATGGAATGCAAATATGTAACAAGCTAGTCCGTGTATGGAAGGCAAACATGTAACAAGCTAGACCATGTATGAAAGGCAAACATGTCACAAGTTAGACCATGTATGGAAGGGAAACATGTAGCAAGCTAGACCATGTATGGAAGACAGACATGTAAGAAGCCAGACCATGTACGGAAGGCAAACATGTAACAAGCTAGTCCGTGTATGGAAGGCAAACATGTAACAAGCTAGTCCGTGTATGGAAGGCAAACATGTAACAAGCTAGTCCATGTACGGAAGGGAAACATGTATCAAGCTAGACCATGTATGAAAGGCAGACCTGTAACAAGCTAGACCATGTATGGAAGCAAACATGTAACAAGCTAGTCCATGTATGTAAGGCAAACATGTAACAAGCTAGTCCGTGTATGGAAGGCAAACATGTAACAAGTTAGTCCATGTACGTAAGGCAAACATGTAACAAGCTTGTTCGTGTATGGAAGGCACACATGTAACAAGCTAGACCATGTACGGAAGGCCAACATGTAACAAGCTAGTCCATGTACTGAAGGCAGACATGTAACAGGCTAGACCATGTATGAAAGGCAGACATGTAGCAAGCTAGACCATGTATGGAAGGCAGACATGTAACAAGCCAGACCGTGTATGGAAGGTAAACATGTAACAAGCTAGTCCGTGTATGGAAGGCAAACATGTAACAAGCTAGACCATGTATGGATAGCAAATAAGTAAAAAGCTAGTACATGTATGGAAGGCAGACGTGTAACAAGCTTGACCATGTACGGAAGGCAAACATGTAACAAGCTAGACGTACTGCCGGGCAGCTGTGTGGGACTGTCAGGAAATTATGTGGCACTTTCAGGGAGCTGTGTGAGACTGTCGAACGGAAAGTACATTTTCAACGTTTTATTAAGCGTCGCCATCGTAGTACAACATTCAAAACAACGGCTTTTATTTTTAACCAATGTTATAGCAAACAAAGCAAGCATAATGTTCTATTCGAGTCCACTCCTGCGCTGAATGTACGTATGGACGGTCGACTCCAGCAGAGCGCGGTTGATGCAGCCCGTGCCTAGCAGCCAGTCCGAAAAGAACTGGACCAGATACAGCGCCGCATCGATCGCGCGCCCTCTCCAGAATCATCTCACTGAGGTGTTCGGCGAGGAGGGACATCGCGTGCCGCTCACAGCGGAAGGCCAACTGACCCCGACCCGTCGCGATGACTTGACGTTGTATCACTTCCGGCGGTGTTGGCGACACCGTGTACAGACTCTCGTACGTCGGCGGTTCGATGTGTGGTACGCCTAGCGCCTCCTCGATGATAACGTCCAACTCGTTATCGCTACGCACGCACCCCTACAGCACAAAGCAGATCCTACTAATCTTTACGACCACCGTCAGCATCTAGGAACTCGCACATACATTCACGCCTGGTGCGCTGTCATGCCGCCTACAAACACACATTATTATGATTAGTCCGCCCTTTTTTTTTAGCAACTCGGGCCATCAGCACAGCATCTTTCGTCTCACTATCCGCCACTTCCCCGTCCAGCAGTGTTTGTACGAACAAGGCAACCTCCGCATACCTTGCACGCATCCTCTCGTTGTTCGCTAACATGTCCAGCAGTACGCGACGCACCTCCTACAGAAGAAAATGTCATGCTTTAAATAAGTTCGCTTCGTAAGCTGAGCACCATGCCATTATGTAATTTACGGTTCTATTACAACAGTTCGCCTAACGCATAACTGACTAGTCTCGGATGTCTTTGCTTTCGGAAGAAAAAAAAATGAACGGTCATGTAGTGCTTTTCGTTCACAAACGTTATTTACATCGATTTTCTATAATATAATGGCACTACACAGATCCCTATTTCCCACTGATCCTAAACAACGCTTCAATTCATGCTTTTATAGTTCGTGTATCGTTTTTGAAATGGCATTGTTCTAGCTTCACATTCCGATCGTGATATGCGATCCCCCGATTAACGCCACAGCTGTTTATGCGTCACCATTCGGTTTCTAGTTATCCGCTTCAGGAGGAAAAAAATTAGCGGTCACTTTAGTACATTCATTGTCAAATGTGACTTTTACATCGAATGTATTATTAATTCACCACAAGATGCCCGATCCCTCGCTAAGCGTATACAACGCTTCATTTCATGTATTTAAATTTCCGTTTATTGCTATTTCGAACTCTTTGCATTCATTGTTTTTACGTCGCTTTCGCGAATGCGCACTTAACGCATAACATCACGCGCCGCAGCTGTTTTGTGTCAGCATTCGGTTTCTGCTGCAGGAAAAAAATCAGCGTTCTCTTTAGTACATTCGTTTTCACAAATGTGACTTTTTACATCGAATTTCTCTATTATTTATACACCACAAAAGGCCCGATCCCTAAATAATATTATACAACGCATCATTTCATGCATTTATATTTTCGTTTATTGCTATTTCGATCTCTTGCATTCATTGTTTTTACGTCATTTTCGCGCATGCGCGCTTAACGCATAAATGACTTTAGGAAATAATGCATGCATGTAACGGTCGTTGCTCATTTTCATTCAATCATGGCTACCGCCAGCACAACGTCTGAGCAACCTTCCACGAAAGATCAGCGGTAAGTTTTATTTTATTTTATTTATTTAGTAGAGCGTTAAGTCGTCTTTTATCCTATCCGTAAGTTTTATATTCTTTATTAATTACTTTTATATTAATAATATGCTATTCTTTATTAATTACTATTCTTGATTAATTATTGATTTAGTTCTCCTCTTATATTAATAACAGTGATTTAGTTCTCCTCCATTATTCATATGCAAAGAACAGCGGTAAGTTTTATTTTATTTATTTTATTTAGTACAGCGGTATTTCGTCTTTTATCCTATCGGTAAGTTTTATATTAATTACTTTTATATTATTTATATGCTATTCTTGTATTAAACTATTCTTTATTATTTAATTTTATATTAATAACAGTGATTTAGTTCTTGGGAAACTCCTCATTATTCATATGCATTATTTCACAGAATCCACCTGCCTCGACGTGGAAAGGAAATACACCTGCCTACACACAACACTCTACAACAAACCTGTATGTCGTGTGAAAACTTGCCGTTAATTCCAGCCGGTCGCTCAACAATGCTACAACGGCAGTTTGACGGGGACAACTCACGCGCCGCTCGGCTACGGCACCTGAGCCAATTGGGGGGACGAGCCTCTCAAGCAAACATTACGCAGGCCTGGCCGCCTGGCTCACGCCACCGTGTCTTCTATTAATAAAACATAACTTACACCATTTTGCCTCCATTCGTCTATCCACCGCATATAACCATCCTGCTTTAACAGGCCGCTGAGTACAGCTTTTAAATGCTAAACGCATGCATGGGATTCGTTTCGTTTTGATAGCGCCACGGCTGAAATTAACGCCGTTACAGAGCCGGCTAGCCGCATGGTTATATTTAGAAACTAGGCCGCCGGATCATAGGTCATGGGTGCTGCTGCTGCTGCGAGCGCACGCCGCTGCTGCTACAAAGGGTACAGCGGGGTTATTTTCACACAATGGGTTTAGAGCGCAGCGCCGCTATAACCGTTGTGGTTATATATGGGCTTACATAAGCATATATATATATATATAATATATATATATATATATATCGTGCTGGAATTAACTGGCACGAAGGTGGAGCTCAGTGTGCGTAAGACGTCGTGGCAAGGCGACTAGGCCGCCAGATCATAGGCCAGCGCTGCTGGCTGCTGCTACATAGGGTACAGCGGTGTTATTCTCACACAATGGGTTTAGAGCGCCGTTATAACCACAGTGGTTTTAGCTATAACCGTTGTGGTTATATAAAGGCCTATTACGTATATATATATATATATATATATACAACGGTCGCTAGGGACGCTATATAAGTGCTTACGTAAGCACAACGGTAGGTCCTACGTTGATCGCTAGGGAATTAGTCACTGGGATAACCGCTAGGTGGTGACACCTCAAGGGAAGGGTCATCAATCAAAAAGTGACAGGCCTATATATATATATATATATAATTAATTAATTAATTAATTAATTATTTATTTAATTAATTAATTAATTAATTAACTAATTAATTATAATTATAATTATACGTAAGCAATTAGTTCCTACGTTGACCGCTAGGGCTAAAATAGTCACTGGGATGATCGTTAGGGGGCGCCTCAAGGTCATCAATCAAAAGTGACAGGCCATCAATCACGTTTTTTATAAGTATGTTCCCGATTTCTCTCAGGTTACATAAAACCCTTTGATCTTTTTTTATAAGTATGTTCCCGAAAAGATAAGCGCGTTTTTTATGCATAGGACGAGGTCTGAAAAGGGGCGGGGCGTGCCTGTGTGGATCCTCTATACTACTTACGTGCGTATGATCATTGAACTTATCTACGTACAGCTTTAGGTGAAAACCTTGTAATCTTGGCAATCACACTGTATTGATTCCGTTTTTTTGCAGTGCAACTGTGGCCACCACAAAGGATACCTGGAGGATGAACCTGACAACGTCGCATCTGACAGCGGAAGAGCAGTAAGAGTCGCACTAATTAGATTAATGTACCCGTTTTCACAGCACCCTAGGGCGCATAAGGCCTACGTAATATGGTTCCCCCTTTATTCGTATATTTAAAACATGTTTATGCACGCCCAAATTTCCTTCACTTTTCTCATATCGTTCCGGCACACATTAACTTTACATACTATCTACCAAGTTGGACGTAGCGCTGCATGACAAGTTTGACAAGTTGGGATACTTTCCAGTTCCTCCTGAATAAGAATATTTTCTGTATCGTACAATATTTATTCACGCTAATGATTTCATGCAATCGCGTCATGTTTACCTCTGTTGTTGATTATGTCGGATATTTTTTGATTTAAATCTCTATCTCTCTCTCTCTCTCTCTCTCTCTCTCTCTCTCTCTCTCTCTCTCTCCTCTCTCTCTCTCTCTCTCTCTCTCTCTCTCTCTCTCTCTCTCTCTCTCTCTCTCTCTCTCTCTCTCTCTCTCTCCTCTCTCTCTCTCTCTCTCTCTCTCTCTCTCTCTCTCTCTCTCTCTCTCTCTCTCTCTCTCTCTCTCTCTCTCTCTCTCTCTCTCTCTCTCTCTCTCTCTCTCTCTCTCTCTCTCTCTCTCTCTCTCTCTCTCTCTCTCCTCTCTCTCTCTCTCTCTCTCTCTCTCTCTCTCTCTCTCTCTCTCTCTCTCTCTTTCTCTCTCTTCTAGTGCTACCGTCGCGACTCTCTCTCTCTCTTCTAGTGCTACCGTCGCGACAACGAAGGACATCTGGACATCAACATTGCAACTGTCGCCGGAAGCTGACGACGGCAAATTCCTGCTCTTCCGTTGGCCATTACTCCGTTGCGCTGCTGCTGTTATCATTTGTGATTAAGTTTGTTCTTGGCTAACGCTCTGAGAAAGAACTAGTTTTATACACGCGACCCCTAAATCCTGACACTTGGATATACGATTATACATTACTTCGGACTCAATATGATATGATCAGCAAGCAGCAAACGCCTTCAGATTAAAACGTAATATACTTTTGTTGTTAAACATGATCTTCGTCGTGCCCACTGCCGTATGACACGGCCATATTTCCTTATATATTTCATAACGTCATTTGATAATACGCTAACTGTAGTGTATTCAATTGTATCGTATCTAAACATTGATTAACACAGAGACTCACACAAACAAGTGCTTTCCAATTTTAACTCTGTATTTCTACTCCTCGCTTCCGCCCAGGGATCAGGCCTTAATTACATGAGGGGAGCGTTCTTTAACAGTAGACACCACATCCCTCCCTTATTCAAACTGGAAACATGTTTTCTCAACGTTCATATCTAACGTCCATTTGGTCAACAGTTCTTCTTTTGTAATTATTATGCTTACGTGATCTGGATAATGTTTACCAAATAAAGAGATACTTGTTATTATCATCATTGTCCATCATTTCGTTACGATCAATCTGTAAACACAAACAGTCTCAGAATTTCCACTTTCCACTCATTACTTTAAAATAAAGTCATTCAGGTACTGAGGCGGTCTTCTTTGACAGGGTTGACTACGATCACCGATGTTCGGGTTGTCATGATCTGCAGCCTCGGGTTCTCTTCTTTCACGGGGTTGTCTACGATCACCAATGTTCAGTTTGGCATGATCGGCAGCCTCGGGTTGATCATCTTGTCTCACCAATGACTCATTACTTGAAACAGAAATAGAGTCTGGAATATACTCCGACTCGGTGTCATTTCATCACCTCGTGGAGTTATGTCTGGGGGAACATACTTCTTCACATGCGAACAGTTTCTCTTGTACTGCACACCATCACGTGATTCAATCACTACCTGGTTACCGTGTTTACGCGTAAGTGTGTACGGCACATGTTCGCATGCCGGGGTCAATTTGTTCTGTTTCTTCTGTTGTAGTAGAACTTTGTCACCCGGTTTAATGGTACTTTCCCGTGCACCTCTTCGGTCATCCGAATACTCTTTCCCTTTCATCTTCAATTTAGTGTCACGATCGCGTACACCCTCATCTGTCATGTTGCTGTTGGATTCGAAGGAAGGTAGTTTCGTGCGAATTTTTCGCCGGAACAACAATTTAGCCGGACTCACACCTGTAGTTGTGTGATTCGTGCTTCTGTAAGCGAGAAGATGTGTGTTGAGTTCTCTTCTCCAATCACGTCCTTCGACTTGTGCTGCTCTAATAGCCTTCAGTAGAGTTCTGTTGGCACGCTCTACTTCTCCATTAGCCTGTGGCCATTGCGGAGTCACGGAACGATGCTCGATTCCATTGGTATGAAGAATTTCTTCAAACTCTGCTGACACTAGGTTTGGCCCATTGTCTGTCGTCACGGACATAGGTAATCCGTGCGTCGCGAACATCGTTTCAAGACTCCCGATAAGCTTGTCTGTCGTAGTAGACTTCAGTATCGCGATTTCCGGGTATCTGCTGTAGTAATCAATCACAACAAATACGTGTTCTCCATTTGGGAACGGTCCCATCAGATCAAGCGCCAAGTCTTGCCATGGACCATCTGGTAGTCTTGTACGGTGCATAGGTTCTGGTTTTGACTGTGGTGTCACAACTTGACACGCATGACATGATCTTATGGCTCGTTCCACGGCCACATCAATTCCTGGCCACCATACTTTTTCGCGTAGTCTACTCTTGGTTTTTACTACTCCCTGATGTCCCTCATGCGCAAACTCTATGATGCCATGCTCCTTTTCACACTTTCAAACGCTTCATGTTGTTCGCGTTTCCATTGGAATGACACATTGTGTTTAGTTAACCGTCGTAATGGTTCAGCCATTGTTGCCAAGTCTGGAATGAACTTCGAACAGTATGTGACCAGTCCCATGAAGCTACGGACTTCGTGATTGCTTCCACTTTGGAATAGTCTGGTGCAATTCCATGTCTCGACAGCACATGTCCCATGAACGTTAACTTGGACATGTAGAACTTTGATTTTTCTTTGTTCAGTGTGAGACCTCTCTCGCTTAGACGTTTGAGCACCGCTTCGAGTCTTCGTCAGTGTTCGGCTTCGTCCCTCCCATGGATGATCAGATCATCAGAGTTATTGTTGACTCCTTCACATCCTTGCAACACATCCTGTATGACATGTTGGTACATCTCTGGTGCTGACGATATCCCAAACATTAATCGTTTGTATCGCCACAGTCCCACGTGACTTGTGAACGTCGTGATCTCACGGGATTTCTTGTTTAGCTCTATCCCATTTTCAAGTCGATCTTGTCCTCGAGGATTTCATCCACTGTTGGAATTGGATGTCGCTCTCGTTCTACTGCCGAATTTGCTTGTCTCATATCGACTCATAGTCTGATCTCTCCCGACGGTTTTGGAACAACAACTATGGGAGACACCCAACGGGTTGGTCCAGTCGTTCGTTCGATTATGTCCATTTCCTCCAGCTCTCGGAGTTTGCTTTCCACTTTCTTCCTCAACGCAAACGGGATTCTACGCGTTGGCTGTACAATCGGTTGTACATTCTCGTTTATGTGCAGATTCAACTGATAGTCTTTCAGTTTCCCGACTCCATCAAACAGCTTTGGATAGTTACGGAATATTTCGTCGGAACTTGTTTCGGTGTGACCATCTACTTGATTCACTGTCTGGATCTTCACTAGATCTAGTTCCGTTGCTGTCTGGTAGCTCAGAATGTTACCTGAATCGCCACGCACAACTAACACTGGTGCAGCTGTGTATTTGTGTCCCACTTCAATTTCGGCGATAAACTTCCCTCTTACATCTAATGCTTGCTTGCTTCCATATGCAAACACTTTTGTCTTCTTTCTGGATAGCTTTGGACAACCAAGTTCTTGGTACGTGTTTTCATCTACGATATTTACACTCGCACCTGTATCGATCATGCAATGAACTGCTCTCTCATTCATCTTTACAACAGTTTCCGGTTGTTTTATGTACTTCTTCTTCTGTCTATTCACGCTGAATATGTACTCGTCGTCACTCTCGGTGTTTTGTTCAACTTTGTTTACCGCTTTATTCTTGTCCCTGTGTCTTCCACACTTTTGTTTTGTTTTGCACATCACAGCAAAATGTCCTTTCATATTGAATTTTCGACATATTTCATTTTTTGCCGGGCAGTGAGGATCTCTGGCAAAATGATCAGGCTTCCCACATCTGTAGCATGACGTAGAATGTTGATATCCACATTTTGACCTGCTTTGATATTTTGATCTGGTCCCTTTCTTCGTACCGTTGCTGTTGCTGCTGCTGCTATGGCAACCACCACTGCATGACACTTTGTTTACTTCTTGCGGCATCTGCACATTTCCCTTCTCCATTTTTCTGGCATAACAATATCTTGAGCCTTTTGTAATGTCAGGTCTCTCTCTCGCAATAGTTTGTGACGCAAACGATGCGATTTGCACGATTCGACAATTTGATCTCGTATCATGTTGTCTCCCTCGGATCCGAATTCACATGTTTTCGTCAGTTGTTTTAGCCTTGTTACGAACTGGTCTGTCGTTTCATTGTCTATCTGTCTGGCTTGACGGAACACGTATCTTTCGAAAGGAATGTTGACTTTTGGCGTGAAATACGTTGTCAATGTTGTTATTGCGTGTTCGTAGTCATCGTCACCACCAACCTCTTCCATCGTGAAGAAAATGTCTTGGACTTCTGGTCTTGCATGATGTAACAGCATCGCCCGCTTTTGTTTCATATCTGTTACCCTTTTCGCTGTCACGTAGAGTTCAAAACTGCGACGCCACTGCGTCCATTTTATTCCGAGTTGGGTCGGATCGCTTTTTGTATCAAACATCGGAATACTTGCGATTTCCAGGACTACTGCCATTCTCGTTTCGTTTGATCGTTCAACTGAGTGTTCATTTGTAGTTTTACTCGTCGCCAATGTAGTGTATTCAATTGTATCGTATCTAAACATTGATTAATACAGAGACTCACACAAACAAGTGCTTTCCAATTTTAACTCTGTATTTCAACTCCTCGCTTCCGCCCAGGGATCAGGCCTTAATTACATGAGGGGAGCGGTCTTTAACAGTAGACACCACACTAACCATCTGCGTGTGGCTAGCATAAAACAATTGAGCTCAGCACAAAAAGAAAATAAGGAGAACCGACAACTCCTGTGAAATAGGTAACTTGAAATAACATCGCTATATCGTGCTGCAATTCAATAATTATTTCGGTTTTTGCAACAATCGAAAGTATTGAATGTGTGTTTATATATCGCCATAACATATTTAACAAGCTTTAACAAGATTGCCACTCAGATAATTAACTCTAGGTGGCAGGTGGTCAAGGAAGCCCTTTGGCTTATCAAGAGTCCAACCCTTTTATTTATGTGTATCCCGCCCTTCTGAGGTATGTGTCGATTTTAAACATATTCACGCTACTGGCACCCACACAATCAGCAGATACTCTGTTCCATTCATTTTCTTCACTCCTCTCCCGTCCCATCTTCCCACCCTCCTTCTCTGCGGTCACTTTCTCCCCTGTCACCTTCACCCTTGTCACGTTTTCTGTCGTCGATTTTCCAATTTCTTCCCCTCCAATCACCTTCCCTCCTCTCAAATTCCTTTCCTCAGTCTTCTTGCCACTGTTCTCCTTCAGTCTTGCAGTATTCCCACCTCTCTCCCTGTCGTCTCTCTCCATTCCACCTGTCTCCTTGGTAATTCCAATGTCCATCCCCTTCACAATATCTGTCGACCTAACTATCTGTTTCTGCAGACACTCCACCTTCCAACACCCCATGCACTGAAAGGTGAATCCCTAATCCATGGTTTCTGCCCATGACTTCCCACAGCCGGACAATGCAAAATCTACCCAGCTGTGGCAGTGATCGCACAACAAGTGTCGCTTTGCCTTAACTTGCCGCTTGCAAGGCGCCATATCACTATCAGCATTTATTTAACAACTTAACTAACTTAGTCTTTATAAAGACTGTTTCCTGTGTACTAGAGCACACTTCATGTTACACATTTTAATTACACTTGACTGTCTCCACCAAGAACATCAGGGCATAACGAAATGTCGGGCCAGAGCGCGTGCATCTGTATGGTGGCCGGGTTTGTTGACGATGATCGAGGCAGTGGTCTCAAAGTGCGTAACGTGTGCAAAAGATCGACCAGTGCCAACTGAACCACTGATGACTTCGTCATTCCCATCTCGTCCTTGGGAGAGGCTTGCGATGGACTCGAACTCCGTGGGAAAGTGAGTCTCATCGTGATCGACTACTACTCGCGGTGGATCGAGAGCAAACGTATCGACCACATGTCGTCGGAGAGCATAGTGCACGTGCTAAAGGAGATCTTCGCAACACATGATGTTCCCGACATCATCATTTCGGACAATGACCCTCATTTCAGTGCAGCGACCTTTCGTCAGTTCGCAATGCATTACGGGTTTATGCATGTGACGAGCTCTCCGCGATACCCTCAGTCGAATGGAGAGGCAGAACGGGCAGTGCGCACGATGAAGGGGCTTCTGAAGAGGAACGAAGATGTACACGTCGCTCTCAAGGCGTACAGATCGACACCGCTTCAGAATGGCCTGTCTCCGGTAAAAATGCTCATGGAACGGCGACTTCGCACTCTGCTACCCGTCCTTCCCAGCACTCTGAAACAGAGGGGTCTTGGCGACGAATCCCTGCAAAAGAAAGAGAGCTTGCGTCGTTCCGACCAGCAGCATACCTTCATCTTGCGACACAAAGCGCGTGACTTGCCAACGCTACAGCCAGGCGATCCAGTTTGGATCCAAGACCAAAATCGCCAAGGTCTAGTTGTGAGTCGAACACCTGATCCGCGATCGTACTTGGTGAAGACCGATCTCGGCACTGTGCGTCGCAACCGTAGAGCGCTGGTGCTGACGACAGGGTCTTGCGCTGGTGACAACTCCGACGGTCAGCGGACACTGCCTGCACACTTCGCTACAACTGCCGTCCTCGCGACATCCGCTGCTGAGTTGCAGCTGTCAGGTACACCAGTAACGTACAGATGACGTATACCGTAATGCACAAATCCGCCGCATTAGTAATCGGATGTGAGGCCACGCCGCCATAAGCGGCGTGCTCCCGTGTAAACAGACTCTTTCCTCTCAAAACAGTTACGTTTCAACAAAAACAAATGGTTCAGTAAAACACAGTTAGGTGTTCTGTGTGTTACAATGTAGTTTACACAATAGGCCTATAACATTTTACGATAAAAACGAACGGACATCTGCCTTTAATACGGCTTATCGATTTTGGGATTGGCCACGCCCACTGTATTGATGCGCCCCTGAGCTAGGTTTGAAAAGAAGTTATCTTATTATTATTATTATCTGCTATAGTTCTTATATAAAGCAACATTTTCATATCTTTGAACTAATTTAAACATTAAACATTGAGAAATTGCGCTTGGTTTGGCCTCACTAAACTAATACATTTACGTGCATTGTTCGTATCTTGGACATGCTTAACAGTTGGCATAATTGAGTGTGTTGGTCAATAACAATATATTTTGATTGTGTTAAAATCTTACCTCTGACACATTGGCGTTAAGACCTCACACGTGTTTTATTAGTGTTGCATGTATTTGGAAGTTGTGCAAAAGTCATTGTATTAAAATGGAAGATATTAATTGGTTGTCTAATTGTTGCCTAACAATACCCATTTTTGTTTTTATATGTTTACCAGTACAGTAATCATTTTAAAAAAAAAACAATATAAATTTATTTTCTCGAGTTGTCTGTTGTGTTTTAAACAGAAATTGCGGCTTGCGTTGTGTCTGATGAACGATGGCCATCCATCTTCCGTACCTCACATTCGCTGTCAACTCGCGTAAACAATTAAAGCAATATAAGGGCAAACTGGTTATTACTATAGGCCTATGTATTACATGCGGTTAACGTTTAAACATTTATTTAAGTAGGCAGGGGAGTCATGCTTCCCCCTTCCGTACCGCGGTCTAAAATTAAAGACATCGTGGCAGCAATGACGCGGAAACGAAATTAATATTGGGGGAGCTGAGAACCGGAGCTTCAGCACCACTCCGCTCCGCTGTCGGATCATGACATCGGAAGACGTGGGGAAAATGCTGTTGAAAATTTTCGCCGGTGCGCCGGAGTAATTTTACCTTTTCCCGCTGTTGAATATTTTTTTGTGACGACGTACACATTTTTGAAGCTCACCACAAATCTCCAATTGTATCCCCTTGACGCTAGCCACAAAAAAGACATCTTAAGCCTCTCAGAAAACCTCGATTTGTACCAACCACTGAGGCTCACCAAAAACCCCACGTACAACCTCACATTTACTATGGGGTACAGCCATACGTCAGCCCCAACGAAATAACAGGTGAAGCTACCCCTTGTCCCCCTGTTCCCGCGTTTGATAATAATAATTTATATTAAATAAACACCAACCTTTAACAAGGCGTCCACTGTGTTTACCTGATAGTGTAGTTTAACATCAGCTAGTGCGAGGCGTCACGCTGGAAATATGCAAACATAAAGCAGCTAAGATGAGCATTGTCTACCGACACTGGATCTGGTCACTACAATGGAGCGCCCGTATCGATTGAGACCAATGGCTCTTTGAATTGACGACAAGTTTATTTTTCTATTGTACTGTTATGGATCTTATACTACCCCTAGCATAGACATCAGGTAGATGGGACCAACGGCGTGATATGTCTTAAAAAGAGATAGAGGTGAATGAATGTTTCCCTGTTTGGAACATCAGTCCTCACTTAGAACAAAATACATTTCTAATGTTGTAAAATCCGCTATATCAAATCAAATCAAAAATACATGATTGTCTGTCCTAAAACAATACACTTTAAACTAGAACATTGTCTTTAGGCTCACTCGTTGACCATCCAATAAATCAATTAGCTCTAAAAAAATAAAGCTATCAAAACGCAAAGTATTATTGCATGCACATGTAAAGCCCCCACACATGTAACGTTTTACGAGTAAGATGTATATAAATAACACATTAAAATATCCTAAAACGATTACCAACATACCACACAAACAGATAATCGTCTGAATGTAAAGTTTTTCGGAGCATAAAAAATTATCAAACCCAAGCACTCACAGAACACCAGAGAAGGGCACTAGTACGTCAATGTCTGCATTATCTAAATACACAGTGACAAGAAACCGTGTAATTAATACCCGATACGTGCAAATTAAAATAGTATATTAAATGATATTCACATAATATAAACTTGCATGTACACTCTCTCCTCCACCACCCACACCCAAAACTGCAGCTCTACTGACACAGTATTTGAGTGCAGCATCTAGGACAGCAACGGCTGAATGTACAAATTACTTCTTATATACATACATTTTTTCGTGCAAGAGGACCTTTAGTACGTCTAGCAGATGGAAGTTCCTGAAATGTTAAGTTAAGTGGATGGGCATGATCATTGAAAATGTGAAATGCCGTTCTGGCAAGGGCATTGTCGTAGAGATTGGACAACTGTCGCTGTTGCTGACCAATTAGTTTACTAGCTATGTTAACAACCCGGCCCAGTTTTGTCTTTTGTTTAACAGTAAGATGCCCAAACCAAGTTATTACGTTGAATTATTAGATACTCTCAACAATACTTCTGTACAATAATTCAAGGACATGTGGGCTGACCCCAAAGCTTCTGAGTTTCCCAAGTAAAACGAGACTTTGCTGTGATTTTTTATGTGTGCACCATGTCAGCATGTTAATTGAAAGTGAGTATTTTTTATTAATAGTAATACCCAAGTATTTGAAACTATCCACCCTCTCTACCTCCCTCTGGTCTATCACAGTTGACCTGTCGACCAACTACACATGAGATAAGGGACTCTGCTTAATGATCAACGGCGAAGCACCGGTAGTGAGAGTATATGTAGACACGCCATATTACTCGGACGCGCTGCAAGCGTTTGGTATTGAAAATCCCGTATACGACTTAGTTGTGGGGAATGTTCCAGGAGCACGTGATGCGAACAGTCCGAATTGCAATTGGACACCACCAGTAGAAATGAGTCTTGAATCGAAAGAAGAACGAAGCGAGACAATGATAGTAGAGTCAGAATGAGTGCATACTTCAACCGATGTAAATTGTACTGTTGTAACTAGGACACAAACAGTTGACAAACAAATGAAGCCACTGAAAGGTGTCAAGAGTAGATATATATGAAGGTCGACAGTGAAGCGTTAAAGCGGTTGCAAAGAGATGATCTTACTTTATCGCAGAATCGAACTTGGATCTCAGAGGGGAAAGGTCACAGACCGGGGGCGAAATGTCAGGAGACTTTCTTCATAGAAGAACCAATCTTATATAGGGAGCATGTGTCTTTCGCAAAGAGAGGGTCTGTCAGTACTACTCAGTTAGTATTGCCAATGAAGCTCCGAGGAAGCGTGATGGAAGTCGCACATGATTCGATCTTAGGCGGACATATAGGAAGAAAACGCTTGACAGGGTGACATCAAATTTCTACTGGCCATGTGTAGCTGGAGATGTTCAACAATGCGTGCAGTCTTGCGACATATGTCAAAGGACCATTCCGAAGGGTGGGAATACGAAGGTACCGTTGGGAGATATGCCTATCATAGAGACGCCGTTCGATAAAGTTGCCATAGATATGGTGGGTCCATTGCTTACATAAGCGGTTAAACAACGCTGGGTGTTAACCATGGTAGACTATGCCACCAGGTATTCGAAAGCGATGCCGTTGACATCAATCGAGATGACAGATGTGGCGGAAGCCTTGGTAAACATTTTCTCTAGAGTAGGGATACCCAGGCAGATTATTAGCGAGTGACCGTGGAAGTCAATTCACGTCTGGTCTCATGAAAGAAGTGGCTCATTTGCTTTCAATCAAGCAACTTACTACTACGCCGTACCACGCTATGTGCAACGGGTTAGTAGAGAAGTTCAATGGGACGCTTAAGAACATGGTAAAAAGAATGGCGCACGAGAAACCTACAGACTGGGATATATACATTCCAGCATTGCTGTTTGCGTACAGAGAGGTACCACAGGAAAGTATAAAGTTCTCTCCATTTGAACTCTTGTATGGAAAGAACGTTCGTGGACCTATGTCAATCTTGAGAGAATTGTGGACCGACAAAGTGGATGATGACGAGACAAAGACCACGTACCGTTAGATTATGGAGTTGCGTGAACGTCTAGAAGAAACATGCAGACTGGCGCACGAGGAACTTAGAACGGCCAAAGTAACACAGCGTGATTACTACAACAGGAAGTCTAAACCCAAGGTACTGAAAGTTCGATACAAAGTGCTGATCTTGTTACCAATAAACAATAACAAATTGTTACTTCAGTGGAAGGGTCCGTATGACATAGTAGGTGTGAAAACATTCCTTGCTAACATACTGCGAAGATATATCGCTAGAGGCAAACAAGGGGCCGATCCGAAAGAAACTGACCATAAAGCAATGCAAGCGATGCAGATGATAAGTGAAGACCAGGATAGCCAATTAGGATCGGAGGATGGTACGTTTTGCCCGTTGGAGGAAACGAGACATGGAAAGATGTATCTGTAAATCCAAATCTTACCGAGGTACAGAAAACAGAAGCGCGGCAGTTGATAGAAGAATACAAGGATGTATTTTCAGACCTGCCCGGTTACACTGATTTAATTGAGTGTACCATCGAATGCTGTTGGACATTTCTCGCCACTATGCCGCTGCAACTTCAGCTTCTCCGCTGCTGTCTCGGCTGTGAACTCATGACAAACACGGGGGACAGTGCTATAGAGAAATTACATTTTTTACGTGCGCCGCTGCTGTCAATTTACCTTCTCCAACTTCTCTCCGCTGTCTTCGCTGAAATTATGACATCCGAACACGGGGAGGTGCTTTGGACATTTTGTTGCCACCACGCCGCCTTGATTACTGGGGGGGGGGGGGGCAGAAAACAATATGTCTACCCTCCAATTGTACACACCTTTCATATTCCACAAAAATACACATTGATCGTCCATAAAATTTACATTTCCACCCGCTATTGACGCTCGCCTTAAAAAACCAAATTCACGCTCACATTTAATGGGGGACAGAACCATATGTCTGCCCCCCAGAGAAATTCCAATGCGGCAGCTGCCCCCTGCCCCCCCCCCCCCCGTTCCCGTGTCTATGGTTGTGGGTCAAGGCGTCGTTAAGCCACATGATGAGAAGGTGGGTATAGAGCTAAATGTCACAAAACCGTCGACAAAGAAAGAGCTAAGACCATTCTTAGGAATGGTAGGTTACTATCGCAAGTACATAAACAGATTCGCAGAACTTACTTGTATGGGCGGGAGTTTTTGATCGAGTGCGATCATAAGCCACTTTTGTTGCTAAACAAAGCTACCATCGACAATAGTCGAATAACCAGATGGGCACTGGCCATGCAAGGGTATCGATACACTAGCACATCAGTGAAGGGTACAGCCAATCAGGCAGCCGACTTTATAAGTCGATGCAGCCCTGTCTGAGGTGAGCAGCCGTGCGATACTGAATGTCTGACGCAATATAGACAGTGAGTTACGTAATGTTGATGTTGCAAAGTTAGAGTTGTATCTAAATCTATGTTGATAAATCGGAGATTTTTCTTAACGTGGGATCATTGTGGCGATTCAGATGTTCAAAGCTGTTGTTTAATACAGTGCGGCAGATGTGCGCGCTCTTATGTAATATTATACAGGAGAAAACACGCGTAGCGCGCTGTAACGTAACGTAGTGCGGCGAAATGCCGAACGTTCAGTAACGGTCACACGACGCTGAGCAAGCAACAGAAGTAGAAGCTTGCTAGTCGATGTTCAGGAACATGAGTAGGGTAGCTATCCCCTGCCCGAGCTGCGCTGGAGTCACTGTATATACCGTTCCGATACGCACGCGGAAGGCGACGGACTGGCGCGAGACTAACGCGGGACTAACGTGAGACTAGCGCAGGACAGGCGTGAGGCGTGGGAAGCGGAACGTCGCGACAGCTAGTGGACGGCAGCGGTGCCGAACGTCGACATCTCGCAGTCACGTGCTCGCAGTGGAGTGAGCGAACAGTATATTGAACTGTCTACAGTGACGCTGCGAACTTGTGAACATTATATCCTACTCTTTCGTTACGTTAATTAAACTGTAATCGCTTATGTGGAGTAGTTGCGAAATCATTTCAATTTAATATCATCCCCTAGGTGACACTGTTACACGTAGTTGGGTGAATTTTCGTTTCTGCAATCATGTTGTTTCCCCTGGATGGGTGATTAGCCCAATCAGTGGGGTTTTCTGTCAGGGTTGTCACTCTCTTAGCCCTTACTGTGTCCGTCCCCTTGTCATGAGACTCGGGTACAACAGGATCACCACAAGAATTAGGTACAGTCGGAATTGCTCAGGTGAGGTTGTATATGCCACATTACTGAGCCATTTAGACCCCATGCACTTTCACCGCAGTATTAATATTAACAATGTAACTTATTATATGTTGCAAAACACCCCTGTATGTCTAACATAACGGACATTTGCTATGCCTTGATTGGATTCGGTTTTATTAGGTTTTTACATTTCGGTAATCTTACAAATACCTCGCCGGTTGACACATACCGGGTTGGTCCCACTGACCTAGTTTCCGGTTACCGTCTCCAGGCGTATCTAATCGAATCGATCTCATTACATTATCGATAATTACCATCTCGATACATTTCCCCTACTAAAGCGAAGACATCTACAGAGACTGTGTTAAAACCAAAACACACATGAGTCAAACTGTTCAACATAATTGTCTCTCGCGTGTCGCCGAGTGCTACATTGCGGCGCTAAGCAGCTCAGTGGATCAAGCCGTGTTTATACTCGGCGACTTCAACACGTGCGACATCACTGGCCAGCTGCCAAACCTACACCAGTACGTGTCTTGTCCAACACGCCTCGACATCGTTGTTATGGCGCTATTCCCGAGGCCTACGTCGCCCATAACAGACCCCCCCTTGGACGATCCGACCATAATATCATACACCTGATTCCAAAGTATACCCAGAGAGTGAAAGGTGAAAAACCAAGGTCACAGTGTATTAAAGTATGGGACTGTGATAGCACAGAGGAACATAAACATTGTTTTGAATCGACTGATTGGAAGATATTTTTCGACAGTTGTTATGACAACCCGGATGAACTTGTGGATCATGTAACCTCGTACATTCAGTTTTGTGAGGACTTGGTGATACAATCAAAGACTGTGAAAATGTTTCCCAACAACAAACCATGGGTTAACAAAGAGTTAAAAGGTATTTTGAATGAAAAGAAACAGGCATGCCTAGTTGGCGACACCACTAAAGTGAAATAGCTGAACAAAGTATTCAGAAATAAAGTTAAGTTAGCAAAATTAGAATACAAAGACACAATGGAACGCAAACTGTTGTGTGGCAATGCCTAAACTGCTTGGCAGGGTCTGAATACAATGATGGGTAGGAAACAACCAACGACACCCTTGGCATCAGATAACCCTTCTGTCTTGGCTAATGAAATGAAAACATTTTATACCCGATTTGATACTCAGGATTTCCTTGCAGAATGTGATCAGTTGTGTCTGCCACTTATATCCAGTCTATCCAGTGTTGCAATTGAAGAGGCTGGTGTTGTGAAATGTTTTTCACGTGTCAAAGCCAACAAAGCGCCCGAATCAGATAGTCTGCGAGGTCGTGTGTTGACAGTTTGTGCCGAACAGGTGGGCACTTTTTCACTCGTCTGTTTCAGCTGCTGTTAGATAATCATGTTATGATGTGTTCTTTGAAGATCCCGAACATCACTTCGGACACTAGTGTTACGAAGGGTGCAGCTGGCAAGACGAGCCAGACTCCACCAACAGTGGACTTGTCGGCTACACCAGATCGACAACTTGCTAAACGAACAGATGCACCAACATCTGACTGTGACAATCCTTTTGTAACTACAACGAACACTGACACTCGTGACACTCTGCGTATGACCCGATCAAGACGTGCAGTTGTGATTCCAGTTCGTTACAGGCAGTCATAGATTTGTAATCTGATGAGAGACAATTAAGTTGAACAGTTTGACTTATGTGTGTTTTGGTTTTAACATAGTCTCTATAGATGTCTTCCCCTTAGAAGGGGAAATGTATCGAGATCGTAATTATCGAGATGGTAATTATCGATAATGTAATGAGATCGATTCGATTAGATACGCCTGGAGACGGTAACCGGAAACTAGGTCAGTGGGACCAACCCAGCATGGGTCAACCGGCGAGGTATTTGTAAGATTACCAAAATGTAAAAACCCTAATAAAACCGAATTCAATCAAGGCATAGCAAGTGTCCGTTATGCTAGACATAGAGGGGTGTTTTGCAACATTTAATAAGTTACATTGTTAATATTATTACTGCGGTGAACGTGCATGGGGTCTAAATGGCTCAGTAATGTGGCATATACAACCTCATCTGAGCAATTCCGAATGTACTTAATTCTTGTGGTGATCCTGTTGTACCCGAGTCTAATGACAAGGGGACGGACACAGTAAAGGCTAAGGGAGTGACAACCCTGACAGAAAACCCCACTGATTGGACTAATCACCCATCCAGGGGAAACAACATGATTACAGAAACAAAAACGAAAATTCACCCAACTACATGTAACAGTATCACCTAGGGGATGATATTAAATTGAAATGATATCACAACTACTCCACATAAGCGATTACAGTTTAATTAACGTAACGAAAGAGTAGGATATAATGTTCACACGTTCGCAGCGTCACTGTATACAGTTCCATACACTGTTCGATCACTCCACTGCGAACAAGTGACTGCGAGATGTCGACGTTCGGCACCGCTGCCGTCCACTAGATGTCGCGACGTTCCGCTTCCCACGTCTCACGCCTGTCTTGCGCTAGTTTCACATTAGTCCCGCGTTAGTCTCGCGCCAGTCCGTCGCCTTCCGCGTGCGTATCGGAACGGTATCTACAGTGACTCCAGCGCAGCTCGGGCAGGGCATAGCTACCCCTACTCATGTTCCTGAACATCGACTAGCAAGCTTCTGCTTCTGTTGCTTGCTCAGCGTCGTGTGACCATTACTGCACGTTCGCCGCACTACGTTACGTCACAGTGCGCGCTACGCGTGTTTTTCCTGTATAATACTACATAAGAGTGCGCACATCTGCCGCACTGTATTACACAACAGCGTTGAACACTATGGGCAGAAACCATGGAGAAGGGATTCACCTGTCTGCAGAAGAAGATAGTTAGGTTGACATATATTGTGAAGGGGATGGAGATGGGAATTAGCAAGGAGACAGATGGAATGGAGAGAGAAGACAGGGAGAGAGGTGGAAATACTGCAAGATTGGAGGAGAGTAGCAGTGGCAAGAAGACTGGGGAAAGGAGATTGAGAGGAGGGAAGGTGATTGGACGGGAAGAAATTGGAAAATCGACGACAGAAAACGTGACAAGCGTGAAGATGACAGAGGAGAAAATGACCGTAGAGAAGGAGGTAGGGAAGGTGGGATGGGAGAGGAGAGAAGAAAATTAGATGGGAGGAAAGATGAAGGGACGAAAGGAAGTGAGAGCAAATGTGATAGAAGAGAAGTCGATAAAAGGAACGATGACAGGAGGAAAGGTGACAAGAGAAAAAGCGACAGGAAAGAATGGATCGGAAGAGAATGTTATAGGAGAGAAGACGGCGGGGGAAAAGACAACAACCAGACAGATGCAAACGGGAGAAGGAGCTACTCTGAGGCAGTGATTGAGGGGCAAAACGGAAAGAGAGGGTGTTTATGGGCGACTCCATTATGAGAAAGACGGACAAGACACTAAGCGAGGGGAAGGACGTCGTTGTTTGTCTACCGGGGGCTAGAATAGAACATGTGACTGAAAGGGTGGAGAAGGTATTGGGGCATGACAAGGGAGAGTCTATACAATACACGTAGGAACAAATAATGGAGACAGGGAGGGAACAACTGGGATAGTACAAAAGTATAGACAGTTAGTGAGGAAGCTAAAGAAGACAAGAGTTGAACAGATTATTCTCTCAGGAATTTTGCCAGTAATGGGAGGAAGGGGGGCAACGTATTTAAACTGCAAGAGGATGGCGATCAACGCACTAGTTGAGCAGATGTGTGAAGAAGAGGGGGTGGGATTCACATATTTATGGGGATACTTAGTTGGGAGGGAATATATGTACATGAGAGATGGCCTCCATCTTAGTGGAAAGGGGGCAGCAGTTGTCTCAGATAACCTGCTGCGATCTGTTGACAGCGGGACAGGTTGCATCTATTTAAACTAGATTTGCAGGGGGACTCACAGAGAAGCCTGAAACTGGAGGCATAGATAAAGACAGCATAAATGAATCAGCAAAGAACAGTCTAGAAAACGTTTCTGAAGCTGGATATAAAGAAATCCTCAACAGAGATCTACCGGCAGAAAGACCAGACATACCAAGAGCAGACATATATTAAATATTGACACAAGCTCACATTCAGAGGCCGAAATAAGAAGAGCACTGAAGACGTTAAAGAATGAAAAGGCTCCAGGACAGGACGGCATACCACCAGACGCTCTGAAAGCAGACCCAAAAACGACAACAAATACCATGCACAAACTGTTTCTGAAGATCTGGGAAAAAGAGGAAGTCCCAACACCATGGGAAAATTTATACCTTGTCAAACTACCACAGAAAGGTGACTTAGGAATGTGCAAGAACTGGAGAGGAATTACACTACTCTCACTACCAAGTAAAATATTCACACGCATCAATTAGGACAGACCGAAGGGAGCACTAGATGACAAGCTACGTGAAGAACAAGGTGGATTTAGAAAAGACAAATCATGTACGGACCATATTGCCACCTTGAGAATAATCATAGAACAGTCAATCGAGTGGCAGTCACCTCTTTATATCAACTTAATAGATTTTGAAAAAGCCTTCGACAGTGTGGACAGAGAGGTTATCTGGATGATGATGCAACACCATGGTATTCCTGCAAAGTTCATAACAATAATCAAACATATGTATGAAAACTTCACATGTCAAATTATACATAATGGGAAACTGTCTGAAACATTTGAAGTAAAGACTGGTGTAAGACAGGGGTGCATACTATCACCATTACTATTTATCATGGTGATACACTGGATAATGAAAGAAACTGTTAAATAGCGCCGAAATGACATCCAGTGGACATTCACAAAACAGTTAGATGACCGTGACTTTGTAGACGACATCTGTTTACTATCTCTCTCACACACACAACTAGATGCAAACTAGCCGGCTAACAAAGGAAGCAGAGTAGACAGGTCAGAAAATAAATATACAAAAGACAAACCTCTTGATGGTGAACAACACACACTAAGCAAATATACAGATCATGGGAACATATATAGAAGAGGACAACAAATGTACCTACATCGGCAGTGTTGTGACTATCACTTGGAAGATGTCAACCATCATTCCAGTGCCTAACATGCCAGGTGCTATTCACATGGAAGACTTTCGTCCAGTGGCATTTACGTCTGTCGTTGCCAAGTACATGGAGAGTATTGTTTGCGCTCACCTAACCACGTCGGTGGCCGATCGCACAGACCCGTTGCAGTTCGCCTATAGGGCTAGAAGAGGTGTCGAGGACGCTACTCTAACTGTTGTAGATCTCATAGCTAGTCATTTAGATAGAGCTGGTACTTCTGTCATAGTTCTTTTTATGGATATGTCCGCTGCTTTTAAAACTATTCAGCATCATGTTTTGATTCAGAGACTGCTAGACTTATATGTAAATTCTGATCTCGTTTAGTGGATAAGGCAGTTTCTGTGCGATCGGACACAGCGGGTCAGTCTTAATGCCCGCATGTTTGCCAAACCTGTATTGTCTGATGAGATTGTTGCGAACACTGGAGCCGCTCAAGGGTGCGTTCTCTATCCCGTATTTTTTTCACTGTACACAAATGGTATCAGATGTAATGACCCAGTTCTTACCCTTCTGAAATACGCAGATAACATGGCTCTTGTGGGTTGTCTGAAAGATGAATTTTCCATTTCTCAATACTTTCTTCAGATTTATGTGTTGCTTGTCCTTGGCAGGGGAAGAGAGACAGGAAGGTCAACATTGATAGACCAGAGGGAGGTGGAGAGGGTGGACAGTTTCAAATATTTGGGTATTACTATTGATAAGAAACTCACTTTCAATGAAAATGCTGACATGGTGTACACAAAATCACAGCAACGTCTCGTTTATCTTGGGAAACTCGGAATCACGCCGTTGCAAATCTAAGCTGATAACTTGTGATTCCAGCAAAATTGTGTTTCGTCGATCAGACATGTCAGATGTGATGATGAGATATTTGTGTTAGGATTGAACTTTCTGTCAGCAAGACACTTAATATTCACCTCCGTACCCGCAGGCCCTATCCTTTACAATGACATTACTTTGACAGCAGCCGGGAATCCTGACAGCTTAGTTACAGTGGTCTGACTTCACCGTCTCGTACACTGTCTTTAACTCATAAACGGTGCCGCCATATCACGGCGACATAGTTAATTAGTTGTAAGGGTAACAAACGGTTGCGGCATCTCACGGCGTATATGTAATCGAAGTTAGTGTAGCACAGTGGCGCCGCTGTTTGGGAACGTGATGTACTAATTGAAGCACACGTGGTAGTTACGGGAAACTTATGTGGCCGAATCAAGACATTTTCTGGAAATAATTGATTATCTTTTAATTTGGTATTCTGATGATGCAAAACAAGATAATATGGGTAAATTGTTGAGAGAAACATCACTGTTATGTTGATTATACCAAAGGCAACAGCTCTTAAGTGCTACTTAATAATTTACGTCATAAAACGATCACTTTCTTGCCACGTGGTAGTTTACGTGATAGTTACGTAGCCGAATCACGACAAGTATTGGACGAATTACTGATTTTATCGTTTAATTTGATATTAAAATGGTAAAAAATTAGATAATATGGCTATGTACTGTTGAAAAAAAAACCATTATTGTTCTAAAAAATATGTTGGTTATACCACGTCATGGCCACATGTCTACCACACCAATACCACTTTCACCATACCGCCACCTTTTTGCAACGTCGTGGCCACGGCTATATCACGTCAGTAAAATTTTCACCACACTGCCACCTTTTTGCAACGTAGTAATTATGTTGTGTGCTTGGTGGGTCTAGCTAGTACATCTACATAGTTACCACGTGGCAGCCACGTTGCGTTGACGTTGTGACAAAGTTGCATTTTATGTAGAAACTATGTGGTTTTGTACGGTCGCAATTACGTGGTCACAACACAGTTTTCATGTGTGCAATTTCACGCTACCACAACCTTTACAACACTTTGATGGTGTCACAACGTGGCATTTTCTACGTACAAACGATATGATTTTGTATGGTCGTAATTACGTGGTCATCACGTGGCTATGTCACACGGAGACATCACGCTATTACCACGTTTAGTACACGTTGCATTCAAACAAAAAGTCCTGCTAGTAACGTTGGGGTGATCGCATAAGTTAGCAAAGCCCCCAAAACGTACAGCAGCACTTATTGGTGGGTGGACTGGTGATAATTATGATCGTCCAAATATCACGAGGAAAAACTCGCTACATTGACGCCACCTATCAGATAGTGCAGCTTTAATATAATATTATATATAACTCGGTGGCGCCAATGTAGCCGTTTTTCTCGCGCTACAAAGTCGAACCAATAATTCTATAATATATCTCAATTGAGATATAGCATTCTTGGTCGAACTCCGGACGTTCGTAGACGCTATCCACCCCACGGTTACGTGATCATGTTTCACCCGACCAAATCTTCTTCATTCTTTATACTTTTCGTCTCCATCGGTCGGTTTCCGTTATTGTGACATTACACTGAGGTAGAGAAATCGTAAGATAAATTGCGCATCGTGCCATTCACAATAATGGATTTTGTTCCATTACAGATATCACAACGAAAACTCACAGGCTACAGACGATTTCGCTGTTTTATTCTTTGGAGTCATGTTATAAAAGGGCTTTTATCTACAGGGTCTACATATTTATGTCCAAGGGGCGCAGTAACAATGGAGTCGTCGTTAGGGGGGTAATAGTAGTTGTGCATTCGTTAGATGGCGACACATTACAAATTAAAATCGGAAGTTCTGGAACAAATTACTAAAGCATATTAGTGGTTTTGAAAGCAGAACTATATCCTAAATAACTTATCAAAATATATACCACTAAAATGGGGAGCTCGTACGTTGCCCCTTAAACCTACGTAAAGCAACGGGTGGGCTACATAAGTGCCCTTGGTGCCAATGATGGCTTGAATGCCAGTGCAACGGTAGGCAGTATCGTCTGGCTAGTTTTTTTACCCCTAAGTCTTAGCGGACAACACCGTTGAACATGTTGGACGTCGCGGCGTTCGCTCAAAAACTCAATCCTTGGCAGAGGGATACACATTTCACCACCAAATCATTACCAACTGTGCACTATGATTATTAAATAAACTGCGGCTGCCCTTTTAATGAAGGATACCACTCGAGGAAGTACATACATTGCGAGTAAACATATATATATTTAAATTACTTGTAAAACGAGTCGCACACGTTCGCGCTAACGTGTAAAAATATCAGAATATGAAAACTACGCACAAGGACGATGACGTAGTACGCGGAATCCCCTCCTACGTTTCGGTGCTCAAGGTCTCTATTCAAATCATGTAATCAATATAATAAATTAAGTTCTGTAATTCACAGTTACGCTATGTCATGGCGGCAGGTAAATTGTTACTTATGTTGGTGTTTCTTCTGTATAACTGTTGTGCAACGCTGTCATTATTTTACAAAAGTGTAAACCTTATTTTTCATACAATTTTAATTCAAATTATCAGAAAAATACGGCACTTAGGCCTAAATAGTATTTATGTCGATAACAAAGACGGTTCTACTTCTCAGTACCGTGAATCAGTAACGTGATCACCAGCAACGAAATCGTGACTACTGCACGGTTGACTGGCTCTGCACTCCGACAGGTTGAATGGGCAGGTTCACAGACGGGGTCGTTTGTTTTTGGCGGTGTTTATTTCGGGGTGGTCCGGATCATCCTTGGGGAATGTATAAAATGTTTAAATTCAGATCATTCTTAACAATTCAAACTAGATGTACAAATATAATATATTATAAATATTACATATATATATATATATATGGTATATATATATATATATATATATATATGAGATATATATATATATATATATATATACATATATATATACATAATTATAAAACTGACAAACATTTAAGTATGGTGGTGCTATAACTGCATTTTTTAACTTGCCGTGTCTTGTTGCAGCATATACAAAAAAATCTGTTCACACCTATTAGTCTGTTTGCTAGACATTTTACATTTCATACGCTTCTAAGAAACCAAATTCATTAACAAGATTTAACAAGGTTGCCACCCAGAGAATTAACTCTAGGTGGCAGGTGGACAAGGAAGCCCTTTGGCTTATCGAGTGTCCAACCCTTGTATCTATGTGTATCCCGCCCTTCTGAGGTATGTGTCGATTTTATTTTTAAACATATTCACGCTACTAGCACCCACACAATCAGTAGATAATCTGTTCCATTCATTTACAATCCTTTGTGAAAATGAGAACTTTCTTATATCTAATCTACACTGCTCCTTTGCTAATATAACTTCATGTCCTCTAGTCCTAATAATTCTATCAATATTTTCATAACGATTCATTATTTTAAACACTTCTATCTGATCTCCTCTCGATCTCCTGTCCTCTAGTGTTGTTAAACCACGTTCTTTTAGGCGAATTTCATAACTAAGATCCCTTAGTTTTGGTATCATTTTAGTCGCTCTCCTCTGTACTCTTTCTAGAATATATATGTCCTTCTTGCGATATGGCCTCCACGCTTGTATACAATATTCTAAATGAGGCCTAACTATTGTTTTGTACAGCGGTATTATTAGTTCTGTTTCCTTATACGCTATATTTCGCCTAATTAATCCAAGGATTTCCCTTTGAAGCTGCAATTCCGCACTGCTCTGAAACCTTCATATCAGCACTAATGGTTAACCCTAAGTCCCTTTCTTTTACAGTAGTACTTAGTACAGTACCCCTCATTGTATATTCTACCTCTTCGTTCCCATGTCCTGTGTGGAGACATTTACATTTCCCAAAATTGAACAACGTTTGCCACTTTTCAGACCATTTGATCAACCTGTCAAGATCATCTTGTAAATGCTGTCTATCTCCATCACTTTTAATCCTTCTAAACACTTTTGTATCATCCGCAAATTTCAACACCTTGATTGTTATATCATCATCCAAATCGTTGATATATATTAAGAATAATATAGGTCCTAATACTGATCCCTGTGGTACTCCACTCAATACCGGTTTCCAGTTTGAAGCCTCCCCATCAACTACTACACGTTGTCTTCTGTCAATCAGCCATTTTACTATCCAGTTTATTATACCATTTCCTATGCCATGGGCCTTTAGTTTAAGCAGCAATCTTTGATGTGGTACTTTGTCGAAAGCGTTTTGAAAATCTAAGTAGACGATATCTACTGTTGATCCCTCATCTACCCACTTAGTGATGTCTTCCAAAAAACATAACATATTTGTTAAGCATGACCTCGCTTTTAAAAATCCATGTTGAGATGGGTTTATCAAGTTATGTTTAACAAGAGAATCCACCCTGTGATCTGTAATTAGTCTTTCTAATAATTTGCAAATCACTGATGTTAAACTCACTGGTCTATAGTTCTCTGACTTGTTTCTCGAACCTTTTTTAAATAACAGTATAATGTTTGCCTCTTTCCATTCTAAAGGAACCACTCCCTCTTCTAATGACAAATTGAAAACTGCTGCAAGCGGTACGCTAATTTGTTTTACAATTTCCAATAGTAGTTTGGGCGGAACCCCATCCAATTCAGGTGATTTATTATCCTTCATAGCCCTTATTTTCTGAGCTACCTCTCCGGGATTATTACAATTAACTGTCTTAAATAGTCTGAATCTGCTCCCTTGAACTTAGCCTCTGGTACTGGCAGTGAACTAATATCTTCCCTGGTAACACTGAACTAAAAGACTCATTCAGGTCTTCTGCCATTAAGAATCCCTCTGATATTAGATTTCCAGCACTATCTTCTGTTTGCTTCGAACATACGCATACAAACTCTTGCTGTCATGTTTTATATTACTAGCTAATTTTTGTTCATAGCTACTCTTTGAATTTCTAATTTCAGCTGTAGCTTGGCTAAGTGCTTCTTTATAAATGTTGTAGTCTTCATCATTTTCAATACATCTATATGACTTCCACATCATTTGTTTATACTTAATTTTTCTAATGGCTTCTTTCGATAAGTGTTTCTTAGATCATAGTGATTCAGCCCGCCTGTCATTTTTAAATACTCTGGAATGAAGTTGTGAATAGGAGTGACGTAGTGACTAGAACGTCAGAATAACTGATTGAGCTAAGGTGGCCACCCGGTTGCTGGAGTTGGAAGCGTGGACAGTTGTGTCGACGCCTCGTTATATTATTCCCAGTTCACCGGGCTGTAATTGTACATGTCCTGTTTTGCTAGAGTGCATAACACAAGTTTATGCTTAACTGACTACTGTCATTTTACTTGATATTTTACTTCTCAAACGCTATAGCATATCAATTTCATCAGATCACATCATTCAGTCCGCCTGTTAATCGATTAATCGATATATAGACTATAATATATTCGCAATGAACTTGCGGGGCGCGGAAGGATAGTTAGTAGAGTATAACCAATAAGATTAAGGTTGCAATTTACTTGATGGGGTCGGACGCATGGATGTTGTTGTTGTTGACGCCACTCGGCTAAATTAAAATGAGTAAGTGGCTATAAAAGTGTTGGAATTGTGTTAACGATTTGCTTTTGCGTAGCAATTTTAACGTGACGAATACAGCATCACCTTCTTAAATTATATCGATGGCATAGTGAACGTGAAGGCAAAGAGCTAATAACCATTATATCAATGGTATAGTGAACGTGAAGGCAAAGAGCTGATAACCACTATATCAATGGCATAGTGAACGTGAAGGCAAATAGCTAATAACCATTATATCAATGGCATAGTGGACGTGAAGGCAAAGAGCTAATAACCATTATATCAATGGCATAGTGAACGTGAAGGCAAAGAGCTAATAACCATTATATCAATGGCATAGTGAACGTGAAAGCAAAGAGCTAATAACCATTACATCAACGGCATAGTGAACGTGAAGGCAAATAGCTAATAACCATTATATCAATGGCATAGTGAACGTGAAGGCAAAGAGCTAATAACCATTGTATCAATGGCATAGTGAACGTGAACGCAAAGAGCTAATAACCATTATACCCAGAATAACATAAGTATACAAGCTAACTTAAAAATCAACGTTTAGTATCAGTGTGATTAAGGTTTTTTGACGTATGAAAAGGCGCATTAAAATTAGCTAGTTATAACCAAATTTGATAGGATTAGCGACCGTGAGTTCAAACCTGTTGTTAATTTCAGTTACAGGGAATTTCATACTCAAAGGTGTACTATAGAGCAACATATTAAATAACTTTTTATGGCGACTAATTTTATTGATGCTGTTTCATTCTTACAAGGCCAGGAATATTCGATTCCGGATACAGCACGCAATCAGTTATTCGACAACATCAACACGTAATTATTTATTATTTATGCCGAATTTAGATACAATGCAATTGCTAGTAAACTTATAATCCACTCACATAAATGTTCGATTTGCGTTGAATGCACCTGACATGTAACACATATAGGTGGAGGAAACGTGCGACTTTTCAGTTGCAATGATTTGTGACTAACGCTTAAGAAAGTGTACATGTATGCATGGTTTTGTCTTCCCTGTTGCGTTTTTCTTTTGTTTTGTGTTAACAAATTTACAGTTTCTTTCTTAATAACTGGGTATTTTGTAATTTCATCCAAAGCTATTTTGAAACTCAGCCTGCAAAATCGTGGACTTTTTAGGCGGTATGTGAAGTGGAAAATGAAAATAATTTCTTTTAAAATACTTTAATCCGAAACTATTAACAACTACTAAGTTTCCACATTAAAAATACAAATTTGTATATTATGTACAAGCTGAAGTCATACAACGTTCATATTATAATAATGTTGTTAATTGCCAGCATAAGATCGAGCAGACTTTGTAAGATGCACATGGCTGACGTGCAACAAAGCAGTGTCCTTCACATCGTGACCCGTGACATTTGCGATTAAATATTTCTTTAATGGTGTTTGGTCACGGCAGTCGCCTTATATTCCGCCGGATGATGCTCCGATGTTTCCACGTTACTTCATTAGAAACACGGCAGAAAACGCCGCCAGGAGAAACATCAGGGAGCGACCAACGACGGAAGTGCTTGAAGCCCCAGAAGCGCACTGCGCTGTAGTGACTGACTCGTACTGTTCTTCCGCTGTCAGATGCGACGTTGTCAGGTTCATCCACCAGATGTCCTTTGTTGTGGCCACAGTCGCACTACAAACAAACCGGAAGTCGATACAGTGTGATTGCCAAGATTTACAAGATTTCCACCTAAAGCTGGTCGTAAATAAGTTCAACGATCATACGCACGCACGCACACACGCGCACACGCACACACGCACACACGCACACACGCACACACGCACACACGCACACACGCACACACGCACACACGCACACACGCACACACGCACACACGCACACACGCACACACGCACACACGCACACACGCACACACGCACACATCTGACGTGCACTCTTCTGGTCAAAAGTCACTTTACGATAACCATAGCAACGGAAGTGAGGAAAGACAAAAACAGTAATAAGTAAAATTTCGCCTGGGAATCAGTTTTGAGCCAATCTACACCCGCCTCTAAATGCTTCGCTATAAACAAACATATTATAGCTACATCGTGGATGATGTGACATGTTCAAACAAACATTTTGTGGATACTCCTATAACATTATTTTGTGGAGGCCCTGGGCAGTTACCCTGTCTGCACCGCCCTACACCCGACACAGGTCATGAGTAATCAAGGAAGGACTGACGTCTAACCGGAATCTCTTAGCATATATACAAAATGTTTAGTGTAATAAAAATCACATATTAAACTCATTGATCTATTTTAATTGTAAAAGTGTTGTTGTGGCTCAATGGACCCCACACGATGGCATAGGGGTTTTACGGTTGGGGTCCCTTGAGCCAGTTCACAGGTTTCCACTCATTTTCATATATTTGAAAATTGACATATCCCACCCAGCCTCTCAGTTTTCACGACTCTCTTACAGGACATATATATTTACATGATAGAGCAATTTTAATGTTAACATGTGTATTATTTTTGATTTACTGCTGAAAACCTGAATCATGGCTCACAGATCCCACCCTTCTTCCACTACAGTGGAGAATGCCACGTGGATAAGACTGACGGATTTCGAGATTTGATTCCCGAAGAAACTCACATGAAGAAGACGTCACCAGCAGGTTTTGCCGGCGGGTTCCACAGAAAGCAGGCGTCGTAATCCTTGGGCCTGTTGTTGGCGTGAGTGATTGAATCGGCTTCTTCACTGCACGTCATCAAACGAGTGTTGTCTGGCAAAACATCAGACCATGTTCCCACCGGGATGATATCACTGTTGTCACGTTTCCTCGCCATGACCAGTGTTCCACGCCACGTTGTCGTCTGGTGGATGCACACTGCGGAACACACGTAACATGCTAACTCGTTATGAAGATACTGATATAGATATTGTCTTCGAACTTAAAGAAGGCAGCAGAACCGGAGGGCACAAAGCAGCATTATTTAAGGAACAGTGTGTGTACGATATGAATAATTGTTCTATTAATAATTCAAATAAAATTAGTTACTATATATGTAATGCATGTGTTAATGCTAGCAATATGAGTTTGTCTATAAATAAAATTTACAAATATTATTATCTGAGGGTCGGTAGTTGGAATATTCTATGCCTATCAATACGTCAAATGTTTCCTAATTTCCATGCCATCTGGAGCTCGTAGCGTTGGAGAGCAATACTCCTCCAATTTGTACTACCTGGAACAGATTAGTTAAAGCGGTGGATCGTGTCTTCTGTGCTTTAGACTTGTCCTCTGGCTGCATTACACCATAGCTTTACATGGGTGTGTCGCGAAGAAGAACATATTTTTCACGTCCAATATCGTAACGGTTTTCATACTTGTTTCATGCAACGGATTTAGTCATTCGCTTAATAATAATTACATGTAAAGACGACGGTGTCGTTTAATTGTGCTCCTCTTTATTGCGCATATTAGAAGACAATACAAAGCTCCCACCGATTGCTACTCTAAACAACGCCAGAGAAATGTAGGAGAGAGTAAATTGAGATAGGTAAACATTAAGAAAACTACTTTTGATGTGAACTGAATATAATTGAACAGGCATAATAACATTTAAATGACGTGCTCTATAACAATAAACATTTGTTGTTCCGGTGCATTTTAAATAATTTCTCTAACTTGATTAAGCCTGACGTGATACAAACAACGCCCGAAGAGTGCAATTGAGGTCTTTAATTTGCCTGATATCTTGTACTTGTTTCGTCGATTTACCACGATATGTCCTCATATACATGAGATTAACCACGGCTGGGCTTAGTTGTCAAACACTGTATGTTCTGATCACGTCTCAAACGTCAATCAAACATTAAGCTCGGATCACGAACGTCTGCCAAACGCTGTATGTTCTGACCACGACGCAAACATCTATCAAACATTAAGCTCGGATCACGAACGTCTGCCAAACGCTGTATGTTCTGACCACGACGCAAACATCTATCAAACATTAAGCTCGGATCACGAACGTCTGCCATACGCTGTATGTTCTGACCACGACGCAAACATCTATCAAACATTCAGCTCGGATCACGAACGTCTGCCAAACGCTGTATGTTCTGACCACGTCGCAAACATCTATCAAACATTCAGCTCGGATCACGAACGTCTGCCAGACGTTGTATGTTCTGACCACGAAGCGAACGTATATTAAATAATGTATGTTCTGATCACGAAGCGAACGTCCTATCTTGATGCCCCTAGGTCAGCAGACGGCCAACCTACTTAGGTCTTTCAGGGGTTAGGACACAGTTGGATTTCCTGAAAAAAAATGTATTTTTGAGAGAAAGTATTTTTTTTAAACGAAATTCGCCTGCTCTGACATATGTCAGATTTCTCGGTGTGATTGTAGAAGCTGTTGACAATAAAATGGTGCATTTTTAGATGATTTTTCTAAGCGGAAGGGTATTTGGCAGCAATTTGGTTTACCCTTTAGCCGGACTGCTGCCTGCATCCATTCGTAACTAATTGACGGTGTCACACATAGACGCATTTTACGAGAGCTAGACATATTAGATTTTGACTAAACTCGACCAGCAAGTCAATTAGATAATAGTAACAGCAGGTGAGAAGTTTAAGAAATTGTGTAGGTCAGGTTTTCTTATAATCACGCAAAATGTTAACATGGTCGCCAATGGGAAAACTAACAGTGTGCTTAGGCCTTCAGAATTATATATGTGTGTGTCATGTTACATTTTCTCAAATAATAATGTACGTAACATATTTTCTTATTTGTATTACATATTTTCCATGTAATGTTATTGGTAGGACAATGCCACCCACAATTTCTTTAAACCAATATGAGGAAAACACATTTTCGGTATTTTCACAACTAAAGAGATTGGGTCGAGCGGTAAAGATTTCTATTTTCAACGATCAGTTGTACTCTTCAATGATATAGGATTCGTGTGTTGCATACTGGTCTCACGCGATAGGGGTCACGCTGACCGTACGATAATTGTTGGGGTACGTGAAGCAGAACGTCGTTAGTCGGCTAGTAGCCGCTACGCATACCTTTGTTAACGATGAGTGACTTGTTGTTAATGCCCATGGCGAGTATTATACTCCAAACACATATCCACGACATACAACTAAATTTGGTTGTTAGAAATATACCGGCACAGTTGCCGTTAGGGTTCATTCACGAACTACCTAGTGGCAAAATAACACGACGAATGTTATATTATGATGATGATATAGACGGTAATAATACTAATAATAATGATAATAAAGAAACTAAATCGTGACAGTCTTGACTGAGAAACGGCAAGGGTTACGTTGCCCTTAGTAGCTATGTTATGTATTTAGCACATGGGATAGATTTGTTTAGATATTCATATTCCATGGGTGAATGCCCGGGTCAGGTTTTTAGCCCTATTTACGGATGAGTTGAGTTAAGGGCCTAGTACACATGTTGACGACGACGGTAACGTCTTTATTTATTTATTTCATTATACAATTTTCTGTAAAGTCTAATGATTCAGGAAAATCCATAATAGTAGGCAGCCCTGCACCTGTGAACTGCTCTTAGATTGAGACCACGCTCGTCTGACCTGGTCTAGATCCCAATCCACACCGATTGATTAGTTTTAGCCCACAACATAAATCTTTCATTCGCTGTTTCTCAGTGTTTCAATATTTGAGACGAATGTGATCGTTAACAATTTCAGATGTTGACTTTATAATAGCATATAATCTTGTTTAATCGAAATAGAAAACACATCATTAGGCCTAGGGTGAACATAGCACGCGACTTTATTTCGGCCAGGTCAATATAATGGCAGACATACACTGATACAGCCTTTTACGGGTAATGACTGACTAATACACACATATTGGTCTTTATGACATTAAATAGTGTAAACACTTACGTTTCACCATGCATCCAGCCGAGTACTTAGTCGGCGCGTCAGGCAGACTAATGGAATAGGGACTCGGTTTCGTCTGGTAGGCCCCGTGGGCAACGTGCATGTGGGTGCAAGCAGGGTGGGCCGCCCCGTTTCCATACCCCTGCACCCCTCTTCCCAGCGCTATCCCTAGCGTTATCACAACACACGCAAACAATGTCGCAGAAGCCATCGTCTGAACTGCTCTGAGATTCCTACCTCAATCACCCGTCTATTTATGATTGAGTGAGGGTGCACTGCGCTGGTCGTTATATAAAGCACTAACGTTGGTCCGGCGTTGGTGGTGATTCGGTCGAGATAACCGTCTTTCTATTTCCGCTGCACAGTAGTCACGACGCCGCTTAGAGCATTGATCGACGTCGATTGGCCAACATGCAGGCATTGTTGGCCACTGCCTGCATGTATTCATGTATTCCTATAGCAACAAGCGGACAGGTTTGTATATACATTTAATTAGTAAACACAATTTGGGCAAAGGATCAATAATTTGAGCACCTTGTTCGACTGCACGATCTTGTCATTTGAGCAAATGACTTTGACATTTGTATATGGCACTAATAACCGTAGCGTAATGAAATAAACCGCCGAATATGTGCCTATAATGTCATTGATATATATATGTATATATATATATATATATATCGCCGAAGACGGGCGATCACCCAAGACTGTACAAAGTCAGGGATTTTAGGCATTAATCTGTATATATATATATGCATATATATATATATATATATATATATATATATATATATATATGTATATATATATATATATATACATACATACAGATTAATGCCTAAATTTATATATATATATATATATATATATATACAGATTAATGCCTAAATTTATATATATATATATATATACATATATATATATATATATATATATATATACAGATTAATGCCTAAAATTCCTTACTTTGTACAGTCTTGGGTGATCGCCCGTCTTCAGCGACCACAATTCTAGTCACCGATTGTTTCTAACAACAATGTACCTGCAATGTGCGACTACCTGCGTAACTCGACCAACGACCACTTAAACGGAGGAGGGGAGGGGGTGGTTTGGAACAAATTTTGTCACCACGCCGCGTATTACTGGGGCGATACATTACCAATGCCCGGACTAGAATGTGTTTTGCCTGACTTTGGATTTTGCGTTAATCTATTTCTCCATTTTCTTTTGTTTTACCAATATTCCTAACATATTTTGGTGAGTAACGAATATGTGTAGTATGCGTAATAAATAAAACTATTATGTTTGTACAGATCAGCTCAGTTCAACACAAACGAACACGAAGGAGGTACTCCGATTACAATTAACGAAGTGTTCGTTTTTCAATTATATGAATCAAATACACAATATGCATTTTATTTACCAATCAATCTAAGTATATGTGTGTATATATGTATGTGTGTATATATGTATGCATGCATACATATATACATACATACACACATACATACACACACGGACGCACGCACACACACACATAATCACATATTCACACATATGCATGTATGTGTGAATATGTGTACGCACACATGCACGTTCGATGACAAATAAATCATCGGTGTCATTATCGGCAATATCACACTCTAATCAAAAGTTAAGCTAAGTACAACCGTTACATACATTCGTTACTACGTAAGTATGTGGTTTAGTTTTGGTGTTGAGCACGATAGTATTGATACCACGTCAATTATGCATCCATTGTGCAGTGTCACTTAATCCCCAAGCAGAGTATGGCAGGACATGTACCTCCTCAGCGATCACGACAATTCCATTGTTTGGCTGCACTCGCATAATTACTCAGTCTGAATAAAGCTAATCAGTGAGTCGTGAGTCATCAATATCGATGACCCGTGCTTCAACAGCGGAGTCGCTGTGCTGGCCGCCGCGCGTCTGTCGTAACTAGAGTCTGTACTCGTGCCGTTGCCGCAACTCATGCGAGACGAGCAGGGTCAAAAAACGGGTCGGATCTCCCGAATCGTGATTGGTGGACGTAAGCGGGTTGGAGTGGAGTTTCGTGGCTGGTAAATAGGTCGGAGCTGTGAATCGATAAGTACGGGGGAGTCGTGTTTCATGGTTGAGTTCAGTAAACAGGCCGGAGCTAGTGGTGGGATTGGGATAGCACGCATGCATCTGGTAACTGCCATACAGCATAAAGCACTTCGTGACTGAGGGATCAATAGCTTAGTAGGAGCATTCATGACAGCATTCCTTGTTTATTGATGAGGTATAAGTAGAATTTAGAGTCAAGATCACCTGAAGCGTATTGTTTTTGGAAAAAACATAGATTATTGAGAATAGTCGTACCATGTCTCACAAGAGGATTAGGCAGCATTACATTACATTCGTTTTTTACGATTATAATATATATATATATATATATCGTATATGCAATGTATTACCTGTATGAATAATACAAATTCGAAGTTGTGTCGAAAAAGTGTGTTGATGCTTATTTTGAATATTATTTTTTATTTTTTAGACACATATATAATTATATATATTGTATACTACATATAATAAATGATATGTAATAAATTGTGTTTTTCTATTAAAAAAAACAACGAAATTTGATGTTTTCACCTCGCGAATGTATTTTAAAATTTCTAAAAGATCGACCAAGCGTACTTTGCCGTCCGAACCGTGGTGATGATTATGTTTTTTCTATGTATATTTTAGTGTATATAGAGGTATATATTTAATATTTTATTATTATTATTTTATATGATATATAATATAATATTAATATATATATATATATATATATATATATATATACACACATACATACATACATATATATACAATTATAATTTTATATATTATATAAATAATAATAAAATTATATATATATATGTAATTAATATTGCCACATTTCATCTATGCAATAAAGGCGTATGCATATAAATGTGACACAAGAATCAGAATCAAAAGAAAACAATACGTCTGATATGTTTGGGTATTTGTTTATATATATATATATTTTTTATATATTTATTATATATATATATATTATATATTTTTATATAATGGTATATATAATATTATATATATATATATATATATATACTGTTTACATCTGGCACCAAGAAAAACGTTGACTTATGTTTTGAAATGATTTCTCTCCCAGGTTATAATTATTTCTTCATGCAGTTCATTCCGTAGACCGTAGAAAGGTGGTGATTGGCAGAAATGACAAAATGTGGCCAAAATAAATAAAGTTAATTGTTAATTTAATTTAACTGAGAAAGAGTGAATTAGAAGAGTGGTTAGTTTAATTTGTTTGACCTAGACAATATACATGTACATGTTTGGTTATTCTAATTTAAATGTTAATATGACCTTTGTTTGACATTGTTTGGGTGGACTTTGATCACTAGTTGTGTCTATTGTGTACATTGATACATAAAGTTCTAAAACAAAAAACTAACAACAGGCCAGTGACAATCGCCACTGGAACGCTTGAAATAATGCCCAGTAAAAAGGATACTGTGCATAAAATAATGCCCAATAAAATAAAGTTAATTGAAAGTTAACTGAAATTTTAAAATGAAATTCATTAACCTCTTCCAGAAGAAAATTTTTTTAATTGTGTGTTTTCAATGATAATTAATTAAATTAAGTTAACTGAGTTATTGAAATAAAAAAATTAAGAAGTAACAATTGAAATTAACCCATATCTGCAACATAGTATATCTGGTGGTATAAGATGAGTGCACGATGTTGTCTTCTTTGGTCAAGTGGCTGGGTGGCATTCCTGCCTTGATATCAGATACATACGGACGACACATGTATACCATTATTCTTACTGTGTTCATTCATCTGTAGATCTCAAATCCATCAATTTCACAATATTCTCACCGGCCGGCTGACTGATCAGGCTGCTTAGACACGACTCGCTTCAAAACAACATAGACATCTTCCTGCTTAGTTATTGTATTAATATAAAAAATACCCTGGCGATGTTCTCTCTGTTGGCACACCTGTGGCGTAGTTGGAGTTCTCATTTTAAATAAAAAAGTGAGAATAAGAACACTGTTGAATACCCAGAATACATAAACTACCCATTTTGGTTCTGTTCGAAGTTTTGGCGAATCAGTTGAACGTTATCGAGTTATACGAATGGATAGGTTTAGCGATTGATTGGCTGCCTGGCGGGCTGTTACCTCTGGATATAATTAAGTCAATAGTTCTGACCAGGATACTGACGTCATTCACAGCATAATCGGTGCACTGGATGACAGTCGTGTTATTCGCACTGAACACGTATCCTTATTTACAGTGATATAAACAGACGCACGCTCGCTCGCACGCACGCACGCACGCACGCACATACAAAACTCCAGAAAAATATACCATCTCGTCACTGACATAGTCATTATTAATGGGTCTTCTCATGTCTGAAGATGTTATAACCACGACAAAAGACTTACGTTTATGTTCTTATGGAATGTGGGTGAAGAGGTATAGAGGACCTCGATACAATACGTAAGGATGGGTAATCTCCTCTCATTTAAAATGCTGTTGTAACACTCCGGGTCACCTTTTCCCTCAGTCTCCTTCTGTTATGCATAATGATAATAATAGTAATAATAATAATAATAATAATAATAAGATAACTTCTATTGCGCCTAAATCCTTGGAAACCAAGCTCAGATGCGCATCAAAACAAAAGGGTTGGTCAATCTCAAAATCCATAAGTAGTTTTCCAGTTGTCAACAGATGGGTCAAGGCGCTAGGGAGCTATGGTGGATAAGCAAGGTTGTAAAGATACGTTTTTAAATGACGAACGAATTTTGTAATATTTTCAACTGATCTAACACTAAGAGGAAGCATATTCCAAAGAGTTGGTGCAGCAACAGAAAAAGCCCTAGTTCCAATGTTAGTATTGACTCTAGGAACAAAAAGTATGTCAGAACTAGATGATCGAAGCTAATCATCAACGGAATACTTTTTCGTTGGTTTGAAGATGTGTACTTGAACAAATGCTGTTGTGTGCAAACGTGTGTTGGTGGCATTTAATTTGTATGGCGATGCCGGCTTCCTTAAAGTTAGTAGAGATATGTTAGTTATACTTCCTTGTAAATGTTTTGACTTTGTAACATGTCATTGTAAGGATAATTGTGTCATGTCAATATATAGGGGGATATTTTGTAATAGCTTAGGTGCTCTCACTATTAATAATGTGAATTATAGTCAAGCACGACGGGTAATTTGTTTGTTAAGCAATCGCTTTTACAAGAGTAAGGTAGTAGTAATAGTAGTAGTAGTAGTAGTAGTGTTTTATTAGAGTCTCACTCCACGTATACATGCATTAAAATACAAGACAAATAAATACATTACATTCAACGTTAGCACTGTATACAAAGACCACTCAAAAATATTTATGAGAGACTTGTAAAAACAGAAATGTACGAAAAAAACCGGTAATAATTTAATTAATATGTGCTATTATTTGTTGTATTGTTTAATCTTGCGTGCAGTAGTTTTTGGAGGATGCTGGCAGTTTTACTTATTATATTGTCATTACTCAATAAATATACAAATTTATCTTGATCATTCATACGCGAAAAAGCTGGGTCATTAATTGTTGCATAGCCTATTAGTTCTTGTCGTTCGTTAACATATGAAGGGCATTTCATTAAAACGTGCAATTATAACACATCCTAGCTTCAGTTGGGGGTAATTTCGTTCAAAAAGTCTAGTTTCAATTCTGATTGGTGCCACGCCACATCGACATTTTGCAAGTGCTGATCGATTACTTCTTGTCATAATTTGTTGAACTGTTTATAAGTTCTTAGTTCATTTCTCCTACCATTTCTGCCCTCTTCCCTATTTATAATATGAACCCATTGCTGTTCCTGTAATACAGACAGGCAAACATATGTGTGTTCTATTATAGCCTTAACATTAACATGTGTCTTATATTGGTAAGATTATGCATAATTAAGTCATTACAACGATGGTATACTTCGTAGCCCCAATCTCGTTTCCCACTTTCGGCCATTTCCATCAACCATAGAAACACACGTTTTGTCACTCTAGATACACCCATATTGATCAAACGACACCAGAGCTTAGTGACAGATAGCCATTGTTGGTGAGTCGGGGTTTTCCACCCCATTTCACCCTGTAATACTGCCGATGGGGTATATTTACCCACACCTAGGAAAAATCGACAGGCCCTATTATGTATGCTAATTATGACAGAATACTCCTTTATACCCCACACAGCAGAACCATAGTTAATAATGCTGAGCACCAAACCATCGTATAGTTTTGTAACACAGTTAAAAGGCATTCCTCCATTACACTTTGTCTTAGCCATTAACAAACCCAGAGCTCTGTTCGCCGTAGTAGCTACTGTTTTTACCATCTCCTTATAGTCAAGGTATTCAGTTAAAATAAAACCTAAATATTTATACTTATTTGCGATGCATATGCTTTGATCACCTATTAGAAAATCGTAAATAGTCTCAGATATCGATGGATTACGAAAATGTACAATTTGAGTTTTGTCTTTGTTAATAGACATGCCCCAGTCATTGCACCATTTCCAGATAACATTTAGCAATGTCTGCACTTCTTCAGCTGATTCGGCCAGCACCACAATGTCATCTGCGTATGCTAACATTGTAACAATTTCGTGTCCGATCTTAACACTTTTGTATGTGAGTTGGGAAACAGTATTATTATTATTAAGATATGTAAACATGGTTGACTTGGCGAAATATGACGGAAGTCTCAGTAATAATTAGAATAGTGACGTGAAATTGTGGATATGTCAAATTTAGTTAACACATACTATTGTATGCAATTAAAACTTAAAATTTCTTGACCAGTAGTACGAGTGTACCGAATGAAATAAAAAGTGCAAAATTTGCACATCAAATGTAAGTTGTAGCAACATAATTATTTTCACGCATGCACGGAGGTAAAGTTTTAGTTTACGTGTACTGACTGTGACGACACACCTGTACAACGCTTTTCTGCAGACGACTCCTCTTTAAAACGATGGCACTGCTGTTTCAAGGTATTATGTGTCGTGGTATTCGTCATAAATACACATTTCTTCATCATGATCTGACATAAATGTACAATTGTTTTACGTCAACAAAACACAACCACATTCATCACTTTTCATTCTGCCGTTCATTAGCAGAAGCATCCGTGGTGTTTATCGGAAACATAATAAGATACGTTCCTTTGTGTTAACAATTGAAACGCAAAACAATACTATATTTCATAGCGAAACAAATTTATTTTATTCACCTTGATATTACCAATTTCATCTCATCTAAGCTATTAAGTTCGTAATTCATAAGGTGACGTCTGCTTATCATCTTGGGGTTTCAGTTTCTACCCTTTCCGCCCCTTCCCTTGCTGCTTCGTCCGCTGCTTCCGCTGCTTCCGCTGCTTCCGCTGCTTCCGCTGCTTCCGCTGCTCTTTCCGCGACGTCCGCTGCTTCCGCTGCTCTGTCCGCGACGTCCGCTGCTATCGCTGCTCTGTCCGCTACGTCCGTTGTTCTGTCCGCTTCGTCTGCTGTTCTGTCCGCCCCTTCCGGTGTTCGGCGTTACGGCGGCAGGGGTCTCGGGTTCCGTGTCGTTGTCGCTGACGGCCGGGGCAGTGCCGTACTCCGACTCGGCTGACAGCACCGGGGTGGTCAGGTTCATCCACCAGATGTCCTTGGTAGTAGCTACGGTCGCACTGCAATTATACATGTGAACATTACTTAATGATAATTATATTAACACTTCAAAGTAAACACATACAGTTATGAATTAAGTCAACCGTGGTAGAAGAAACTCGGAAAATGGTTACGTCCAATACGCTGGACGGATAAATAAAGGTTTAATGAAGAATGTAACTGAACTAAACTGAACTGAGAGAAGCAATAGAGATCGAGATATCTGGATGGAGGAAAATAATCACGTGAGAAATCGACTGAGACTTGACAGAATATGATATCGGTTGAGAAGATTATCTTTTTTTAAACAGTGATCATTTGAGATGATTTTATATACGGTTATTCAGCCGCAACTCAAAACATCGAAACAGTTACAGGTAAAATATATGTCCATCCATAAACGAGGGAACATAAGCGACATTAAGAACGCTAGCAAGAATGACAAACTCCTAACGTTGGTTCAAACGCGGTGTGAATTGAAAGTGAAGCTACTTAGGAGATCTTTCTACACGACAACACAATATTCTGGGGACATTCATTTTCTTAAAAGCTTATTCACAATTAGCGCACACATTCACATATGTTTGGAAATTTTGGAGGAATACAGACTTATCCCCCCTTTTAATACTACTATAATTTGCCTCAAACATACACACCGTTATAAAGTATGTACTTTCGTATATTCGAGGCACAATATAAATTATAATGATACATTTATACTGGTCAACGGATTTTTTTGAAGTAGGTATGGTTAATAGCCTGGTAGATGGCGACACTTCACCGGAACAGGAACTATATAGGTATGTTAACCAATGGAAACATAGTTCAGTTCTTACGGATTAACACACAGTGTCAAGTAAATAAATACGGTTGTCAGTCATAAAAATGTAGCGAGTCTGCAACTTCAAGAATGTGTAGTACATTCTGGCTTGGTAAGAGAGTCTAACTCACATGAAGAAGATGTCTCCCTTAGGCTCGGTCGGTGGGTTCCACAGGAAGCACGAATTGTCGTACTTCCGGCCGCCGTTGGCGTGGGTCACAGAATCGTCGGCGTTGGAACAGGTCATGAGGCGCGTGCTTCGCGGCAGCTCGCTCGACCACGAGCCGACAGGAATGACGTCATCGATGGGTCTCGCCTGGATGAGAGTACCGCGCCAAACCTCGCTCGCCCTGATGCACACTGTCGGAAGACAGTATACCTCATCAGTTACAATTTGCATTGCCGAAAATGTAAATACATGAATAAAATATTATTTGTATACTATTTAAATGAGCGTTCGAGTTTGAGTCATATTTAGGAGTGTTATTACCAGCTAAAATACTAATTAGTTTTATTGAGCTTAGAATTGGTAATACAACACTCACTACCTGTTGATAAAGGCAGGCAGATGGTTCAACGCCAAATAAACGCAAGGTATGCTTTGAGATTTTGGGCGAATTTCATGTATTGGTTAAATAAGTATCTGCAAAATCAAAGATATAGATATTTCATGTATCACATTAATACTGTGCCATTATTTTATCGTATAACAGTTCAAGTAAGTTAATTAGTAAAATGATTAATATTATAATTGGTAAGTATTATATGACTAGCATTGCTTGTTTGTCTTACATAAATACGTCAAGTATTCCGAACACACACACACACACGTACTCGCACTGGCACTCGCACACGCACTCGCACACGCACTCGCACATTTACCAATACCTGATGTAACAACTTGCACTACCACTTCGTAACGACGGTTAGCTACTTACACTTGATCTGGTGTCCGACGGAGTAGGTGGTCTGAGCATTGGGTAGACTAATGGAGTAGGGACTCGGTCCGGCCTGGGGGATACCGTGGGCCACCTTCATGGGGACGCAGGCCGTGGGAGCAGCCCCGTTCCCGTAGCCATGCACTCCGGCCGCCAACCCTAAGATCAACACGTAGGTGAATGCGACGATCATCTTCACTTTCAAGTCGAAATCTCTGCGAATAACTGTTACGATGTATGAATATATGATAAACACAAAGATGCCGAGGTTTATATAGGCATCGTCAACGTCGACGCAACGTCATGTAAACTTGATTCACGATGTGGAACTATTTTTGTTAACATCACGTCACGCACGATTTGACGTAGATATGTATATTCATTGTATATGGTGCCGTCGGTCGTGCTATACAAAGCAACCGGAACAAATGAGTCAACTAGCTGAACATGTGGGGGTGCCCTGTGGGTCAACAAACTGAACGTGTGGGGTCCCTGTGGGTTAACACGCTGAGCCTGCGTGTTGTGTTTATGAGGATTCTCCATCACGAATCTGCGCAAAATACTTATACGTGTAAGGGCTCACGTTTACATTATTTGCATTATATATGTATACAATTTGAATAAATGTGTTCATTTAAATTATATCATTCTTTGAAAAAACGTCTGTGAAACGATTTTAGTAGAAGTAGAAAAATTGTGAACAACATCATTCAACTTATGTACATGTATGTATTCGCATCATATTGCATTTAGTAATTATTACAGTATTATTAACGACTCGTCAAAACGTCAAACTTTCATTCGTTTCTTTGTTGTAGAAGCATCTTGTACAGCTCACTGCTACGGTATTGCGTGACACAGATCTCGGTTCTATGGCACTTCACCGTTATAGACTGTCTAAGGGATCATCTCAGAACGTCAATGTCGGATATCAGACAAAATTACTTTCGTTTGAGGAGGGGGGTCACAGGCTGTTTCGTCTGGCGTCGGGCATCGATATTTACGCTTCGGGGCCAATATGCCTTAATGTTAATGTATTGATATCATCATATCAATATTTACAGACTTTCGTCTGAGGGAAAGAGGTGGAGGGCTTATTTCGGGCATCGACGTTCTGAGATGATCCCTAACTTCCCGTGAAATCGATGTGAATCGCTCGCTACTGTCATGTTGGTACCTGTTTTGTGGCTCCTAAGGTCACACAACAGTTGGCGCAAGACTTTTATGGGGCGTCTAATCGATCATTAGAAACACAACCTAATGACTTAACGTTCTGTTTTCGATTACAACTCGTCTCGTTGGATAAAGTTTTTCAAATCGAGTTACGTTCACAGACAGCGACCAAATCGTATGCTTAGTCCTCCCGTTCCTAATGAAGGCTGTTAGATGTATTTATATCTGATTCGCATCCAATAATGTGTGTGTGTGTGTGTGTGTGTGTGTGTGTGTGTGTGTGTGTGTGTGTGTGTGTGTGTGTGTGTGTGTGTGTGTGTGTGTGTGTGTATACGTGCGTGGATTCCCGTGAGAGTGTTAGTATATATTAGCATATATATATATCATATTCAAATTAAATAAATAAATTATACACACATTCACACAAGTACATTCACGCATAAACGCACGCACATACATACTACTTATGAGGAATAAAAAAAAAAGATTATTATAATTGAAGATTATCATACAACATTAAATCTAAGCCGTTTACCATAGTGAAACTTATATACCAAAGTCGATGTAATAACAACTTTTGTTTCAAATGAATTGGTATATATTTACCAAGCGCATGTATAAGTACATAAATTTAAAAGACAAAAGAAACCATGTTTGAATGTTATGTTGCGCTGCATCTGTTTCGTGGGCCCTACTGTATTTCGGAGTCTTTTTGCTTTTCTTTTTACGTTTCAGAATCTTTTTACTTACTCCGCGTGTTTTTTTGGATACATTAAATGTCGACCCATCTGTAGTATCTTTAAATATTAATTCAAGGTTCGCCATCTATAATGTATAAATAAAACAGCTAGTATGTTATCTACATCATTATCATTACGTAGTCCTAGTAAGGTATGTTCATATACATTTTCTTTTGAGCTAAGTACCACACACCCATCGAATTGTATAGCAACGAACTCCGCACAGGTTGTGGGAAATGTTATTGATGTAGTCTGCAGAGTTCGCCAGCGACGCGTAGACACATCACGATTCTGTGACTTAAATAAACGATCGATTGAATTCATTAAATTATAATTCGATACAACGTCATGATTTTGTTTTCCACGAAAACGACAGTCGTGTAAACGTGACCAGTTTTGCAGAGATATTCCAGTACATACACAGTTGCATGCAACCCATGAGGCCGGCATTATTTTTATAATGAAATTATCGTGGATGTTCGGTAGGCAAGTTATAAATACATCGTCTGCTTTTATCAGAACTTGATATTTTTATGTACCAAATGTTGCACAATTATCTTATCAAAAAGGTGTATGAAAATAACGCAATCTTTTATTTCACTTTATACTAATAAAGTAACACGGTTCGCAACAATGGCTAAATCAAACACTTATTAGAAATATAGACTTGTTTTCTGTGATCGACCGGAGTTGAATATTGACATTTGGATATCACTTCATCAACAGAGTTTGCTGCGAGGTAAGGCCAGTATAAACACAGATGACGGTAATATGAAGCCAAGTCGAACCTCGGTCGGAAGGTAAACGTGAGAATTGAAATGTGGAGAGAGCTACCATTGAGTCAGAAGGACAAGGATCTGACTTTTTCTCTTATATTGGGTTTTCACAGACCAGTGATTGGTCCTGCTCGATATACCCGACTGAAGATGAAGGAAAGGTTTGCTTTGAATTTGTGTTTTAAAAAGGCCACTATTGTAGAAAGAATGACCGACATAACGAAATATGCATGTTAATTACGCGCGCGACTCTACTTGATAACATTATAAAATCGATTAGACGTTCTCGAACCAGCTGTTTTGGGTCAGCTGACACAGTCGGGAGATTCCTGCAGTCGTACAAATAAGCCAAGATGAATGTGGATGTTATCATTGAAAATGTAAAAGCAGGATACTATTGCACCCTACAGTGCCTAGAATGGTACTTCGTTTTATGGAAGGCAAACTAGTATATTTGCAAATTCCTGGTTAAATTCGTGTGGTGGCACATAAACTTTACCAGTTCAGAAATGAGGATATCACCTGGGTATCTATGGATATTGAGATGGCTGTTAACTACCACCATTTCTGGACAGTTGTAGATAGAAGTTCTTGCTATATCTCGTATCTGCACTCCTATAATGAACATCCTAGTTGCCCGACCGCTCTCCAGCTCAGAAAGTCATGACATCGACATTACATAATGAAATCAGAATTTTTTCGAAATGAACGATGCGTAACGAACCCGTTTCAGTGCGACTAATTCACTCAGTAGCGACGCAACCGGGGGAATTGGGCTTGTGGCTGAACCCCTAATATTTTATGTATGAGGGTTGGATAACATGTTTAGCCCCTCAATATTTCACCATTGTTTTTAAAGTTTTCATTTAGCTTCATGGGGTGCAGATGGAAATTATTTATTAGCCTCAAGCGTGGGTGGGTGGGTGAGTCCAGATGGAAGTTTTTGTGGAGAGTCAAGGGGTTTCAGTTGGAGGTTTTTTCTACCCTTAAGGTTATGCAGTTTGATGTTTTGGTAAGACTTAAAGGTGTTCAGAATACTACAGATGGAGGTTATGGTGAGCCTCAAAGAGGAGTAAAGGTAATGGTTTTGGTCAACCTTAAGCGGGTGAATCATTCCAATATTCATGCTAATGACTTGGACTACTATTTACACTGCAGTTGGGGCCCAAGTGAGAACGACTTCAGATCCCCAAGGTCGACATCCTTGCATATTCTTGCGTTCAGTAATATCATCGGAGGAATTATAAACTATCGGAAAGAAGCAGCCATTGTGTTGATCTGCTATAAGAACGCCTTTAATTCAGTAAAGAGCAAGGCACGTTTTGATCCTACATGCACACGACATCCTGGAGAAAATTGTCAAAGCCATACAGATCGTGACATTGTAAGCAACGAACTTCAACTTTCTCCCTTTCCGAGTGAACTTTGGAAAGTTACATTATGTACATATGATGTATGCATTTGGTTTTTCAACAGGAAATCAATACATTAATTGTATAAACACATATCAGCAGTTGTTCTCAAATGAAACTACACATTTTGAGACAAATGAAGGAGTTTTTCAAATAGACCTCTCGTCCCATAACTATACATCGTTATATTTGGCTACTGCGATTGTTGAGGGGAAAGGACAAACTCTCCTCAGAAATCGAAGCACCAGATATCCACCCATTTCTCTCCGACCTGGATGCTGACTACGTCCATCTGTTTGCTGGTACACTACACGAAGCAGAGCTCTTACTCTGTAAGGTCGAAAGGGCTTCCAAAACAGCTGAACTATTTCTCAACCCAAGCTATACCAAGTACACCTATAAATATATTAAATAGAGGATGTCAAATACCACACATTGACTCCTACACTAACTGTCAACGTGATATATACAACATCCCAGGCTTGGTCTGTAGTTGAACAAAGTATGGCGATCGACAGTATGCAGACACTAAATTAACTATTTCCAG